>CM076582.1:297319137-297919137 GCA_034641835.2 Pinus albicaulis | reverse complement strand
CCACTATACAAATTCTTGCTGAGGAGGGCAACCCTTCCAAAACACCAGTTCAATGAAGGAATACAATTTTTTTCAAACTTGTACATAAGTTTTCCTTTTTATTTTTGAATTTTATTGTATGTTAGTTTTGATTCTTTCCTCTATTTTCTTTGTTGTTTCCTACAGGGAACAATTGTTGTTCCCTTTAAGGAACAACAATTTTTGCATCTATTTTCTTTGTTGTTCCCTACAGGGAACAACTGTTGTTCCCTATAAGGAACAACAATTTTCGTATATATTTTGCTTTGTTGTTCCCTACAGGAAACAACGATTGTTCCCTATAAGGAACAACAATTTTTGTGTGAATTTTGCTTTGTTGTTCCCTACAAGGAACCACTGCTGTTCCCTATAAGGAACAACAATTTTTGTGTGTATTTCGCTTTGCTGTTCCCGACAGGAACAACAATTTTTCGTGTGAATTTTGTTTAGTTGTTCCCTATAGGGAACAACTGTTGTTCCCTCTATGGAACAACAAATTTTTTTTAGTATAGCTTGCTTTGCTGTTCCTTACAGGGAACAACTGTTGTTCCCTTTAAGAAACAACATTTTTTTTGAATGTTGCTTTTGCCATTTTATTTCAAAGAACAACAATTTGTAAATATTTTTTAAGAACATCCTATTTTTATCCCTAAACCACCCCAGTTTCACTTTGTATGATCCTCTTAATGACATGAAAAGTACAATGCATATCGAGGTATAGTGGAATAGGAAAATACCGTGAATATTATCATCTTTAACAAGATTTCTTTGTGCTGATCCATAAAAAGAAAAAGACACAGTTATCTGTCTCACTTTATTGTCCTCATTTCCATTATAAATTAAACTGATTGATTATATGTATCATGTTGGTTCTCCCTTGTCTGTATAACTCTCTCTATATATTATTAATAAGATTAAGGACATATTCTTATTTTATATTGATATGTCAAACTTCTTCTGCCATCCCTACCCTTAAGGAGTGATGAGCCACCTTCTATGTATAAAATGGGGATTTAAAAAAAAATAAACAACATAAAATAAAAGAATATATATATATATATATATATATATATATATATATATTTACTAATGATTTTACGATTTTTTTCCACAGATGGACGATAGGGGGTCTCATCACGAGCCAACCTACCATGATCATAAGGAAGAAGCGAAGTGGCATTCCCACTATGGCCACCACACCATGGATATGATCCAATGGATGCATAAACAAACGAAGTCCTTGGAAACAGGAGGTCTCATCACGAGCCGGCCTGACCGCTCTCGCTACTTCCCAGTGAATGGCAATGTGTTCACCTAGTCACCAAGCCAGCACATTGGTCTCTACTATGGAACATCATAATACATTTCCCCAGTTATACATAGAGGACCATGGTTCTAAAGGGTTAAAAAGCAACTTTGTCGAGGCTGTGGACGCCTATGGGCAGCAGAAGCTCTTTTGATGGTATTGAAACTTTATTTTACATCAATAATTATTATAATACCCTCTTCTTATAATATTTTCTGTGGAGATATTATGGTCCTAATATCCCATTGAACCTATATGCATGAATATGTTTAAAGTCGGATTAAGTGGAATAATGGCACTAAAAGTATTATTTCTTGTGTTTTTGCATGTTGTTCCCTTTTTCTTTATTATATCACATCACGACAGCTTATTATTTATTTATAATCCACGATACAAGCCTTTATTTCACTCCGCCCATACTCTTTGTGATTTTTCCATTAATACACATGCCTTACCAATCCATTATTCCTGTACCTTGCTGCTAGTGCCTTACCCTTTTCATTTCATTCAGATGAGGACGACCTATCATTTTGAAGGGAGGCGGGGACCCCTAGTGTACTTATGAGTGCGTTTTCATTCTCTCATTTTATTATGCTGAATAATACGACATTCCATGATTGAAGCGCATTAGGTATGATAACAGCCTCAATAACGGTATTTATACTTATAAAACATCACATAACCATTTGTTGTTCTATTACTCGGCTCTGTGCGTCACTGTGTTTTGTTGCTACACTTATCGTTTGCAGAGTTACAACACTATGGAAGGAAGATCAGTATGCAGAGAACCATTGATATTGGCTGTCTTTGATGTAGCTAGGGAAATCTTAGCTCAGGCTGGGTGGATAACATTCTTTACAAGATTCCAACCACCCAACGAGGAAATTTCCATCGAGTTCTTATGAAATTTACAGAATGGAAATTTCGTGGTAAGGGGAAGGAAAATCACAGTATCAGATGCGGTGATAGCAGAAGCATGCGGGTTACCAGCAGAGGGACATGTGTTTTGTGGCAAGCAGTTGAAGCTGCAGGACGCTATTAAAGTTTTCAGAGGTGAAGGACAAGAGCTGCTAAAAAAGGGTAAGGGCGTTCGACCATACTCTCTTGGATAACCACGGGGAGAGCTAGCAAAAATCGTGCAGAACTACATTACATGCGACGGGCGAAAATATGTGGTAAGGTCGCGTTAATTGCAACTTTTAGTAGTTTTAAAACAAAAATGCTCTGTTAATTTACCTGCATTGTTGAACTCTTTATTGCATGACACTGTCGAGAGGCTAAGAAATTCCCAACATGTAGAAACCGTGGTAAGCCACCACTTTCTGATCAGGTTAATAGTTAGCCATAACCTTGCCCATCAACAATCAAGATGGGATGATTTATTATCAGCCCCAGAAGGAGGTTTAGCCCCACTTGCACCTAACCCGGTTCAAAAGAGGAAGAGGACTCCCCTTTCAAGGAACATACCTCAAAAGCACAAACAAACCGCACAGTTGACGTCAAGGACAGGAATGGCCAAAAATCATCAATAAAGTATCATACCTCAAAAGTGTAGACGGTCCATAAGGTTGGGGTCAAGATCAGTAGTGGTCGAAAAACCTAAAGGCAGTACCAGTCAGCCTATAGAATTATCTAGCTCAGTAAGGGAATAATGCAAGGAGCCAGAATCGTAAGACCAGGGTATTCCTGAATCAAACCATGAGGAAGAAGCAGGGCATTTAGATGAAAAAGGAAATGAATCAGGACTCCCCTCAACACCAAGCATGGGCCCCCAAGGTGATTTATTGCATGATTTCGAACTTGCCCAGGTCCTGGCCAATATGAGTAATTACATGCAGCCTGAAAGCCCACTCAATTTTAACATAGAAGCAACCCAATCTCCTGAGAATGATAGCAACACAAAATTCCTATCTCCCTTGAGAGGTGCAAGCCGTGAAACAGAAGCCGATGTAGAAACCATTCGAGAAGCAGAGCACCAATCCGGTGACACACTTCCAGTGGAAAATAGCCAGATAGGCCTAAGCACAGAAAACATAGGCCAAGGAGAATAAGTAGAGACAGAGATACTGCAGGAAGCTGATACTCAATCCGGAGACATGGTTCTATTAGGATAGAGCCATGATGAGCAACCAGATTCTCTAGAGGCAGAAAATATTAATGAGACTGTCAGCAGAATAGAGGCTCCTCCGAAAAAATATAGAGCCAAATTGAAAAATATTAGGAAGGAACAACAGAAGCTACGAAAAACAATAAAGAAGCTCAGAAGAAAAATAAAGGAAATTACAGTGGGGAAGGTCCCGGAAAAAACCCCAGAGACAACAAATGCAGCTCAAAGAGAGCTCATATCTACTCAACCAGTCATCATCAAAGAATAACAGCATCAAACCGAGCCCATACAACCATTCATCATTAAAAAAGAACAGTATGCGATTTTTGCAGATGTAGCTGCTCAGACAGAGGCATGGGCCTCTCATGAAAAAGAGACCCAGAAAAGCATATAGGCTAAAGACATCATGACACATGACGACCCCACTATTCTGAATCTCCAAGAATAATTATCACAAGCTCGACTCGTGTTAGAACGGCGCGAACAAGAAACATTTCCCCAACAAAAGTATCAAGAATTGCAGAAATAGCTTTAGGAAATGAATGAGACAGAGAAAGAGACCTCTGATAGATACAAAAAGGCAGAAGAGAAAATAGAAAAAATTCAAGCATAGATTGGATAATGTCTTGTCTCGTACAGACACCATCTTCTCATTATATGTAGACGTCTTGGCATGTAGGGCTCCCGCCACTAACTACACTTTGTTTCTGCTAGAACGATACTTGCTGTTAAAAATTAAATTTGTAAGAGCTGGAAAACCAATTGAATTAAACACAGTCTAAGATTTTATACGTTGTTGCAAACTGTATGGTGTAAAGGTTCAAATGTTGCTTTGTGAATTTTACCTGCACAATCTTGTATTAGCAGATGAAGTGGAAAAGAACCCCAACTCTTTCGTGGGAGATATTCAGTTCCAGGCCTTTATTTCGTTTGCAGTTAATCAAGTTAAATGGTTCAAAGCTCATAATTCCTTCCAAAAACAAGAGCATGGGTTGGATCTTATGGTAAGAAGTGAACCCAGGCATCCTTTGCAAATGCTTGCCAACCAAAAGAGTCTGATGAAATGGGAAGGGGTAATTCAAGTCTTAGGGCCTATTCATAAATGGATTGTACAGACTGGAGTGTCATATTTTCAATCCATTCGAGAAATTTCTATGATTGCATCCAAGCTTAGGTGGGCGGTCTCTGCTGGTAGTGTGCAGGATAGAGAGCCATTTCATTATAGAAATTTTAAAGCAGCTGCAGCCCATTTTATCACCTATAGCAACCTCATCTTAAGAGGGACCTTATTGGTTAGGCTGTCGGTTTCGTAGCCCTATCATTTGGAATCCTCCCGAAGGTTACCGGGCCACCTATGAATTTCTTGAAGGAGAGGAAAGGACCGTTTTTGTACTATTAGCTCAACGTCATGGTTTCAAACCAATTTTTGATGCCCCTTCTCCAGCTTACTTTTTAACTGCACTCCTTCGGAATTACTTATTTTTGTGAGGACATGAAACAGAGTAAGTAGGGGAGTATGTTGGGTTGCGAAATGGGTATGTATTTGCTAGTAAGTTCATCCTCGTTATCCTTAATTCTTATCTTTTTCATGTCTTAATGCGCTAATATATTAAGGAATTATGGTAAGAAATGAGGAATGATTGCAGTTGCGATTTAACTAACGTTTACCCTTCTTCATGCAGGAAAGTGGACAAGGAACGATTGTTGTTCCCTGCTGTTGGCACATCGAAATCCGACAAGCAAAGAAAGGAATGAGTCGGTTGCAGACAAGGCTAAGAACTAATCAGGGGGATCAACACGGAATAGAGGAGATGTCTTAAAGATAGAAATTGGTTACGAATCCCTCAGGATTGGGAGATCCTGAGGGATTGCATTTACTATTTACTTTTTACCCTTTCTGATTATAAAAGGAAACGATTGTAGGAATAAAGGGGATCCCTGTTGTTTTTCCAAATTGTAAGCTTAATTATAGACTGTGTAGTTGGAGAACGAAATTACATTGTAATGCTACTCAAGTTCGATGATTAATTGAAGTTGTTGTTTTCATTCGCATCATCTAAAGTAATATAGTAGTGCTTGCTGGTGGCTAAGGGCCCGGCTTCCGGTGGAATTCATTGCTTCATCTGTGTCATACATTTCCAATTATCACAAGTGTGATGGTTTGATAGTATTATTGCTTTTTGTGATTTTATTTCCTTTGTTGTTCATTATTTTCCTGTGTTAACCGAATAGCTCTGTTTTATATAATTTACAGTATTGTTGTTTATTCAGTTTACTTTTGCTTTCGGATTGAGTTTCTTAGATAAATATTCTGCTCAATGTGATCAACTGTAACGAGTATTAAATAGTGATGTTAGGCTCTCAGATTGATATCATTTTTGTTTTACTGAAGAATGCATTTGATTTAGATTCAATTAGTTTCAAAGAGAAGAGTTATCACTACTGTACTCTCCACTGATATTGTTGTTACTTGAAATGTTGTAGGATTTGATTTCATTAGAGGATTGAGTTTTCTTTTAATTACAATTAGAATTTACTTGTTGCATCTGTTTACTCTTGTACTAAAAGATCTATACTACAATCTATGAAACATTACTCTTTGATTTAAATAGCAGCCACATACTGTGTATACTCTTGAAATAGAAGAACTTTCCTGGATCGATAATTAATGTGAAGATAATTAGGAGTTTAAAAGGCACCTTTTATCAGTCAACAAAACTGTCTTGAAATGCACAAAATTTTCAAAATTTGCAAAAATGTCCCAAAACATGTCAAAATTTGTTGAAATGATGAATTCTATGCATGGAGTGAGGCTTCAGCAAGGATTTCAAGCCTCCTTTTCTCTTCTTTCATGTTCAAGGCTTCAATTTTTGCATTGGCTTGTTTAAATTTTGACCTTGCAATTTTGTTTTTCTTGGCATAGTGCTTGGCCCTCTTTCTCAATATATCATTATCCCTGTTTGCCTTCTCTAGAAGCTTCTCTAGGTGTTGGTGAGCCTTGTCAAGCCATTTCTCCTGGTTCTCATTGATTACCACTGCAAATTTTTCATTCAAAGTGAGTTGATTAGCAAGCTCAACCTCCTTTTGCCTCTCTAGTTCTAGAGCTCTTTTAAACCCTCTAGTCCTAGGCCTTCTCCTTGGCACTTGTTCTTCTACCTAATTGGTTTCACCATATGTTTCTAATGTCTCTTCAATCAATACTTTATCTTTTTCTGCCTCTCTTTGAGCTTTGATGAATTTCACTTCATCAATGAAATGTTTGGTCTTTAGTTGTTGGTTCTCCTGCTCAAGAAAGGTAATGAAAAATTTAGTTCTCTCAAGATTAGTTTGTAGCTCCTTAATCTTGGATTATTTCTCCTTGATGACCGTGCTAGTGATATCAGAATCATCTTGTTGACTCAAATCAACAAGGACAAACTCCATGTCTTTATCATGAATATTCTCTTCCTCATGCCTAATCTCTTCTTGAATATCTTCCTCTGTCACCTTTTGTTTTCCTTTGTCTACCTGCTTTGTCGATGAAGAAGGCAAGGCCCCTCCCACAATATATGGGGAAAAAACTAAACTATGACCTCTCTAGTATGTTTTTTCCAATATGCACAAACCAGCCCTCTTAGGCTTGCTAATCTCAACTCTGCTTGGTGACCCAATGTGCACATGAAATGGTGATGGTGGTGGTGAAATGGGTGGAGTAGTTTGAGATGATGATGAAGTAGGTACTGTGGGAGGATATGGAGGAATGGAAGTGGAGGGATGAGATGGTGGAGGCACATCTTGAGCATGTTGAACTGGTGGATAAGTGAAGATGTCAGTTGTTATGAAAGTACTCCTTGAGATGTTCAATTGATCAAGGTGATGGAGGACTATAATCAGGGAAAATTTTAAGGATGGAAAATTATCTTGAAGTTTAAAAAATTGGCGAATCTCATTAGTCCGTAATATGAAAACTATTAAATGTTTATTGATGTATTTGTAAAATTATTCAAATTTATAATGATATTATATATACTCTCTATATAATTTTGGTGAGTTTTAACGTAAAATAAATTTATATTGTAAAATTTGGGTGAATCATTTTTATAAAAAAAATAAAAATTGGCGAATATTTTTATTGGAAAATTCATGGAAACTTAGCCCACCTGCGAATATTAGCCCCTAATATTTTCCATGACTATGATCTTTATGAGGGAGTGGTGAAAATGAATTTTCATATGGTGGTCATAATCTCTCTTTTGAACTAGATAAGACATTTTTTCAATTCTCCTGAAGATAAAATAAGGTATGTTGAGCATTTTGACCCTTGTCAAGTGCATTAATAACCAGACATGATAGGTGTAGAGTCTAGAGAACCTTCCTTCACAAGTAAATTACTTCATGATGATTATCATCATTAGGGCATACCTATCTAGGAGGTAAGAGAAAGGAAAGACTCTCTTTCCTTCATTTTTGTACCTTGGCTTAATGTAGAGCTCATAGTAATGATCCTCCAAGTCCTTTTGTTTGTACCATTTTTCACCAACATTCGGAATCCTAGTGGCAGCTGCTATCATGGTTGTGGGTACTGTGAATATGACACCAGCAAGGGATTCTTGGTTCCCATGAAGATTAGAAATGAACAGCCTGGTCAAAACAGGTTTATATTGGACCCTTTGTATATTTTCACAGTAGTCAAAGCATCCTATATACTTGAAACATGTCACAGTAATGGGAGAGGCCATGAGTTCTTTAGTGTTTGGAGGTTCAATTCTGAGGATCCTCCCTCCTTTGTGTGGCATCCTCTCTTCCCTTTCTTCTTCCTCACTGATTTCTTTGTTTTCTTCTTCCATAGTGTCTTGGCTAAAAACCCTAGGTAGATGATGGGAGTGAAATGTAGGTTTAGGGAGTGGGGAATGGGATGGAAAAAATTAGGGAGATGGGGGAAGGGGTTTATGAAATGAGGGAGGTGATAGGGAGTAGAAATGATCAGGGAATTGTGAATGAGAATTTAATTACAGGTATATGGATTTTGGGAGCCTAGGGAATTGAAGCACCTAGGTCTTAGGGTTTTGGGAAATGAGTGATAAAGGGGGTATAGATAGGGTCAATTTCAATGTAGAAAAGGAATGTGAGGTGGTAGGTAATGGAAATTGGGGATTTGATAGTGATACTAGGGTTTTAAGCTCAAGAAAAAACAAAATCTTGCATACAACATTAAAAACCACACAACTTGATTTGAGGAGAAGAAGAATGTTGTAATTGTGGCTTACTTGCTTGTTGGAGAGCGTGGGAAATGATTTGTTGAAGTTTGAAAGTGATTCCAATATATTTGGAGCTCATTGAACATTTTTGGGTAGGTGTGCAGTGCCTACTACAGGTGTGCCCTCCGTTTGTCAGGTGTGCAGTGCCTGAAGGCAATGCGCAACACAAGCTACAAGTGCGCCCTCGTGATGTCCAGGTGCGCAGTGCCACAGAAAAAACTCAAATTTTCACCCTTCAAACTAGAATTTCGTGCGTTGGAGATGGTGACTCAATGCTACAAAGCAGAAATGAAGATGAATTTGATGTCTTGATGGCTTTTATACTTGGTGCATTGATGATTTGGGCCTTGTGAACCACTTTATTCCTCTATCCCTCACTTAATCTTTTAAAACATTGTCCTTTCACTTGACTCTTTCTTTTTGAATAATTGATCATTTGATATATTGTGAGAACTCTAGGATTTGATTTCTTGGTGCTTTAGCATGTTTGGAACATTGTTTTAGCAGTTTGGGAACCTTGTACTTATTACATATAAATGATATAAAATTACAATATGAAAATTAAAAATTACATCTTTTTGGAATAAGAATTACAGTTCAGGATAAAAATCACAACTTTGAAAGGATAATTACATATTTGCAAATCATCTCTTTACATGGTAAAGAGATGTTTATTTTGTTCACTCTTTTATTTTTTGACCTTATGCAATGGAATGAAGCTTTTTTTGAACCTTGGAAACCCTAGTGACTTAATGAAACCTTGAAAAACCCTAAAAGACCTAGTGAGACTTTGAAGGACTGAATTTCAAGAAGACATGACTGATATTGATTTTATGGATGATGTACAGTCAGCAAGGTATGAAGATATGCAAGCAAGTAATCAAATTTGTGGAAGAGTGATGATTTTGGACTAGGGCTACCATCAGTGACTATTTTTTTGCATGACCTAGTGGAATGATAAAAAAATTCTGAGAGGGACTCCTAAAATGATATGAAAAGAGGATTTTGATCACTAATGGTAGGATGGAAATAGTGACATTAACATTGGCCTTATTTGGGATGATAACACTGAAAGAGGTGTTAAGAACCACAGAACACTGGGTTTTGCAGATCAGTGCCTTATCTATTGGGCCAATACGGTAAAAAACTCAAACTAATAAACATGACTGAAAACTGATAACTCAGATGAAATAGACTCAAAACTGGATTGACTAAAATAAAAACTTACCAAACTTATTGATGGAAGCATATCACTGTCACTTGAGGGCTTCAAATCCTGATGAAAAACACCTACCTGTTGAAGACATATGCACAATCATGTGAAGTGATCATTCAAGTGTAACCAATCCAGCAGATGGATACTTACTGAAATTTTTCTCTCATTTTCCTCGAGCAGACAGAAAAAACAAAAAACTAGGCCACTCCAAGTGTCCATTGAACATGTGCTTCTGGTCCATGAAAACAAGAAAATACATCTTCCCTGCTAACTGTAGAAAATCAGTAAAAGGATCTTCAAAAATATTAAATTTTACCTCGTCTTGAGTTTCAGCAAAAACACAAGCACACTCTTCATGCTGATCTGAAAGAACACTTGGTTGTTTTTTCATAGGAAGGAGTAGGGAAGTATGAATTTTTGCTATATGAGTGTTGGCTATAAATTCCTCAAGCATGAGCAACTCTGATTCTATCTCTGTCATATTGTCTCTCTCAGACTCATTCTCCTTCCATTCATATTCTAAATTATCTTTGAACATAAAACGTTCTTCAAGATTTTTAAACATGACATCCTTATCCTCTTCATGAAATATAACAGTCTATGTTAGTTGATTTCTTTGCAGGAAATCATCATCAAAAATTGGCTTACTCTCAACAACTCCCTGTATAGTTTCATAAATATCATGATTGTCATCATTTAAACTCAGATTTTCATTTTCAATAATGGAAGAATTTTCACTAACACATTCTTGACTATGTGAACACTGCAAACCTGCATTAGCTTGGGTTGTAACATGACTTTTCAGGAGATGATCTATCTCATCTTCAGTCAAAGGATGAACTACCCTTTTTTTTCTTTGGATGAAACAATAATTATCTTCTTTCCCTCCTAGAGATTCACAAGGATGTTGAATATATTCTTTAATCTCAAGAAAAGGAGCATATAAATTTTCATCAGACTGTTGATTTATTTCATGTGTTTTCATTTGACTATCAAGATGCAAAATCCTTTCATCTTCAAGAAAAGGGGAAGCTACTATATGCTGAATATGATCTTGTGTATAAAAGTGACTAGCTTCTTCAGATTGTTGTTGAAGGGAGAAATGATAGAAGGCTTCAATGATTTCTTCACCATTCATGCATTCAATATCATTAATACTCTCAAGATATGCATTAAAAACTTCACTATAATCACAACATCTTTGTAAGAGAGATAAAGAAATATTAGACTTCACATAATGTTTGGAGAACATCTTACGGAAATATTTAAGAGAACATAAACTTCCTTTTGGTAACCCTTCATACCATACCCTAGCTTTATCTTCAAGAGTAGCCATAAAAAATTTTATGAGACAATCTTCAGGAAACTCAACTCTCAGTCTACATACAAGTACATGAAACTTTACTAAATGCATATCAACATCATATTTCTCTTCATCTTTGAAATGGGAAGATGTGTAAACCAATCAACATAAGGAATAGGATTTGGAAATCCATGGATTTGAGATTGATCCATAGCAGCATACCTGGGATTTTTTCTTGCAGTTGAACTCATCTCGACAATAATGAAGTCACCAAGAAGTCTATTCAAAATACTAGTTCTTGAAAAGTGGAGTCGACATGAAAATTCTGAACCTTTGGATTCTTCAACATTGGAGTCTCCATGTGAATGATGCACAACCTTCTTGTTCCTGGTCGTTGTTCACCATAAACAATAAAATATGATGTTTGTCATTCTTTCCAAAGGAATATTTGTCTTTTCGCCTCCCCAGCAACGATGCCAGTATGTTATCACTCCACCAGATTTCTAAGGGTGAAGAAGAAATCCCAACAGAGGTAACCACAGACCAATATTTTAGCTTGGTAGCTAGCCCTACCAATCCAGAGAGGGCTCTCTCCACAAAGTCACAGCCAAGAGGGTTGGATGAATTAGGATTTTAGGCTAGGTATAAGTACATGGGTTTGATTTGATTTTATTGGGTTCCTGGATGGGTGAATTAGGTCAAAGAGGCTAGGTCATGGAAAATAAGATTAGGGTTGCAGAGATTAAATGGGTCAAGGTAGGTAGAAAACCTAAAAATTTATGGTTTCTTGAGTGGGATGGATCAGACAAGTGAGGAGCTAGAAAGAGTAAGGCTAAGTATGAATCTTTTGGAATTGAAGAAGATGGACAAAATATGAAGGTTTTCCCAACACAGAGCATGAGAGATGTGTTCTGTTTATCAACTTAAAAACTAGCATATCATAGAAATGAAATGGATCATGAAACAAAAAATTCATACATAATGAGACATTAGAAGAACAATGCCAAATTTCCATACCACAGGTATCCAATAGAAATAGCTACAACCTTTTCATTAATTTCCTACCAAATAGATTACACTACAATCTCTGATCAATGTATCAACATCCTACAATGTCCAACTATGAAAATGAGTCAAAAAAGTACAAGTTATAGACCTCAAACAACCTCTCCCAGCCTCAGGGGTCGAATCCATGAGAGGAGGAGCATTTCCACCAAAAATTGAGCTGAATACCTAGAGTGTAGGGAATTCAAACTAACTCATCCCTCATTTTTTGCAAACAGATTCATTACACCTCATAATGAGATTTCATCTAATGTATTTACCCTAGGTAATAGTAAAAAAATGAAAATTACATTTACATCATCAATTACATAAGTGAAATCTTGATTTCCCAAGATGAAAATCAAATTTTCAGAAAAAACAGTGAAAAATCAGAAAAAGTCAGGTGCGCCCTCAAAATACCAAGTGCACCCTCCAACTTGCAGTTGAGTTTTGGATGGGTTCCCGGTGTCAAAATTGAGCTCAGGATATATCATTGGAAACAATATACTGTCTACTTTCCATATATATGCCTGGTTTGAATAATTGACTTTATTTGACCCCTAAAAACTGCATTCTTCCAAGACTTATCAATGCGCAGCGCCAAGGTGAAAAATGAGGCAGAACTATGGTTTTTAGGGTTTTTTTTCACTTTTCACCTGCCAGTTGTCCAAAAAATCTTAGAAAATTTGTTTTATTACATTTATTCATCATTATGAATCTAATGGTGGTCTTATTTTGGCCAAAATACGCCTCAAACAAAAGTGCAACGCCTAGGGCATTGTGCACCTAGCTTTGCAGCTGTCACAAAACTATCTTGAAATGCACAAAATTTGCAAAATTTGCAAAAAGGTCCCAAAACCTGTCAAAATTTGCTGAATGATGACTGATGATGAAGTTTATGCATGTAGTGAGGCTTCATCAAGGATATCAAGCGTTGTTTTCTCTTCTTGCATGGTTAAGGCTTTAATATTTGCATTGGATTGTTTAAGTTTTGACCTTGCAATTTTGTTTTTCTTGGCATAGTTCTTGGACCTATTTCTACAATATATCATTATCCCATTTTTCCTTCTCCAGAAGCTTCTCTAGATGTTGGTTAGCCCTGTCAAGCCATTGCTCCTGATTCTCATTGATTACCACTGCAAATTGTTCATTCAAAGTGAGATGATTAGCAAGCTCAGCCTCCTTTTGCCTCTCTAGTCCTAGGCCTTCTCCTTGGAACTTGTTCTTCTACCTCATTGGTTTCACCATATGTTCTGAATGTCTCTTCAAGAAAGACTTTATATTTTTCTGCCTCTCTTTGAGCTTTGATCAATTTCACTTCATCAATGAAATGTTTGGTCTTTAGTTATTGGTTCTCCTACTCAATAAAGGTAATGAAAAATTTATATCTCTCAAGATTAGTTTGTAGCTCCTTAATATTGGCTTCTTTCTCCTTGATAGTTGTGCTAGTGATCTCAGAATCATCTTGCTGACTCAAATCAACAAGGTCAAACTCCATGTCTGTCTCATGAATTCTCCTCCTCATGCCTAATCTCTTCTTGAATATCTGCCTCTGTCACCTTTTGTTTTCCTTTGTATACCTTCTTTTCCGATGAAGAATGCAAGGCCCCTCCCACAATATGTGGGGAAAACACTTGCTTATGACCTATCTAGTATGTTTTTCCCAATATGCCAAAATAAACCCTCTTAGGCTTGCTAATCTCAACTCTCCTTGGTGACCCAATGTGCACATGAAATTGTGATGGTGGTGGTGAAATGGGTGGAGTAGTTTGAGCTGATGATGAAGTAGGTACTGTGGGATGAGATGGTGGAGGCACAACTTGAGCATGTTGAACTGGTGGAGTAGTGAAGATGTCATTTGCTATGAAAGTACTCCATGAGATGTTCAATTGATCAAGGTGATGGAGGACTATGATCTTGATGAGGGAGTGGTGAAAAATACTTTTCATCTGGTGGTCATAATCTCTCTTTTGAACCAGGTAAGACATTTTTCCAATGCTCCTGAAGAGAAAATTAGGTATGTTGAGAATTTTGACCCTTGTGAAGTGCATTAATAACTGGACATGATAGGTGTAGATTCTAGAGATCCTTCCTTCACAAGTAAAGTATTTCATGATGATTTAAATCATGGGGGAATACCTATCCAGCAGGCAAGAGAAATGAAATACCCTCTTTCCTTCATTTTTGTACCTTGGCTTAATGTAGGGTTCATAGTAATTATCCTCCAAGTCTTTTTGTTTGTACCATTTTTCACCAACATTCAGAATCCCAGTGGCAGTTTCTATCATGGCTGTGGATACCGTGAATGTGACACCAGCAAGGGTTACTTGGTTTCCATGAAGATTAGAAATGAACATCCTCGTCAAAACAGGGTGATATTGGACCCTTTGTATTTTTTCACAGTAGTCAAAGCATCCTACATGCTTGAAACATGTCACAGTCATGGTAGAGGCCATGAGTTCTTTGGTGTTTGGAGTTTCAATTATGAGGATCCTCCCTCCTTTGTGTGGCCTCCTCTCTTCCCTTTCTTCTTCCTCACTAATTTCTCTATTTTCTTCTACCATAGTGTCTTGGCTAAAAACCCTAGGTAGAACATGGGATTGAAATGTAGGTTTAGGGAGTAGGGAATGGGATGGAAAAAATTAGGGAGATGGGGGAAGGGGTTTATGAAATGAGGGTGGTGACAGGGAGTAGAAATGATTAGGGAATTGTGAATGGGAATTTAATTAAAGGTATAGGGATTTTGGGAGCCTAGGGAATTGAAGCACCTAGGTCTTAGGGTTTTTCGAAAAAGTGTTTTAGGAAATGAAGACAGTGATATATGGGTTAGGGATAGGGTAAATTTCAATGTAGGAAAGGAATGTGAGGTGGTAGGGAATGGAAATTGGGGATTTGATAGTGGTACTAGGGTTTTAAGCTCAAGAAAACACAAAATATTTCATACAACATTAAAAACCACACAAATTGATTTGAGGAGAAGAGGAATGGTGTAATTGTGGCTTTCTTGCTGGAGAGTGTAGGAAATGATTTTTTGAAGTTTGAAAGAAATTTCAATCGATTTGGAGCTCACTTAGCATTTTTGGGAAGGTGCACATCGCTTGATATAGGTGTGCCCTCCCTTTGCGAGGTGTGCAGCGCCTGAAGGAAGTGCACAACATGAGCTACAGGTGTGCCCTCCTGATGTCCAGGTGTGTAGTGCCACACAAAAAGCTCAAATTTTCGCCCTTAAAAATGGGATTTCATGCCATGAAGGTGGTGACTCAATGCTGCAAGGGAGAAATGAAGATGAATTTGATTTCTTGAGGGATTTTATACTTGGTGCATTGATGATTTGGGCCTTGTGACCCACTTTCTTCCTATATCACTCACTTAATATTTCGAAACACTGTCCTTTCACTTGACTCTTCTTATTGAAAATTTGATCATTTGATATGTTGTGAGAACTCTAGGATTTGATTTCTTGGTGCTTTGGCATGCTTGGAACAATGTGTTAGCAGCTTGGGAACCTTGTAGTTATTACATATAAATGACATAAAATTACAATATGAAAATTAAAAATTACATCTTTTTGGAATAATAATTACAATTCAGGATAAAAATCACAACATTGAAAGGATAATTACATCTTTGCAAATCATCTCTTTACATTGTAAAGAGATGTTTATTTTGTTCACTCTTTCATTTGTTGGCCATATGCAATGAAATGAAGCTTTTATTGAAACTTGGAAACCCTAGTTACCTAATGAAACCTTGAAAAACTATAAAAGACCTAATGAGACCTTGAAGGACTGAATTTCAAGATGACATGAATGATATTGATTTTATGGATGATGTACAGTCAGCAAAGTATGAAGATATGCTAGCAAGTAATCAAATTTGTGGAAGAGTGATGATTTTTGGACTAGGGCTACCATCAGTGACTAATTTTTTGCATGACCTAGTGGAATGATAAAAAAATTCTAAGTGGGACTCCTAAAATGATATGAAAAGAGGATTTTGATCACTGATGGAAAGATGCAAATACTGAAACTAACACTGGGCATGGCCTTCCCTCCTGGTGGCCCTAGCTTCAAAAATTTTCAAGTGAACAAAAACACATATATATGAGCTCTTCTTCCTCTACAAGTTGTTCCGATGGATTCAGAGCATGCCAATCTGCTAACAATGACTATCCTTGAGCAAAAATTGGTCGAAAATTGACCAAGATAGGCCTCATTAAATTTTCCCCTAGATTCTGCCTCTAAATCAGGAAAACTGCCAAATAATCCCAAGAAATTTGGAAGTGGCGCCGGATTTGGAGATTTTGCTAAAAATCCGCCAAGTTAACTGCCATATTAATTATGGCTAACTACAGATTACCTATGATTAAGTGCGCACTAATCCGCACTTAACTAGGTGCCTAACCAAGGTCATATGATAAGGTTCCATGAGGAGGAGGGTTGGCCCCTCTCCGTTCCTTTGCCTCAAAATCTGCACTACAATTAAATAGAAAATTCACTGCATTCATTTCAACGTACTAGCTCGTGGTGTGTTGGTATTGGGCGGTAGTGTTGGGGGGGAGGTCACGAGGTCAAACCCCGACCTCGCACCGTATGAATACGCTGCATCCATAATATCCAAAGTAATGTCTGGTTTAAATGGACTATGGTTTTAATAATCTAATGCCACTAAAATTACAATATCCATGCCATATTTAAATTCGAAATGATGCCAACGTAACTTTGACATTAATTGAATTTGGAGTTTTAAATGAAATATGTGGTATTAAAATATAATTAAGTTTAGAATTAAAATGTAATATAATATATATAATAAATTATATGATATAAAAAACCATATAAAATATTATATCTATATATATATATATATAAACATTAATCCATCCTTAATTAATAAAAAAAAAATTTCCCGCATAAAAATCATCATGAACCCAAATTCAACCTTGGAGGACATTGGGCAATTTTTACCTTCACAAACCAAACTGGCGAATCCAATTGTGGCACTTGTCACAGTCCCATTGGGCTAAAAATTGAAGAATATTCTATGCATGCTGATTGGACTTCCATGTCATCAGTTTTACCTATTTTGCAATATTTTTAAAAAAATTGCATGTTCTGAATGACGATCAGTAGACCATAACTCAGTTTTCAACGAAACGAGTTGCATTGGATTCCTTGCGACAGGCCAGTTGTTGTCATTTTGGTTTGGTGCAATTCTGAACACTTTCATTTTTGAGCTAATTTTTGCTCGTGATCCAGATTCTGATCATTATAGAACCATATTATATGGTTTTGGAGCCATGTAAAATTAAAACCATATGTTTTATAAAATGAATGTCAACTGGATTCGACCACCTCACTACCCTATATAACAACTCCCAAACATGGTTGGTCAACCAACGGCCCAACGGGCCCAACGTTGGTAACTCTGCCAATGTAAATATATATACGCATCCATTCACTTTTATGCAGGGGGTGAGCGTCGAAACCAAGCGCAAAGGGCCGAGAGGAGATGGAACACTACATGAGAGGAACATTGTCACAGTGACCTAGAACAAAGGGTTGGAACCATGACGGAACAATTTTTGAGACGTGGAATATTCTTGCAAGAATATTTTTTGGAGAATATTGAGGAATATTTAGATTCCCTTGGACTCAGATTTTTTTACAGAGGAAAAAGTATATCAAGTTTATTGTAATATTCCAAAAATTAGCATGCAGCTAATTGGAATATTGGTTTTTGTTGTTTACACTTAGGAGATGAATAAATGGGTAAGGAGGCCCATACATTTCAAAAATTGGAATAAAATCCCTCATAATGTTAAAAGGGATCATCATAGGAGCTAGATTTCACACCCTCATGTGTGAAAAGGCACATTTGCATGGGGACAAGGTCAAGTTTGACCAAGTCAACAACGTTGGGATAAGAGGTGGAGATCATCTTTGGAGACAGCGCAGTGATAGTGGGAGGAAGATTCCTTGGTGGAGGAAACCCTAATGAGTGGTACCCAAGTTTAGAGGGCTTCCATTTGTATAGAAGGAGGGCAAGTCAGCCATAGCAAGAAATCTTATGTTATTGAATATTGATTTTATGGTCTGTATGACTTTGTGCTTTCTTCAACTGTTTAGTTGAGATTGTTGTGTTGCTTAGCACAAGGCATTCATGTTTAGGAATTCCTTCTCCTTTCTTGAGAGGCCTCTTGAGGGAGCTTGTACTTCATTCTCCACATCCAGGCTTGAGGCCAAGCTACCTCCTTCATCTACAACGTTATTTTTGTAGAATTATAACGTTGTGTTGCAGGGTGTTGCAGTGGAGGGTTCACAACACCACTTCCGGAGCTTGTTTTTTAGAGGAGGAAGATTTCCTTCCTTTGGGAGATTAGTGAGGAAGACTTTGGAGCTGATTTCAAATCTTGGCACTTGGCCAACCTATTTTATTTCACCTACAGCACAGTATCCCCCAGTGACTGCATTATTTCAGTGTGTATTTGTAGTGAGGGTTTGCAGTGGTTGTTTGGAGGGTGAGGTCTTCAGTGTTAGGATCAGCCTTTCACTTGGAAGATTCATTGGAGGAGGTCTATTCATATTTTGCAGCATCTTCAGCCATCTCCATCCAGTTCTTGTGTTGTAGTTGCTATTCAGTCCAAGGTCTGCAACTCCGGAATTTTTGTATTTTTGCATATTTCAGGAAATCCTTTCTGGATTGCCTTGGAATTTCTTTTGGGAGCTTAGAGCTTCACTCCCAACATTGTATGAGCCATATATTTGTATATCCATGTATTGAAATTTCTCAGTAGCAGTTACATCTAATAAAACTACGTTGCCATAGCCTTAGGCATTTTTTGTGTAGCAGTGATCTCATATTTTATGTACTTGTTCTCTTAAGGCTGAATCTGCCTATCTTGAGTAGCTATTTCCTCAAGATTTTGTGTACATTTGCTGCTATAATACCAACATAATGGCTATATGTTATTGTCACATTTTATGATTTGATTTATCACTACTATTTCCAATTTTGTGTTCATGTATTGTTGCATCCCCATTTTGGGATATTATAGTGGTATCAGAGCATAATCTTGGCTCAACCTGTGTAATCTCATCCATTATGCTATCAAGAAGACAAGAAGAAGAAAATATGAATAGAAAATACAAAAAGAAGACTCCATTCTTTGGAGGAATGAAGGAGGAGCGACTTTCAAAGTTTCTTTCTCAAACTTTGCAAAGCATTCATGGAGATCCTAAGAAGATGAGAAGGGAGATGTGTATAGAATCTCCAAGAGAGTTTGAATCTGAAGAAAAATCTAGATTTTCATATGATGAGTGTGAGAATGCAGCCACACACTATGATGCACAGCGCAGCGATATGCCCAAATTTTCTATGAGGGAGATAGAAGAAGAATAAATTCCTAGGAGGGAAACTCTTAGTAATTTTCTGCAATAATATGAATCTCAAACTAAGAAGTTTAGAGATCATATCACTTTTCTAGAGTTTTGCAAGATCAAGGTGGAGAGAAGTAAGAAACATAATATGAGTAGATTTTTCTTATCTACTTTTGATGGTTCACCTACATGTTCAGCCAGAGCTTGGGTGGAGGAGCTAGACACCTATTTGCAGCAGCACCAAATTTCTGAAGATGAAGCCATCAAAGTTTCAGCGCTACATTTTGGAGGTAAGGCCTATGCATGGTGAATATTTGAATATTTTTCCTTGAAAAATTCAAATACTTCTTCTTATGCAAGGTTCACTAAGACATTAGTGGAAATATTTGATAAGAAATATTCTGAAACACATGTGGTGGAACCAAACAAACCAAAAATAACAGAAGCCTTGCATGTGTTGGAGGAAACTATAAACTCAACTCCACTTCAGAAAACTAATGAGGAGGCTAAAATCTTGCATCATACCTTGCTAGAGGAAAGACCTCTATCTCATATTCTTGACCAAGAGGGCATTTAGATCCCTTTTTCAAAAGAGGATCCAATTCTTGGGAGGTTGCCCATTCATATTAGAGAGGAAGAAGAGGTTGAGGGCAACAACGTTGTCATGTCTAGAGAATATCTAGCACCTCATGCAGAGGTAGAGGGAGCACATGCTCAAACAAGAGGGATTCTTGTATCATTGCATGGAATTCCCCAGGATCTCATATGTGGAGATCAAGGCACAACCCATGATCATCATGTGCCATTGTTGACAGATTATGTAACCATGCAGATAAAAAGGAGGAAGTGGGGAGGATGACCAACATCATTTGATGTGGAGCACAAACCCCTATCTATTTCAGAGGGTTTTTGCATAGAAGAGGGATACTGGATTGCGCAGTGAAGGCAAGGAAAAGTATGTCCATTCATATATGCAGTCTACTCTTGATATTTATGACTCATTGCATGGAGGCATTTCACCGGGGAGACCACCAGATCAGCAGGTGATGAGAGATGCTTCACATTTTGAGGCACCACTCATTTATTTCAAAGGAGTGGAGGCCCTGGGAGAGCTTGGTATAGTGCTGAGAGTCTTGGGTAGAGTCAAGGAGAGGAGAGGAATTCTCTCAACATCATTATTACCCACTCTCACTTCAAGTTCTGTGCTATGGCAGGAGCAGCATGGGAAGGATAGCAGCCTTCCAACTTGCATCTTTGGCATAGGAGATGTCAAAAGGGAGGATAGCCATATGAAAAATGTTCTTTATGATAGATATTTTGCGCTATCACTATGGAGGATAGATTCATATTGGAAATCCCAGCGACTGGTGGATTATTCCAAGGATATTTTTACTTGTATGATATTGGATGACCAGTTGCATGAGGAGGGATATTTATTCAGAGATGGGGTCATCTACTATCATGGTAGGATCTTCTTATCTAGAGCTTCCAAGCTCAAGGAGAAGTTACTACAAGCAGCTCATGAAGATTTCCTTTTCAGCCACACTTATTCTATGAGAGCATACCACACCATCATGGAGGGGTACATTTGGGAAGGCTTTGAGGAGGAGATATATCAGCATTTGAGGAGATGCATGGATCATGTGGAGATGGGGGAGATACATAACTCTTTGAAAGAGTTAGCACAACCACATCTTTTCTCTTTGAGGATGAGAAGGGATTCATCTATGAGCCACTCCATTTGCACGGGTAAAGCATATGGTAAGGACACTTTTTGGTTGCATAATGATTTTTATAATGAATATGTGCATCCCTTAATCGTATATGTGCAGGATGTTTCTCCAAGGAGGAGGATTATTTCTTCTAGACTTCATGGTCTACTTGAGGCCATAAGTAGAATTGATGATGGCCACTCCCTAGGATGTCTTGGGGAGATGACATGTTATGCAAGGCATTCTCACTTTGCACCATACACCATACACTTTCTCCAAACTTGTGAGGAGATTGGGGCAGTAAGAAAGTGGTGGGGAAGCCACACATCATGCCATTTTTTGATGCAATTAAGAATAAAATTGTGCTGGTTGCATTTGAGGGACCATTTTCCTTCTCCTTTGTTACATATGGCAGCTAGCATGATGCTAATCATGATTCCATTTTCTGATATTGTCTTTATCATTATGGGGAACATGACTAGGAGAGAGACACATTGGCTGGGTGTGTCCTTGGGGAAAGAGATTTCCCACACTTTTTTCATTACATATTCCAAGGGGAGCATGGGAGGAGATATGGCCACTAGAGTAAAACACTTACTTCTTTATGAGGTGGGCCATGGGATTGATTGGATGCCATATGGTGATGATTTCCTATCCATCACATATGGGATGGTTTGGTCCAGCATGATTCATAACATTGGAGGGAAGCTCTTTGGAGATCCAGTTTTCTTCTTGCTAATTGGGGGCAACATTATTGCAGCCAAAGATCAGAAAATACTCTACACTTATCATAAATGGGTAGGAGGACAGTGTGGAGTAGGAAATTTTGTCTACCATGCTCAGTTATTCAGCCCACCTATATTGCAGGAGCCAAAGGTGGAGTGTTGTGTAACCAGCTCCAAAAATAGAAGAAAAGAGATATGAACGCCTTAGAAATGAGCCACTTCGAGGGGGAAACCTCCAATACATTACATAAATGAAAAATTATTGGATGATACAATACAAAAAACCTCCTTTCTATATATAGGAGTCCATGGGGCCATAATGTAATCCTAGCTGACCTAACAATAATAATTTAAGGGCACAATAATAACAAAATGGGGGTTACAAGGGTACAATAATAACAATAAGGGGTTTACACTAACAATAATAAGGGGCTATACCAGTGATATAGGGACCTAACATGCCCCTCTCCTTCAAAAAAGTGTTGTCCTCAACACTTGAGTAGCTTCGGGTGCTTCTGTATAAAATTCTCATCCTCCCATGTAGAATCTTCGGTGGGTAAGTTCTTCCACTTGATGAGATACTCTGAAATTGATCGATTCCGTAGTTGTCGAGTTCTTTTTTCCATGACTGCTTCAGGTTCCAATATGATTTTCCCTTCCCCATCAAGTTCTGGCAATACTGTTTGAACAGGAAGATTTTCACCTATAACCTTCTTTAAGCATGAAACATGGAAAACTGGATGTACTCGCGAAGAAGCAGGAAGCTCCAATTTGTATGCCATAGTACCAATCTTTTGCAACACCTTGTAAGGACCATAGTACTTTGTTGATAATTTATTATCCTTCTTTGCTTGCTTGAGGGACATTTGTTTGTATGGTTGTAGCCGTAAAAATACCCAATCTCCTACATCAAAACTTCTCTCATTGCGATGTTGATTTGCCTGTTGTTTCATTCGATTTTGTGCCAAATTTAGGTTATCCTTTAAGAGTTGGAGAACTTCTTGCTGATGCTGGATGTGATCTTCCACTGCTTGAACCTTCGAATTTTCCCTTAAAGATGATGTGATGGATGGTGGATGATATCCATAAAGTGCCATAAATGGGGTCATTTTTGCTGCAGTATGGAAGGAAGTGTTATACCACCATTCAGCGAGAGGTAACCACTTGACCCATTGTGTTTGTTTATCAGATACAAAACAACGAAGATATCCTTCCAAACATTTATTTACTATCTCAGTTTGACCATTAGATTTAGGATGATAAGATGAGCTATGAGCTAATTGAGTACCCAAACAAGAAAATAACTCCGTCCAAAAATTTCCAGTAAAAATGGGATCTCTGTCGCTCACAATAACCCTTGGGCTTCCATGTAACTTTTGAATTCTATCCATAAATGTAGTGGCAACTGTACTTGCTTTAAATGGATGAGATAATGCACAAAAGTGTGCATACTTGGTAAGTCTATCAACTACCACCATGATGACACTCTTTCCTTCGGACTTAGGTAAACCTGTGATAAAATCCATTGAAATCTCCTCCCAACGTTGACTTGGAATGGATAAAGGTTGTAGAAGTCCGGGGGTCTTAATTGTTTCCACTTTATTCTGCTGGCAAACCAAACATTCCGCCACAAACTTTTGAATATCAGATTTAAGGCCATCCCAAAAAAATTCTTTCTTCACCCTGTGGTAAGTTTTTAAAAATCCTGAGTGTCCTCCTAAAGGAGAAGTGTGCAATTCTAGAAGAATATTTTGTTTTAGTTGGGAATTCTTACAAAGATATAAGCGATCTTTGTACCATAAGGAATCATTTTTCCAACTAAATGTATCAGATGTACTAGGATCTTGCTGCACCTTTTGAATGAGTGTCCATACATCTTTGTCCTTCTTCCATTCATCTCTTGCTTCAGTTATCCAATCTGGTTGGATAATAGAAATGTCACAAAGCAATGCTTCCACCTCTTCATTCTTTCTTGAGAGTGCATCTGCAACAACATTAAGCTTTCCTTTTTTGTAGATTATTTCAAAGTCATAACCCAACATGTTTGTGACCCATTTTTGCTGCTCTTCTGAAGATAGTCTTTGTTCCAAAAAGTGTTTAAGACTATCATGATCAGTTTTTACCTTGAAGTGTCTTCCCATTAGGTAAATTCTCCATTTCTTTAGTGCATGCAGTATTGCTAACATTTCCTTCTCATAAATAGGTTTCTGTAAATACTTTCCTTTGATTGGACGACTTTCAAAAGCAATGGGTCTTCCTTCCTGCATTAAAACTGCACCAATTCCATTTCCTGAGGCATCACATTCCACAATAAAGGTTTTGTGAAGTCTGGTGTAGCTAAGACCGGTGCTAGGCACATTGCCTCTTTAAGACGTTCAAAGGCCTTAGTTGCTTCAGGAGTCCATGAAAATGCATCTTTCTTCAATAATGTTGTTAGAGGTGCTGCTATTCTCCCATAATTCATAACAAACTTGCGATAATACCCTGTTAACCCGAGAAATCCTCGCAACTTCTTTATGGTTGTGGGGACTTTCCATTCCTTAATGGCTTTAATTTTGTTAGGGTCTACTTTAACACCCTCGTGAGATACAATATGACCCGGATATTCCACCTCTTGTACTCCAAAGAAACATTTGGATTTTTTTGCATATAATTGTTTCTCCTGCAATAGTTTGAGCACCCTGTCAACATGTTCAACATGGTCCTTCCAAGACCTGTTGTAGATTAGTATATCATCAAAAAATACTAGCACAAATTTTCTAAGGAAGGGTTTGAAAATGGAATTCATCAACCCTTGAAATGTAGAAGGTGCATTGGTAAGGCCAAAAGGCATGACCAAAAAATTCATAATGACCCTCATGAGTTCGAAATGTTGTTTTTGGAATATCTTCAGTCTTCATTCTAATTTGATGATATCCTAAACGAAGATCCAACTTGGTAAAATAAATTGCTCCATGTAATTCATCCAATAATTCATCAATCATAGGAATGGGAAATTTATATTTAATGGTGAACTTATTGAGCTCCCTATAATATGGAAACATTTTGCCATGATCCATCCTTCTTGTGTACCAATACTACAGGAGTAGAGAAAGAACTTTGGCTAGGTTGAATTATACCCGCCTCTAACATTTCTGCAATCATACGTTCAATTTCGCTCTTTTGGAAGTAAGGATATCTATAAGGCCTGATGTTTGGAGGAACACTTCCTGGAATCAAATGAATAGCATGATCATGATCATGAATAGGTGGGAGTCCTTTGGGAGTTCAAACACCTTGGAATGATTGTCCAAGACTTGTTGGAGATCTGCAGAAATAGATGATTTTGATGTTGGAACTTCTAGTGAGCATAATTGTGCAATTACGCCTCGTTGTTCTTTCTTTAGAATATTTGTCATGACATTAGAACTTATTATCCTTCCTGGCTTCCCCGCAATACCCCGTAATTCGACTTCCTTTCCTTCTGAAAAAAATTTCAAGAAAAGTTCTTGAAAATTAAAAGCTACCGTCCCCAAAGATTGTAACCATTGTACTCCTAGTACAACATCAGCACCTCCCATAGGAATGGAAAGCATTGGACTAGTCAATGCATATTCCCCCATGGTTAGCTTGATATTATGGCATTTCCCAGAGAAATTTATAGTTCCTCCATTTGCAACCATCACTTGGCATTCTGGTGCTGGGTATAGGAAACAATTTAATTCCTTGGCTACCTTACAATGAATAAAATTATGGGTGCTACCTGAATCAATCAACACTATTACCTTTTCTTCTTGATCTGTCCTGCTATCTTGAGAGTTTGAGGAGTGGTAATTCCTGCCAGTGCATTACATGATATGGTCAGATTCATTTCTTCCTCTTCTATGGCTGGTTCCTAGTGTGTATCCTCTTCTTGTTCATTTTCTTCTTCTTCTTCACAATCTATGTAAAATAATTTATTTTCAGCACACTTATGACCTTTAGTGTATTTTCTATCACAACTGTAGCAAAGCCCTTTTTCTCTTTTTTCTTCCAATTTTTGTGGTGTCAACCTTGTAGGTTGTGGAAATCTAGGCGTAACAACACTTCCTTCTTTATAGAATTGAGTGGTAGGCTTCCTTGTCGCCATTATTTTACATTCAACATTTCTTGCCAACCTGAATGCCTTCTCCAATGAATCCGGTTCCAAAACACGAACTTCATGTTGGATGTTATCCTTTAAAGTGCCTATGAAGAGATCGATCCTGTGTTCCTCTGGAATGTCAGTTACCCTTATATTCAATTTTTGGAAGTCCTCAATGTGCTGCCCCACTAAACCCTTTCTTTTGAGATTTATCAATTGGCTAAAGAAGGTGTTGCTCTTTGTATCCTCATAATGTGCTATCATTTCTTCCGTAAAAATTGACCAAGTGACAATTTTTTTACGGGAGAAAAGCCATCGATACCATACAAATGTATTTTGTTCTAAATGTAAAGTTGCAATGAGTACCTTTTGTGTGTTTTGCACATTATGGAGATCAAAATATTGCTCCATACATGGCTTATCCATATTGCAGGGGGATATCAGCTATCACATCCATCTTTGGAATATGGTGGTTCTTCATGCTGATAGAGTTTATGAAATCACAATTAACATTTATTTGTTCTCATCATGAGGTTCTTCTACTATCTTTCACCATTAGGCTTTATTTCTTGTATCAACTTTGTCAACCTTCATATACCTTTTTAGAAAATTCTTCATGTTTTCCATTTTCTCATCGATCTTAGCCCATGTCATCCATCTTAGATTCCATGCCTATTCTCAGGTGCCATCCATCTTGGCTTCCACGCCATCCATCTTATCTTGCACGCCATCCATCTTAGCTTCCATGCCTTTCTTCAAAACTTCCATTTCATTTTTTGTTGCTCTTTGCGAGAGTGAAATTTGTTGCACTTGCTCTTGTAATTTTGATAGATCATGTTGCAATTCTTCGTCTTCATGAGTCATAGTAGAGCTTTCCAAAGGCTTAATGGGTGTTGAATTATTTTTTGGGGCCATTTTATAATCCAATACTGATATCTATTCTACAATATGCCCTTGCAATTAATTCAACTTGATTCTTCAAACAAGACTTATGCAATTCGGAAAAAAAATACACACCTTTTACTTGCTTTTGAGGAGCTCGATATTGAAATTGTATTATCTTTGTGATTGCGGCTCTTCTATATATAAAATTCAGCACTGAAGTAGCCCTCTGAATTCTATTTTGAATGCCACAGGTCTGACCTGATTTGGATTCTCCAAGACAAAGTTGTGTCCAATCTCCCACAATGACCTAATTATGGACTGGTTCAGTAGAGCGAACTTGTACGACTTGCCACGTGTCACTGTTTTGTCCTTTGTCTCTGAAATTTATAGCCAAGAAACTACAGTCTGTGAAATTGCGACCACTTTTTACGGCACTCCAATCCGATGCCCAGAGAGAGCGTTATTGAACTTTTCCCACGATCACCTCTTTGAGATTAAATTCAGGAGCTTGAAAAAGCACTACCTTCCACAGATCATATCTCCAAAACTGTTGCGAACCAAGATCTGAAATTTTTTTACGCCTTTCCTTAGGATTTCAGCTTTGCACCATATGAATTTCAGATTCTGAACCTTCGTAGAAAAAAATTTATAGCGCAAATTCCACGATGACCTATTTAGGAGCCTGAAAAAATACCTAACTTCCACAGATCATATCTCCGCAAATATTGCGAACCAAGCTCTGAAATTTTTAGAAAATCTTCCTCAGGATTTCGGCTTCGCACCCTAAAAATTTCAGCTTCTGAAATTTCGTAGAAAAAAAGTTATAGCGAAAATTCCACGATGACCTGTTTGGAGCAGCGAAACCCTAGAATCCAAAGCTCCGATACCAAATGTTGTGTAACCAGCTCCAAAAATAGAAGAAAAGAGATATCAACGCCTTAGAAATGAGCCACTTCGAGGGGGCAACCTCCAATACATTACATAAATGAAAAATTATTGGATGATACAATACACAAAACCTCCTTTCTATATATAGGATTCCATGGGGCCATAATGTAATCCTAGCCGACCTAACAATAATAATTTAAGGGCACAATAATAACAAAATGGGGGTTACAAGGGTACAATAATAACAATAAGGGGTTTACACTAACAATAATAAGGGACTATACTAGTGATATAGGGACCTAACATGGAGGAGAATTTTCAGGAGTTGCCATGTTGGGAGGTAACTCATTTGGTATGGATGATAGCTTGGGAATGGGAGATTCACATGGGGATGGTAGATCCCAATCTATTTCAGACCTCTTGCCTCAAGAAGGCCTTTAGACAGCCCATTTTTGCCTCCATGTATTTTTTACTCTTACATGATGATAGCTATTTGGGATGCTCACCAAAAGCTAGCTTGCATACTTGGGAGGGGAAACTTGGAGATGTAATGATGAGACAACATCTTGATCCTTGGAGGATTCACTAGTACATTTGGGGGAAATTCCAACACTTGGTTCCGACACTTTTGACCAAATATCGGAAATTTCCCCGAATTTTTTCAATCCTGCCCGAAACTGTCACTATACCGACGTTTAAGGAAAAGTGTCTCAATACCGACACTTAGACAAATTGTCACAATTGCGACGTTTGGAGGAAGATGTCGCAATTGCGACACTATGCCCCAAAGCGTCGCTATTGCGATGGCTACCTCCAAACGTCGCAATTGCGACACAATGTCTAAGTGTCGCAATTGCGGCGTTTGGAGGCATCCTTCGCAATAGTGATGCTTTGGCAGCCGTCGGTATAACGACACTTATATGCAATAAATGACACTTATATGCCTTTGCAAAATCCGTGTCACTTATGGTTTATTTTTTATTTTCTTTTGCTTGAACTAAGTCTTATTTCCATGTGGATTGTGTAATTTCACTTTTATTGCATATTATAGAATGTGTTTGTTTATAAGATTATATGATACATGTGAGATAAAGTTTTATTATTTATCATATATAAATAAATTTTATCAATATTGTACATTTACACTTTTATGAGGTGATGTTATAATTAAATTCATAAATATCTGTTTTTAATCCTCATTTTACTCCATGAATATGTTTGTAAATGAAATTTCAATAGATTAATTTTCTCCTAACCTATGTATCATCAATATTGTACTTTTACATTCTTAATTATGAGGTGATGTTATAGGTAAATCCATGAATATCTCCTTTTAATCTTCATTTTACTCCATGAATATGTTTGGAAATGAAATTTCAATAGATTAATTTTCTTGCTATTATATGTTTTACAAAGATATGGTAAGGAATTCTCTCTTGTTCTTCTTAGAAATAATTATATATAATTTTTTTTTTCAAAATAGATTAAAAAAATCATATGAGAAAATTTATTAATTCATCAATATGTGTGTGTGTGTGTGTGTTGTGATGAATAATTTCATAGTTCAACTTAATGGTTCATTATATAATCATGTGACCATCACCAATGATATATCTTAAAAAGCAACTGAAAAGCCATGTGTACAAAATTGATGTATACTCTAGAGAGTGGTTCTCATATCACTATGTAAATTGTTGTATGCTAATTCAACAAAATTATAAGATAAACTGTAATACACATCATATATGCACCATAAAAATTGCCATACAACTAATTTGTTTTAGGATACATGTGGCATTCTAGGGGTAAATTCCATATGATGTGTATATCAATCTATTAGGTGTTGGTAAGTTGTGAGTATCTAAGAAATGATAATGAATATCCATACATCATGATCTTGTAATGTGATTATAAATTGTGTCTAGAATTTCCATAAAATGTATAAATGATTTGTTTAAAAAAAAATCAACACAATCAACCCTAAACAATGCTCATGATGTGGCATGTCATTGGCGAAACCAAAATTATGGTCACATGTCCCATTTATATGGTAATGGTGATCATATATATGTTGTAGCGACACTTGATGAGTAATTAAATAAATCTCAGAGTGTGACTCATTGTGCCATATTTTTTTAAAGCATGATTTGTTTTCCTATTTTTTACTAATTTGTTAACATATTTTATTCATTTGGAAAGCTAATTAATGATGCTTTAAGTAATCACGACCTAATGAGAGATCATTTTCACATCTTCACTGAAATATATTTGGTAATTGTAGTCACTATATGAACCACACATGCATGCTACTTAAGAAAAATTGAAATATAAACTATAATACACATCTTATATCTGCCATAACAATTGTCATACAACTTATTTACTTCTATATACATATGAAATACTTCACGTAAATGCCATATTATGTGTATACCAATATAGTAGGTGTTGGTAAGTTATGAGGATCTAAGAAATGATAGGGTATCCACACATTAGTGCCTTGGTGAATTTTTTGCATAATTTTCTATTTGTTGTAATTTTGTTGCCTGGATTTGTTATAGATTTCAAATAATACAATTATCTACCAATTGTTTTTTATAAAGAAAAAGTACAATAAGTAGTCACCTAAAAGTGAGCCATGTGAAAATATTGGTAACATGAGTAACCTGGTAAGCTGCAAATGAAAAGTGAATAACCTCCACTCACCAACAGGTGGTAGGCAGGGTTGGAATTTGGATTTCTCTTTACCCGTCACACAATTTTTTTTGACATTTTGGTCATTATTTTTCTAGTCAATAAACATTACGTTTAAAATTTTTCACTTCATTAATGACGTTCTCATAATAAATTAACCCTTCACCAATAAAAGTTTGATTAAAAAAATTGAACGCTCTTCCATTTTCTTTGGATTTTGGAGTGTGATATATCTGTGTCATGGACTTTTAATACCTAAAGTTTCAAGAGAAATAACTGATTCTTGTCAAACTAATATTTCCTCAATATATGCTATATTAATCTACTAAAAATTACTTCAAAAAGAAAGTAACCTTCAAATATAAAGAAAAAAACATGAACGAGCTTTCCCTAAATTGCAATAAATTTATGTTTATTATTAATATTGCATAATATGTCTAATAAAAATTGCATAATTGGACTAAGAACAGATCCTCAGTGCATTTTTTATTGTTGTTGTGATTAAAATAATGAGCCAAAGAACGCTAAGGCACTCAGATAAATCAATCTATGTATTATTTCTCACAAAATCATGTTGAGTAGTGGAGACTAAGCGCCAGATTTTTTTTTGTCCTCAATCTCTCTATTAATTATGTCTATGTAGTTATAAGAATAACAAGCCAAAGAGATCTCAGGCTTCCAGAGAAATTAGTCTCTGTGTGCAGAAATTAATGATTACTGTTGACTAAATGTTATACCATTTGAAATTGCTAAGCGAAATTAATCAGGCCATGATGTACCATTTGTCAGTATCTATTTTCTCATGTACGAAAGTTGATGTACCATTGAAAGTTTAATAAATATAATAACTATATAACTATATATATATATATATTTTAAATTTAATGATTAATAATAATTAAATTAAAATTCTTAAAAGACAAAATAAAAGCCTAATAATCGCGAACTATTATGATAATTTAAAAATATAGAACTCAAGCTGAACATAGTTACAAAGATACCAAGAAAATAAGAGTGCATGTGCATGATAACCTCTTTCTTGACAACCTATGAATGCCATTCTCAATGAAGACTCAAGACTCAACTAGATTGGATTGTGTATCAAAACAGTAGGAATGAATCAAAGTTCAATGAATGAATAACTTGATCGAGAAAAATTATAGGGAAAGGTAACTTGAATATCAATCTACTAAACCTCACTTCCATGATTAAAAAAACACGCCCACCTTCTCAGTGGTCCCATCATGGTCCACCTATTGAAAAACAACCAACAAATATTATTTTTTATATATTTTTGCATGGCCATTGGACAATGATTTACTATGGTTTTCCTACTAAATTCAAATGGATGATTATTAAAAAATATTGAGAATTATTTTAGTCTCAAGGCATAGCCAAGAGTCTTACTGGATAATTATAGATTACCTCTCCATTGGATGATTGTACATTTTTCATCTACTTTTTCACGTGAGTTTCAGTTGATGCTAGATCTTTTCCTTCTATTTCTTTAGTGAAGCTAAGAGTTAACTTTGATCTTACATTAATAACTATACTTGCATGAATATCCATGATTTTATACTTCCCCACTGTGGTCAATGTTTATGTATGGCCTTGGCCCATTGATCTTACAATTAACTCACTATTCATATTCAATTTTCTCCAGTTCAGCCCAACAAAATAAGGAAAACAGAAAATGAAGTCTTGATTTTCCTTTCCAGTGCTCCTACATAATACAAATACTCTTAAAAACCAATTAATATATAAATTGTCATCATTCATGCTAAAATAAGTTTCAATTTTTTTAATGAATCTGCTTACAATTAATAGATTACATTGCTCACAGAATAAGAGATAATTTAGAACTATGATTTCACAATAATAAATTACCCTAGCAGTTCAAACTTCGAACATACCTTATGAAATTAAAATATGGCAGGTTAATGAGCCAATCTAGTTTCCTCGAAGCCAATCTTGAGCTCGGCCTAAGTCTGAATGCCTTGAGAGTGCGAGTGTAAGGAACTAGACGCCTAAAGCTTTTATTTTGTGCTTGTGTAATTCACTGTTTGACCATCAAGCCAAGCCACTAGCTATATTAACACTACTTCATGTTGGGGCAGATTGGCATTCTAATTTTTTAGTGCTATAGCCGTACTTTTTCACTGCTTCACTAATCACAACCTTGGAATTTTGCAGGGCAACGGGCTTTATTCTTTCTTTGGTGTTTTATGTAAAAGAAAGGATTTGTGAACTTTTTGTAATAGGAAGGGGAAAACTAAATTGATTCTAATTTTAAAATATCAATAATGATAAGTGGTAATTCCTTTATTAAATTTTTAATTTTGAGTGAGCCAAAAAAGTAACTTTCCTTACTTTTTGAGTACAGCCTTGCAATTGCGAAGAGGAATAATGTTGCAAAATTATTGGTAAGTGGAAATTAAAGGGCGTAAGAACGTTTTTGAAAAAATTTCAAACATCAAAATTAAGTCTTCTATCCTTCTTAACATGTCACGGAAAATGGGAATCCACAAATTCTAGTCATCAAATATGTGTGAAATGCCTTATGACGGGAAAAATGGAGAACTGGTCCTATGTTGCTACATGAGTTAGGGTTTCATGTGGCAGCAGGGAACCTTGTATAGTTTTTCAATAATAGGAAAGGAGAATATTGTCAGTTAATCATCACATGATACTTCATCACCATTTGAAAATTGTGTCCTAATTTGAAAAAATAAGACTACCCAACTATTTCATTATTTAATTTAGATTGTGTAATACAAAAAAATATCCTAGATAACTTAAATAATGTAAGCAATTTTGCAAAAATTTAGTGGGGAGAACCTTCAATTACATTTATTTTGAAGATCCACTTGCATTTTAAGCCATTTTAATTAGTCTTTCATGGCTATTCTAGTAAAAATTTCAACCTCTTGTAGAAATTTGTTTGTCACTTGTATTAGAAATGCAAAAATCAAATGCATATAAAAATGATTTGAAATGAAAAAATAAAATGCGCGCTACATAAAAATGATTTTATTAAAAACTACATTAACGTCTGATATCACGCGCGCATTCGCCCTCAGCTCTTGCAGAACAGCATTCGCCCTCAACTCTTGCAGAACAGCATTCGCCCTCAGCTCTTGCAAAATGGTAAGTTCTTACTGCAGGCCCTTCCTCCTATAGTAGGGTTGACTCTATTTGGGTATTTTTGGTCAATTCCATTGGATTGTGTTAGGCTATAGGGTTCTCTCTAGATGTCTTCCAATGTTCTTTCGGATGAGTTTCAAAGAGAATGTGTAAGATGTGTTTGTGCTTGCATGAATTTGACTCCACCAGTTTAATGAAGTTTAAGCTATGGCTTTTACTTCGAAAAACTCATCCATCTCAACACCCAATAACGAATTTCCCTTGGTCTGATCTATATTGAAGGTGAAGTGAAAAGTGGTAGAGAATGGGAGATCAAAAGTCATCAACTTTATCACAAGGGTAGTACTCCAGATCGAAAGTGATGAGCTTTAGTTCTCCAAATTTGGGGATTTTATGATATTTGGGTATTTTCTGATGACATACCAAAGGTCACATCCATACAACCATATCAAGGTCAATGTTGAGATCATTCTCATATAGATATAGGTCACTGATATATAGGGTTAATATCATCATCACTATCCATGGAAACCGAATGGTTACAAAATCCGTGATTGTGGTTGGCTCATTTATAATTATTACCCATTTATAGTAGAGCACGGAAACACTAAATATGGCCCGAGCAGAGCCTTTACAATAGGCAATGGAATTGCAGCTGCTTCATCAATAACCAATAGCTCCACTTGAGAAAAAATTTCATAATCTTGGGGCTGGATATACTGTAGAGCAAACAATTGTAGTTATCATTCGTGCTCCAATATATTAATATAATTTTTACATTGAACTGAAGAAAGGGAAACAAGCAAATGCTAGCCATCATACAATGCTTTGACATAAGAGTTTTGAGTGACATACTTGAAAAAAGAACTCATCCACTAATATTTATAATCATTTGAGTTATTCAAGTTAAACACAATGTCAAGAATCAAGATTCAATACCCTATATTATCTTCATCACCCAATACAAGACTTAATTTTTCCCAAAGAAACGCTTATTAAATTGGCAGCCATTATTTCTCCCTGCTTTAAAAACCCTACATTTAAATGAAAACAAGCATTGCATTTCAACTAAAAAAATCTATTAGTGTTCAAGTGTACATGTGTGCATCACTTGTGTATGGTATTCCTTTTCTACTTTCACATTATCCAAGAATGTGTGCAGTATAGTTCATATTTTTTGTGATTTAGATTATCTTGAAAAAGGAAAGGTAAATTATTTCCCATGGAAAAACAAGGTTTTCCCTTTTTACTACTGGAAATGGTACAACAAAGTTCCATTTCTACCCGAAACTCCTATGAAACAGGAACCAAATAAAGGTCATGTCCTCAATGGACATCATTTGGCTTTGAAAATGGCCATTGCACCGTGTTGTTTCTTATATTACATCATGATAGTTTCTTAGGTCATTTCTTGTTTCTTGAGATGAAAAACAACCAAAGAAATCATGAAGATCCTTTCAAGAAATAAATGACCATTTCTCAATCATATCTCAATTATTTTTTATTTTATTAAGTGGTTTCTTACTTTGGGAGAAATTTGACACTTTTATAAGGAATATAACATAAAAACACAAAATGGGAAGGAATTGATGAGGTAGATGACCTTTAGTTGTTGCCAATTAAGAATTGATAATACACGATGCATGTTCTGTACTACAAACTAGATTCATTCCTGGAGTTAGGACACAGAGTATTGAATCAAAGTTGTAGTTTCTAACTTCTTATATTGGTTCATCAATCTTGAAATTCAGACATTGCATGTCTTCATTTCTTCACATTTGAATAATTTGCATTATATCGTACAATAGGAAATTAGGAATTATGATTATTATTACTTTATGGATCTGTTAATTTACTTTTAAGTTTGCATGGTTTAGTGTGAAATTATTCTTGTGTGCCCCTAGGCCCAGGTGAAGGAATGCCAAGGACTAAGAACCCTAGTTTTTAAATGGTATTGTTTCTTATACCCAAAAACCCCTCAACATCACTTCTTATTAGTTCTTAAAAATAGTGTTGTAAACAATTTGAGAATTGATATAGCAAAATCTCGCACTTCTCAAGATAAAGTCCTAAAGCTAAAGTGTGATACCAAGTGTAATTCAATAGCCCCATTGTCACCTCACCAACCTCTTTTCACTTCGGGCTAGCTCTCCTCCAACTCAAGGGGGGTTCTCCCTAGTAGATGTTAGGGATCTAATGGCTCAACCAAACCAAGTCAAGAGCCCCCTAACTCTCTATGTTTACTACTATCAATCAAAATATTGAACAATAGGGTCAGACATGCATCCTGAAGATAAAATTGCCAGGGTATTTTTGGGTAATTTCAAAGGAAAAGTCCCCAAACACATATAATCAAGGAATTATAACGTGATTTCAAACATTAAATATCAACAAAATCGTTTAAAGGATATTGAAAGGAAAAAGGTGATGGAAGATAGAAAGTGCCTTACTTAAATGCTCTAAGGATTTTTCAATAGTTGCTCCAAAAGTTTCACTTAAAGGCCCTTCAAGATCGTCTCCAACAATGCTATACCATCAACTTCAACAATGTTGCTCCAAAAATGTCCTCAAGGTCTTCACAACAAGTTTACTAGAAGTTGCTCCAACAATATATTCAATAAGGTCTTCATTGTCAACTCATCTCTTGTTTGGGTGCCTTAATGTGCAATGACATGTTTCCAGGACTGAATTCAATGCAAGGCATATTTGAAACTCTAACTCTGTCTTCCGGTGTCTTATTAGAAATTATTTCAGTTTTCATTTGTGTTTTCAAGTTAGATATTGTTTTCAAGTTTTTACATTTATAATTTTATTGCAATGTGGCAGACTGATCAGAGCAGTGCAGGAACAACCCTGAGACAGGATGATCATGGAAAGAGGCCAGCAGAAGAACATGTAAAGTGTCAGCATTGCTCTATCTTCAGGTATTTTAGTTATTTACATAATTGAAATAATATTATTTTTTTTCAAATATGCAGGCACCTAGCCATGGTATGCCTGATGATTCCCTCTATGAGGAAGATCTTTCTTCATCCCTATCTCCAGTGCTCTTGTTGCGAAAAAAGACACGAAATGCAAGGTTGGAATTTGATACTTTTATAAACGTGCCTCAAACAACTGAAACAAAAGAGAGGATAAAACAACTTATGACCCAGCTAGAAACATATCAGGTAATAGTAAAAAGTCAAAAGGATATTTTTTTTGTTCTGCATGAGATGAATTGTGATAGTTTGATTTTTAATTTTTACATTGACTAAACTAACAAAAATTTATTTTGTATGTAGCGCTTTCTGACACTTTTTGAACCCGGTGTTGGTGGTAGTGGGAAACAAGGGCAAGAGATTGCCCAGCAACCCTCTCATACACCTTCTACTCCTTTAGGTGCCAGCCAAGAAACACACCCTGCCCAAGCAGACACCCAGCCAACTGTTGAACGTGTTGGCAGTGATGAGGCTGATATGGCCAACTACATTATTGCGTTTCTTAGAGCTACACGTGTCAGCTCCATAGGGGCCATTAATGGCACATTGTTGGTGAACGATGAAGGTGTCCCTATAAAGCACGTACAACTCCCAGGTAAATTTTAATATTTTAACTATTTCATGTACTCTATCTAAAACATATTTATCATGATTTTCATTTTTAAATTAATGATAATATCTTTTTTTTCTGTGTAGGAAACAATGAGTTCTACAGGTTTTTGGAGAGCCATGCGTTGGTAATTTTTGGCCCAACCATACGCACAGGGTGGAATTCCCATAATTCCAACCTGAAAAAAGAACTTCTAGATTATCTAGAAGCCCTTTTTGGGGTCGGCACATTTGACAGAACAGCGGTGGCTCGGGTAGCCGGCAAATATTTGAAATATACCAGGGACACCTATAGGACGCAATTGAAATTTAACCCTAGATACGAGCGTCCTCTCACAGTTCCAGAGAGTGAGTGGAGAGCACTCATCCATGACGAAAAAGAGAAAAGGGCAAAGAAAGAAGGAAAAATGCCAACTGGACCCGCAAGGTAAATTACAACTTTAATTCAATAGCTTTAATTTTCTCTATGTCTAAAATAAAAGTGTGCTACGTCATATCTGACTTTAATGTTTTGATGCTAGGTTGCCTGACACCTCAAAGATAACCAAAGCTAGGATTGAAAAAAAGGGCCATCACAAGCTAGGCTAGGGCGGCTACTTGAAATTAGCCGCAAGAATTGTAATTAAGTAGCTAAACATATTATAATTAATTGTATCACCTTCCAACGTTTTTGTAATCCTATCAAATATGATTAAAATACACAATCATATGTAATGTAGGGTGATGACTTCGGAACAAAAACTACAGAGGAAGATAAAAATATCGCTTTCCATTTCGGCTATCAAGCCGTAGTTGAACGTCGCATAAGCTTGGGGCAGGTCCCAAGATCCAGAATGCCTGATAAGGTAAAACATTAACCTTTCAATATGTTTGTTTTCATCCATAAATTTAATGTCTAAAAACTTTGTTTAAATCAGGGGAGCAGCACTACCGACGAGGAAAATAACCTAGTTTTAGAGCCAGATGTAGATGTTCCTCACGTGCAACTTGATCATTGTAGTGGGGACCAGGCCGACAATGCTACTATCAGTGAGGGCTGTGACGATAATTAATTTCCACTTATAATTTTTTCTAATTATACCTTGATGGTTGTCCTTATAACGTTTTTTGTTTAAATTATAGAGAATGTTTCCCTTGAGGATCTTACCACCAGAGAGGAAGACAGGGCAACAATCCCAACGGTGACAACTGGTGCACTAGGTAAATAATCTCATTGCAATTTTTTTTATTAATATTACCGAACTAGTTCAATGATATTTAAAAACTGACAATTAAAATTTAATACTATCTGTTTTTGTAGGCGATGCCCCGTCACTGGATGAGACCAGACATCGTGACTACGCAACTAGGTAAGCAGTGTGAGTCAAAAGGCACGAAACAAGAGCAGAGCATGATGATATTGATGACGTAATTAGGAGCTTTAGAAATAGGAAGAAGAAAAAGAAAATTTGATAATGTAAAATATTGTATTATTATAAGACAAACGTTACCATACTTGGAACGTTTTTTGCGTTATATAAAAAACTCATTTATCATACTATTTTTATGTCAAGCATTAATTGCAATGTTTTCTTGCGTACTTTTTGTTGAATTGTTTTTTTATTAGTTATTGAATATTTTTTTTTATGCTCATGAAAGTAAAAAATGAAATATAGATTGGGTATTGGGGAATTGAGAGTGATGTGAGGGGGGGGGAGAGGGGCCATAAGAGCTTCCACCTTCACGTGGTTGGCCCTGTTTAGTAAAGAATAATTTATTGGAGCGATTTAATCTTGGAGCAAACCTCCCTCGATCCAGCGTAGCAACAAAAAAGTCACTGTTGACTTAGTTGCTACTCTTTCAGATCGTGGGAGGCTTGTTCCAAGTTCATGCGACTCCAATAAATTGTTCTTGAAACGAAGAGGAGCTTATTCGGGTATGTTTTGACATTTTCAACATATGTTCTAACATTATCATAAGAATGCATCTTAGAGTAAAAATACTACATCAATTACTTGTATTTATTGTATAGATAATGATGGATTTTGATTGACTTGGCAGTGCAGGTACAAATCCTCTTGCATCATGAGCAATACAACTTGTCAACCGGGGTCATGTCCAGGATATTTTTGCTTGTGCGCTTGACCAAGTTCGTAATGTCACATTTTGTAAGTTCCTTTACAGTTCATAATTCAATATTAAGCTTGTTCATGATTATTATCTAGGTTTTTTGTATGTGTTTTTTCATCTATTTGATTGTAAGCAACTCTGCATGTTTCCTGTTGTTCACTATGATTTCTCCCATTACCACTCCTAGGATGAATCCGACTTTATTGTTACATAGGTTACTTTATTGTTACTAATATTTCTCCATTTACGATTTCATAGGTTACATCATGTAAAGTTTTCAATCTCAGGTTGGTGATGAGCTTTAGTTCTCCAGATTTGGGGCTTTTCTGATATTTTCTCCCTCATGTCATTCCTGCATCACCTCGTTGTTTGAGCATTCCAATTGTCTACCTCTTGTACCAATTGGCACATGTCAATCTCTGAGTGGTGCCACATTTCACCTATTTTCGGCCCACTTGACCACCTGAAAAACTCAAATCCACACACCATGTGTCTTTATCATGGAGAGCCACATGTCCTAGATATTTAGGCCGATAGGCCTTCTGTTATGAAAGAGATCAATTTTTTTTTCGTCAACACTTCTTATCTAGGCACGACACCTGTTACTTGTTTAATCTGACGGTCACAGTCTCTCTGGTTACCTTCTAGGTTTGACATACCACTGGTTTCTATTATATTTCCATGGAATCGGTCTGAAAATACCAGCAACAATCCACACACCTGCAACCGTCAACAGACCTGCCATTTTAGTAGCTGCATTTCCGCAACTGCCAATACACCTGCAGTTTTAGTCGCTGCATTTCGGAAACTGCCAATACACCTTTCGTTTCATTCTCCTGGACTCTGTGTATGCATATTTTTCATATAATTTTATCACGAAATTGGCTGCAGTTCTTTGACATGCCTTTGAATATTTTTGCAGGTTAGAAGACATTTCAGGCCAGAGCTATTGAATAGACTTGATGAGATAGTTGTATTTGATCCTCTTTCTCGTGATTAGCTCAGAAAATTTGCTAGACTACATATGAAAGATGTAGCGATTCATCTTAGAGAGAGAGGTGTTGCTTTAGGGGTTACAGATGCTGCTCTGGATCTTGTTCTTCAGGAAGCATATGATCCTGTAAGTAATCACTTTGTTTTGCTTTCTTTCTTATTCAGAGTCTATCTTGCCAGGGGATGTGCCCGTTATGGTTTGTTATGAGACCATTGTCAATTTCATCACCGTCCCTCATAATATGTTTGATTGTGTTTATAAATAATAAACAATTATTACACCAAACAATAAACAATTAACTGTACTATGAATAATATGATATCTTGAAATAATTCTCATTATAATTTCATAACCTCTGCTCTCACTTGGTGGTGTCTATATCACTAAGTGTGTCTTCTTTAAAATTATAGTTACAGCAGACAATGAACAATCAACTGCACTGTGAGTGATACTATTTTAATAATTCTTATTATAATTTCCTAACCTCTACTCTCAATAGGTGTCTATATCACTACGTGTATCTATTTTAAAATTATAGTTTCAATGGTAGATAAATTATTATCTTAAAATTATAGCTTTGATGGTGATACCTTGTGATTGATAATGCAGTTTGAAGTAGCTTTGGCTTTGACTAATATAGTCTTAGGAACCTCTGAGAATACAAAGGTTATGATTGATTACATGGCACTGCCTATATTTGTGGAACTTCTTACCTCTGGGAATGATAATATTCGAGAACAGGTAGCACTTTTATTTTAGAGGCATAAAATTGTTCTTCCCAACTATCTTTATATGTCTGTAATTTTGGAGTTTGATTTAAAAAACTAGTACCCAACTTTGAGTTCAACTGGTGTTCGTGTGAGGTTGTTTGGGCTTTGGGAAATATTGCTGGAGACTGCAACATTTAGGGATATTTCCCTCAGTCATGGAGCTCTGAGAAAGGTGCTTGCCCAGTTGAATGATACTGCCAGAATTTCAATGATAAGAAATGCTACATGGGCTCTGTCAAATTTTTGTCGTGGTAAACCCCAACCACTATTTGAACAGGTAAGCAGAATACATTTTCTACCTCTTCTTCTTAGTTCACAGATACTGTGGATTTTTTTTATAGATCTTGGTGCTTGGTAGATTTGGATGTAATATGGACCTAGGTGCTTGTTCATTACAATGACTCTGTCATCAGGTTTTAGAAAATTCTCAAAAATTTGGGTTTCACAAGGGGATTACCCTTGCTTGCAATTATCGATTATCAATCACATTCAAAAAAATACTTTCGTAGCATTGTTGAGCTCTTTGTAGGTGAATTTCTGAGGAAATTTCACAATATCTGAACTAAATTTGTTTGTCCTTTTCAATACTCTGTGCTTGTAATAGAACCAGACAAACAATCTAGTGGCCAATGCAACAACAACAACACCTCTTGTTGCAATACCTGCAATTCACCCTCTCTGCACGCATGAATGACTATGGCACCCTCTTTTGTGAACAGGTACTGGAGCTAAAGGTACTGGATTCCATTAGGATCGTGGAATTCAACATCCAAAATAGTATCAAATTCCACTGCAATAGTATTCCCCGGCGAGGGAAACAGTTCATTGAGACCTATTGGACTCATCACCCCCAAATAGCCTCCAGGGCTACCCAGAGTGTGATCATATGGAGCAATAACAAATGCTGATCCATCCCCAATTGAAATAAGAACAGGACCCACATTGGTTACAGAAAACGAGAAACACGTTTTGAAAGAAGAAGAAACTTTTGTATTAGGGTCCAGAAATCTAACTGGTCTATTGTACAATGCCCTACCTGCAATTCAAATTGGTACTCCCAACTCCATGCTAAGGCTCACTGTGCCATTCTTCAGATGAGCATCTTAACCTGAAGTTTGATTCCAAAAAACCCAAGTCCCCTGTTCTATGCCCAAGACCTCTGTTACAATGAGTAGAGTTCTTAGCGAAATACTTCACAATAGGAAGCAAAAGAAACATCGCGAAATTGCTCGCTTTAGACTTATAATTTTCTATGCAAAAATTCAACTGCAGACAGTAAAAAAATAATATCAAACACAACCAATCCACAATGGAATTTGAATATGAGGATTTATAACCAGAGAAAACCCTCTCCAGGTTAAAAGAATTCCAGAATGGCTTTAAGATTCTACTAATGAGCGCTTACAACACCATAGCATTTACTGTCATAATGAAATCTGTTGGAAGCAAAGCCCTTGTACAGTTTCTACATTTCCTCAGTGGAAGCAAGAATCTTTCTATCTCTCATGATCTGGTTCTGTGGTCAGATCCTTTGCTATGGTTGTCTTGTTCTGCTAAACGTGAATCTGTCTTAGCTTTGGCTCTGGTTCTCATTTAAGATCGTGGCTATCTGATCTTGCTGTGGCTTTGACTATACAAACTTGTTCAATAGGAAAATGTTGACTCTGCTATATATAGGAGCTTCAATGGGTGATCTCAAACTGCTCTACTACAGTAGTTGCACTCTCAATGGACTTCTATAGCAATTGGCACCATCAATCTGCTTTGTTACAATGATGGCTCATGTCAACAAACTGTGCTAAAACCACTGGCACCATGAATCTTCTCTCTGCTTCGTCAAATGGTTGGCACCATCAACTCACTTTTCCCTCCTCGAGGTGATGACAGTGGCAAACACTTTTTTGGGCAGCTTTGTTTTGTCTCTGATTCAAGGCAGAACTATGTTGGCCTTGTTTTTTTAGTCCTTGGAACTTAGTTCTATCATATTTTCCATCCTATCCCTAGTTTTCAACCGAAAAATACATAACTTCACGATATCAAAATTGACTATTTTTAGCCATTTATCTATAGTAATGGTACAACTTTAATTTGGTGCATTCATACAGTATCTGAAGAGCACTCTCAAGCGGTTATTCAGTATTTTAGCATAACTACTACATTTAACTGCCATGCTCTAATATTTATATCAAACATAAGCATTCTTAAGGTAGTTCCACGTTTGTGAAGCAAAAGGAATGCTTCTGACAGCTTCTTATCATAGTGGTACAATTCTGTTCGCAGTTTATCTTTTATAAACCTCCAATTTTCCAAACGTAGTAGAGACTACAGTTTGTATCTCAAATTTTGGACAAATCTGTTTATTATTCTACAGAAAATGCATTAAGAATACAGTGTTGTGTCTACTAAGCACAAATAATTGTTGTACTGAGTCATCTAAACATCTTGACATCCTCGTTTTATATTCCTTTTCTGTTTTTGCAAAGTTTCCTCTGCTACAGAAAATGTAATTCTATTAATTTTTTTCCATCGATATGCGGATTGGATCTAATTAGATGTAAACCCTTGTTACAGTGGTTATTCTAATGGGTTAGAATGTGCATTGTTATTTGTTTCTTTTGAAATACATGCATTACCACTACGCGAGATCTTTGCATTAATTTTGAAATGTTGAGATCTTTGCATTGATGTTGCCTCTGCTTGGTGGTGTCTCTGAGATTGAGCTGATCCATAGGCAATGGATGTGCATCAGCGGTCGATTTCTCTTTGCTAGTACTATAATTCAAATCCTCTAGCATGCAAACAGGTGTCGTAGCAATTATATCTAGGATTGATCGTTTTTTTCTCACCTTCACTTTAGGCTTGGAAAACTTTGTTCCAGATTTTTTAGCATTTGACTCACCTGATAGACAGTGATATATGTGGGAATTTAAGGCTATATTGGATGTAGATGAGAAATATCTACAAACAGGACAAACCTTTGGTATCATGGCCTCTGGAAGAGATCCTGGATTCCCAAATTCTTCGTTCTTCCCAGGATCTGCCTTTCTCTTCTCCAAAGTTTGGATCTGCCTTGTAGGCTCCTGCCTCTTCTACACTACTTGAATTGGAGCACCTCCATTATGATATCAAATCATCCGCTACTATGAAATGACACAGGTCGCAGATGCTTTGATAGAATTTCCTTTTGGGCACTTCACCGCGAACCAAGTTTTAAAATGTCACAACCCACTTGATATTTATCCCTAGCAAAAGTGTCACATGTGAAGATCAGGCTTTTGATGAAGCAAATAACTTGGTAAAGATAATTTTTGATTACTTATGTATTCGGCCCAACAATATAGATTTTGATGCACTATCATTTTTAACCATGTGCTGAAAAACATACAAAAAACTATGTTTTTAGTGAAATTTGAGTTCATAAGAATCGATGCCAGTCAAAATCTAGACCTTGCTCCCAGCTTACTGGTAAAAGGTGGTACTCATATTTCATGCAAGTAATGGAATGCCTTTTTCGTTGTTTTATCTCGTCTTATTCGAACTTCCAAGTCTAGCATCAATGATTGTCTTATGCTTCAGAAAAACGGTATCATGCTTTAGAGAAGTGTATCTACTTCTTATTATACTTCTTAACTTCCAAGTCTAGCATCAATGATTATTTTATGCTTCACACATAATCTAGTTTTCATTATACTCCTTGAAACATTTTTTATTAGTTGAATGAGACAAACTTAAAAGGGGTAAGCTAATATATTAGCAAAAGGATTTCTGTCACAAATCTAATATTCTTATAGGAATTCAATGGAAATTTCAGGCATCACCTGAGTAATCTTCAGTGTCTACAAATTTTGACATCCAGAGAGAAGTTTGTTACAAAATTAGGCAGCTCCTACTTGAAAACATGTTGATGTTGATGTGTAGCAATCTCCTTGATTTATAGCCATGTGTTGGAATATTTGAAAATTCCAGAATAACAATGGAGAGAGTAATACTCTCCTCTTCTAACACATAGAAAATATTGAAATTTCTTCACTAGAAACAGAGTTCAACACTTTGAAAAATTTCTATTCCTTCAAAAAAAAACTATTACAAATTCTTCCTCACTGAGAGGGATTACAAAATGTGACTGCTGCAAAACGCAGTGCACTCAAAATTCTTCTCTGTCTCTAAAACTATGCATTGTTGTGCTCTTCAAAACACTTACACTGCTATTGTGTGTAATAATAAACTTTACAACTACATTCCGAAACAGGCTCACAACCCTTTTCTTTTATATGCAACGCATATATTAAAAACATAACAAAACTATGCAAATAAAAAATCTATTAAAATGCTCTTGGGGTCCACAATTTATAAATGTTTTAATATATATATGAAATATATATATAAAACATATATATATATGAAATATATATATATATATATATATATATATATATATATATATATATATATATATATATATATATATGTACGTTGCATTTAAAACAAAATATTACCAAAACCAGTGTGGAACCTTAACAAACAATATAACTATTATGTCACACGTTATATAAAACATATAACAAAACCTTTGTCAAAACTTCAAATGAACCCTTTAGCCATGGAGCCCGCCGGACTTCAAATAGCAATAAACCATAATTCAAACCAAATTCGCGTTCCAAAATAGCTTGCTGACGTCGGCCAATTTTGTGACGTGAAAACCAAATTAATTCTTCCCTAATATTTTTCGGGTCCGAATTTGGGCTAGCGTACGGAGAGAGAGTTGTGACGCGAATTTATTATCAAATTCTCCCTAATCTTTTTCGGGTCCAGATTTCCATTGCGCAAGCAGCCCAAACAAAGATCCGCTCCAATCAATTTCTGCCACGTGTCCTCCTCTGGCTTGCCGTGGTGCGGGACCACCAAAATTTAAACAAAACCCGCGCTTCAATCAAAATTTGCCCTGTTCTCGGATGCGGGTGCATTGGATGGCATTTAAGGCGATGGGACATCGGTGTGGCGAAGTGTGGAGACACCTGCCCACCCATGTCACGGCTGGCAGACGATATTTAAGTTTTAAGGTTTTCATATCAATTGCATTAAGTTTTAACACTGTTCAAGATCGAACCTCCACTCCTGTTATCGATTCTGCATGCTCCAATATCCTCCGGTCTTCGGCTCTCATCAATGAGAGATTTATGACGGGCGTTCTTCGATACCATTGCAGTCAGGTCGATAAAATGGTGTTTCGCTATGGTTTCTCAGATGAGCCGCAACCTTTGAATTGCAGATGCTCTTTGGTTGTTGGGTTACCCTGCCTGTGCACTGTGACGGGAAGGAGAAGCCAGCTGAACTGCTGCTTAGACCTTGGTGAAAATATGCATTTCTCTCGGTCTGGTCTGTGTCTGTCTTCCTCAGTTTCTTGGAATCCTGCTTCTCCGTCTCGTCTTGTGCCCACTACTGAAACTGCACCCATGCCTCACCTGCATCAAAGGATGCATTGCCGCAGGAGTAGCACCAGAGGCCAACCCCTGCGCGCTCCCTCCAACCCCTCAACTGATTCATCTTCCCACTCCATTGATTATTACGCAGGCCGCTATCTAAACACTAGAAGTGGGCAGGGTCAAGTTCTAGGATCTGGCCACCGTATGGGCTCCCATGCTCCTCATTTCCCCACCGCTTCACCTTCTCCCACGACGGGCACTGCGCTTTTTTCCTTTAATTTCTCTCTGAACCGCCCACGAATCAAAGCACGAATCACCATGGTTTTCCGTGAAGAGGCCCAAATGGAGGAACAATGCACCTGTCCGGTGGGTCTGAGCTTAGAAAAAGCCTAGCTTTCAGGCCTTCGGGAGGGGAGCGGTGGCGTGAATGTGCAGGAATCGGAGGCTCAGGTTCGTAGGGCTCGTGATGTGGAGATAGCGCCTAGAGATCCTGGACCTTCCGTGTCTGAAGCTGCTCCCACCATGGGCAATGACATGTTTGTCGAAGGATGGTGCCGAATTGTTGAAGAAACACCGGATGAGTAGCTACTTCTCTTTGGTTTGGTTTTCTTGCTTTGCGGCCCACTTAATTGGGCATGTTTTTGCTTATATTACTGTGCTGGACCTCTGTTTTATTTTTGAATTCTGTAAACATTGTAATCGTCAAAGATATCAAACGATGGTTCCCCTGCGTGGGCAATGCAACGCCTGAAAAATGTTCAAGACTGGTTTCCCCGTATGAGGGCAGTCTTCTTTATTGATTTTTTGACAAATTTTCCATAAGTTTGGGCAATGTTTTTGACTTCAGTCATGCTGTAATTTTATTCCCACTGTTAATAGATTAACCTTACTTAGAAAAAAAAAAGTTGCCTTGTTTGTATTTTAAACTTGTTTTTTGAAATACAGAGCCATGTTTATATGATTGTATATAGTCGAAGCACTGCGGGGTGGTTCATTATATTAATATTTCACGGTCGAATTATGTTCACAACAATTGGAATGCCCACAATTCATAACAAATATTGGAGATTTACTGTCCTATTTTAAAGTTTCATTTTTTTTTTTTTAAATTGAACCCGCTGTCGGTATATCGATGCTTTGTAAGCGTCACTCTTCCGATGCCTTATAAGCGTCAGTCTTCCGACGTTTTGAATGATTTCCATTTTTCGTCGGTCTTGTGACGTCCGTCGATATTGCGATAGTTTTCCTGGCGTCGATATTATGACGCTTTTGGAATGCGTCGGTATTGCAACGCTTCTGGAAAGCGTCGATCTTGCGACACTTTTGCAATGCGTCGATCTTGCGACACTTTTGTACGGTGTCGGAATTGCGACAATTTAGAAATGTCGGAAGAGCGATAGTATAAAAACGTCGGAAGAGCGACGTTCAAAACTTCCAACCACATTTCGTCGGAATTGCGACAGTTTACAAATGTCGGAAGAGCGACGGTTTGGGAAACGTTGAAAGAGCAACGCTTGTTTGGAAGTGACGGAAAAAGTGTCAATATTGCGACACTTTGTCAAGGCGTTGGAATTGCGACATAATGGCGAACCATGTTTTGTCCGTCCTTGAACTATCGCTCTTTTGACGACTATGTGTCGGAATATCGACGAAGTGGCTGTCGGAAATTGGGCCCAATTTTCTAGTGATTTTATCATATGAGGATGCTACAAGGGGAGAAGAGGATGCTCTTCAGTTCTATCCTTGTAGTTGCTTGAGAACAAGCAACATTTGGGAGTGGAGGACTATAATATTCCAAAAATTAACATGCAGCTAGTTGGAATATTGTTTTTTGTTGTTTACACTTAGGAGATGAATAAATGGGTAAGCAGGCCCATACATTTCAGAAATAGAAATAAAATCTCTCATAATGTGAAAAGGGATCATCATAGGAGCTGGATTTCACACCCTCATGTGTGAAAAGGGAAATTTGCATGGGGACAAGGTCAAGTTTGATCAAGTCAACGGTGTTGGGATAAGAGGTGGAGATCATCTTTGGAGACAGCACAGTGATAGTGGGAGGAAGATTCCTTGGTGGAGGAAACCCTAATGAGTGGGAACTAAGGTAAGATGGCTTCCATTTTTATAAAAGGAGGGCAAGGCAGCCATAGCAAGACATCTTACGTTATTGAATATTGATTTTATGGTCTATATGACTTTGTGCTTTCTTCAACTGTTTAGTTGAGATTGTCGTGCTGCTTAGCACAAGGAATTCATGTTTAGAAATTCCTTCTCCTTTATTGAGAGGCCTTTTAAGGGATCTTGTACTTCATTTCTCCACATCCAATCTTGAGGCCAAGCTACCTCCTTTAGCTACAACATTATTTCTGCAGAAGTGTAATGTTTTGTTGTAGGGTGTTGCAGTGGAGGGTTCACAACACCACTTCCGGAGCTTGTTTTTCAGATGAGGAAGCTTTCCTTCCTTTCAGAGATCAGTGAGGAGGACTTTGGAGCCAATTTCAAATCTTGGCACTTGGCCAACCTATTTTCTTTCACCTATAGTGCAGTATCCCTCAGTGATTGTGTTATTTTAGTGTGTATTTGTAGGTAGGGTTTGCAGTGGTTGTTTGGAGGGTGAGATATTCAGTGTTAGGATTAGCCTTTCACTTGGAAGATCCATTGGAGGAGGTCTATTCATCTTGTGCAACATCTTCAGCCATCTTCATCCAGTTCTTGAGTTGTAGCTACTATTCAGTCCAAGGACTGCAACTCTGACATTTTTGTATTTTTTCTTATTTTAGGAAATCCTTTTCGAATTGTCTTGGAATTGTTTTTGGGAGCTTAGAGATTCACTTCCAACACTGTATGAGCCATATATTTGTATATCTATGTATTGAAATTTCTCAACAGTTGTTACATTTAATAAAACTAAGTTGTCATAGTCGTGGGCATTTGTTGTGTAGCATTGATCTCATATTTTATGTACTTGTTATCTTAAGGTTGAATCTGCCTATCTTGAGTAGCTATTTCCTCAAGATATTTTGTAAATTTTCTGCTATAATACCAATATAATGGCTATATGTTCTTCTCACATTTTATGAGTTGATTTATCACTGGTATTTATAGTTTTGTGTTCATGTATTGTTGCATCCCCATTTTGGGATATTACATTTATACTCATTTTTCTCTGAATTTCACAAGGAGTGTGTGATCTGAAAATGATTTCTAGTTATTGTCATGCTAGTATGACTTCCAGATATAAAATTCTCTTTGCTTTGGTTTGCTTATTCATCAAGAGTTTGTCCATGAGCATGTGATTGTCAATTCAATTTACTTGGTGAAATTTAGTGTTTGTCATAAACTTAAAAGAATAATTCTAAATGACTGGACAACAACAAATATAAACATAGCAAACACACATAACATAGCTCAATACATAGAATTTTTTTGAAGGAGTTCACCCCTCTTGGGTTGCATCTCCTTGGTACAGCTTCATAGCGTGGGCCTTTGTATTAGCTTCAAGTGTGCTCAAATTTCTGTTACAAGCTTCAAATGCTATTGGAACCTATTCCAATGAGTTTAAAACATCAAAATCTACCCTAAATGACTATTTTTTTGCTCAATTTGGATTCTCGATGCTCTGTAAATGCCGCCAACACCTAGTGGCCCTGGGCTTCAAAAATATTCAAATGCACAAACACTTCTATATGACCTCTTCTACCTTTGCAACATACTTCATTGAGTTCCTAGCATGTCAATTAGCCAAGAATGCCTCTTTTTGAGCTCTGTTTGGGTGAAAATTTCCTCAGTTATTGTAAAAATTGTATTTCCCCCAATTTCTCCACTATTTCTAGAAGACTACCAGTTAAAATTCTAAAAATAGACATTCTGCCAAGTTTGGCGTGCTCCCCTAAACTTTCAACAGACTAAAATGTGCTTAAATTAATGATAAACATGTATTAACATTGAGATCAGTGTTGGTTTACATATAAGTGCATTTAGCGCTAATGACATATTAACGTGGCTTTAATGTGGTTTTAGTGGCTAATAAAATGTCATAAACCATGTTTAATAAATCTCGCCGGATTTTGCTATTGGAGCTCTTGGTCTTCAGGCGCTAATGATATGGGAGGGGGCTGGCTTGTGGGTGGCGTAACGAAAGTTCAAATAACGGCAGCATTCCATATGGGTTAATACTCATGAGTTAGGCGAGTTGGTAAGGCGACGCAATAGTGCGGGTGAGGTCGTGGGTTCGACCCTGACCCACCCCATAATATTTTGCTCCGCTAAACATGACCCAAAATATGTTAAATTTGTCAATTTTTCCATCCTTAGTTAGCCTCCGCCAGTTAATTAGAAGTTGAATCAAATTTGGTTAGATCCTTCGATTGAAAGGGTTTTCAACTTAGGTTAATATATATATATATATATATATATATATATATATATATATATATATATATATATATATATATAACATATGTGCGTAAACTCTATTGTTTCAACCTTGTCATAAAATATGAATGCGCCCAATGTATAATGAATACCAACCTTAGAACAAATTTGATCCAGGTAGATATTGGTGGCCACCCACCTATTTCATTTGGACCCGGACCATCAGTTTTTTCAGATTTTTAGGTTCAGCAAAACCTACTATTTTTAGCAGGTTTTCAGGTCCTGAACTGTCAGAGCCGTTTGGATGCCCTAATGATCCAAGTGGACATTGGTGGCCACCCATCTATTCCATTTGAACCCCCACCATCGGTTCTTTCAAATTTTCAGTTTCGGCACAACTTACTATTTTTAGTAATTTTTCGGTTCTTAAACTTTCGGAGTCGTTTTGAGTCCCTAAACGACGTTTTTTGGGAAAAATGGAAGAAACATGGCTCAATGGACTAATGTTACTCACATCAAAAATTTTAGTCCTCGAATAGATCTTTCTAACGAGGTATAGCATGCGTCAGACAGAGATTGTACGCCAAAGTTACGTCCCCGGGAAGTTGGAATGGGGCCCATAGTTTTGGTGCTTCATCTCCTAGGGTTAGGATTTTGAATGTTTAGGGTTTTCCATTATTTCTCAATAATAAATACGCCCTCGAGCCTCATTGTAACATAGATCAGAGGCCTGTAGCATCCACATCTCTTCTCAGAGATACGCTACTAGCGCCCTAGCTAGTTTATTTCCATTATGTTTGTAAGAATATTTCTATTATTTGATTTTAATGAAACGAAATATTATTTCCACTGCATCTCTATGTTTATGTTTATTTTTGTGTATTATTGCATTCATGCATAAATCCATATCAGTGGTATCAGAGCGGTCTGATCTTTCTTTGTTTTTCTTTGCATGTCCCCAACAAGGTCAAGGTATAAGGAATTAGGGCTCGATCTGGTTGAACCCTTGCAAGATTAGCCTCACAAACCCCAACAACCTCCCATGGTGGAAGAAAAGAAATACAAGGGAGTAGGATATCCTATCAAAATATTGCTTGAGGAGGCCCTCGAGAAACAAAGGAACACGATGATGGATAACTTTGATCAGATCCTTCAATGGTTGCCCACCTACGGCGCATTTGCATCCAACAACCACTCTGAAGGCGCCACTCCCTTCAAGCTACAATTAAACTTTGAAATTATTATATTTGAAGGCCAGATAGATGCAAACAATGTAGATAAATGTTTTAACTTTCTAGAAGGGTATTTCTCGGTCCATGATTTCTCCGAGAAAAAGGATGAGGGGGAACCCCCTTTGTTCTCGGTCGCACCCACTTGGAATTCATTCTAAGATAGAATCAAGGAACAATATTACCCTCTGGGGAGATATGAGAACAAGTAAATCCAATGGACCATGCTGCAGCAGCAAAGGGATCAAGATGTGCACGACTTGACAAATTTTTTCCATACCCTGCGCACAAAGTTGGGTATTAAAGATTCAGAGAGACATTTGGTGCTTAATTACTACATTTGTCTGCACAAACACATCTAGGAGGAAATATACTTCCTAGACATTACCTCTCTTGGCACGGCATATCATTATGCCGCCAAGATCAAGCAAAAATTTAAGTAGAATAAGCGATACTTTGGATCCGCGAATCCGAAGCCAGGGAAAGGCGCCCCTGAACCACAGAACAGGGGGCAGAGCCAAAGCGGGGCGACTCATAACACCACCAAATATCCAAAGAAGCACATGGGGAAGTGTTGTGAATTTCATAACATACCCACTCACGTCACAAACAAGTTTCAAGCCAAACAGTCATTGATGGTCAAACTGAATCCACCCGAATCAGATAATTGTTCTGATCCTGAGCCAGAACCAGACAAGGGAGATGAAAAAGGGAAGCAGATCATTGATGCGGACCCCAGTGCTTTTTTTTCCACCACCAAGCTCCAGAGGGAGGACCCCGAGGATCCAGAGGAGGGGGAGCACCTCTTCCATTGACAGATGTGGGTGAAGGGTTCTCCACTGCAATTTATTGTCGATAGTGGAAGCCAAAAGAACCTCATTTCAGCAGAGTTAGTGAAGCGGCTCAACCTACCAATCATCGCACACCCACAGCCATATACCATCAGGTGGCTTCACCCAGGGAGAGATCTCTGCATCTGCCGGCAGTGCCGCCTTTCATACAGCATCAAGCCATTCACGGATGAGGTATTGTGTGATGTTGCTCCTCTTGATGTAGCTGATATATTATTGGGCCAACCATACTTGTGGAGGTGACATGTTGTGTATGAGTCAAGGCCTCATTCTGTTGTTATTACTTTGGGAAATAAATTGTGCATGATACCTGAGGTAGTACTGCCTCCTGCCATCTCCTTGACTATTGCAAAATAACACAGTAAGATTGTCTCCCAAACCAAGAAATTTATTTTCCTTACAACTCACTCACAGGGAAAGAATAAGATTGTGGCCACATCCTCAAAACAAGGCTCCCATGCACGGCTGCAGCAGATGGACAAAGTTGTGGAGGAATACTAGGACATTTTCTCCTCACCCACAGAGGTTCCTCTACACTGTCAGGACAAGCACTCCATCGATCTGACCCCCGGCGCACCGCCACCTAATATTTACATACCTCATGCGATTACACAAACAGAATCCACACATGTACTATCTGAGGAAACCAAATTTATTGGACGCATCCATCACATTCACCAACATGTCCACGACATCCTGGACAAATCCAATACCAAGTTCAGCAGAATTTTCCTCTCATGGAGGAACTTAACGCAATGGGTAACATTGCTTCCTAAGGAGGGAGGAATGATCTAGGTGGATATTTTTGGCCACCCACATTTTCCATTTGGACCTACACCATTATTTCTTTCAGATTTTTAGTTTCAGCACAACTTACTATTTTTAGCAGGTTTTCGAGTCCTGAACTGTCAGAGCTGTTTGGAGGCCCTAATAATCCAGGTGGATATTGGTGGCCACCCACCTATTCCATTTGAACCCCCACCATTTGTTCTTTCAGTTTTTATTTTCAGCACAACTTACTATTTTTAGCAGTTTTCAGGTCTTGAACTTTCGAAGTCGTTTTGAGGCCCTAAACGACATTTTTTTGGAAAAGAAGGAGCAACATGGGTCCATGGATTGATGTTGCTCACATAAAAATTCATAGTCCTTGGATAGATATTTCTAACGAGTTATGGTGCGCGTCATATGGAGATCGTATGCACGTCGGACAGAGATCGTATGCCAAATTTATGTCCCTCGGAAGTTAAAACACCAATTTACCCAAATGGCTCCCATACTTTTGGTGCTTCATCTCCTAGGGTTAGGTTTTTGGATGTTTAGGGTTTTTCATTGTTTCTCAATAATAAATAGGCCGTTGAGCCTCATTGTAACATAGTTCAGAGGCCTGTAGCCACCACATCTCTTCTCAGAGATAGGCTACCAACACCCTAGCTAGTTTATTTCCATTATGTTTGTAAGCATATTTCTATTATTTGATATTAATGAAATGAAATATTATTTCCACTGCATCTCTGTGTTTATGTTTATTTCTGTGTATTATTGTGTTCCCTCATAAATCTGGATCAGTGGTATCATAGCGGTCTACTCTTTCTCTGTTTTTATTTGCATGTCCCCAACAAGGTCAGGGTATAAGGAGTTAGGGCTCGATCTGGTTGAACCCTTGCAAGATTAGCCTCGCAAACCCTGATGACCTCCCATGGCAGAAGAAAAGAAAGATGAGGGAAAAAGAGGTATTATCAAAATATTGCTTGATGAGGCCCTCAAGAAACAAAGGAACGCGATGATAGATAGCTTTTCTCATATCCTTCAACAGTTGCCCACCTATTGTGCATCTACATTTAAAAACCACTTTGGAGGCGCCACTCCCTTAAAGCTACAAGTAAACTTTTACATTCTTATATTTCAAGGCTAGATAGATGCACATGTCGTAGATAAATGGTTGAATTTGCTAGAAGAGGATTTCTTGGTCCATGATTTCTCTGATCGAGAAAAGATTATTTTTTCACTCCTATAAGCCTCCCCCCATGTCAAAGACTGGTGGGAAACCTACTGTGAGAAAAAGGACGAGGGGGGATCCTCTCTGTTCTCAGTCGCACCCACTTATAATTCATTCTGAGAAGGCATCAAGGAACAATATTACCCCGTGGGGAGCTATGAGGACAAGCACATCCAATGGACCACGTTGCAGCAGCAAAGGGATCAATATGTGCATGAACTGATGAATTTGTTCCATACCCTGCGCACAAAGTTTGGTATTAAAGATTCAGAAAGACATTTGGTGCTTAAGTACCACAGTTGTCTGCACAGACACATCCAGGAGGAAATGGATTTCCTCGACATTACCTCTCTTGGCATGGCATATCACTATGCTACCAAGATTGAGCAGAAATTTAAGTAGAAGAAGCGAGACTTTGGATCCACGAATCCGAAGCCAGGGAAAGGTACCCCCAAACCACATAACAGGGGGTAGATCCGAAGCAGGGCGACTTATAACACTGCCAAAAATCCAAAGAAGGACACGGGGAAGTGGTGTGAATTTCATAAAAGCCCCACTCACATCACAAACGAGTGTCGGGCCAAACAGTCGTTGGTGGTCGAACTGAAGGCACTTGAATCAAATGCATGTTCTAATCTTGAGCTAGAACTAGACAAGGGAGATGAAAAAAGGAAGAAGATCATTGATGCAGACCCCAACGCCATTTTTTCCACCACCAAGCTCCAGAGGGAAGACCCCGAGGATCTAGAGGAGGGGGAGCGCCTCTTCCCGTAATATTCCAAATTGGAAATAGCAGAAATATAAAACATAATTATGTATAATGCAACAAATATGAACATGACATAAGAGGGATCAATGTATATCCATCATTTTATTAAGATATTAGCAGGAATATACAAAAATATCATGAGGGACAAGCCACTCAAGCAATAGGAACAAGCCTCCGATGATCAAAACAATCAGCACGAGTTGCTGCAACTGTATTGTAATATTCCCAATTAGCCCAAGCTAATGGGAATATTAAATTTTGTTTCATTTTCTGTCTCATGAATAAAATCGTAAAGGAGGATCAATAAAACTCCTAAACAACAAAATAAATCAATTCCCAATGTGAACAAGACTAAATCTGGGCTATTTTCATCAGCACACTTAAGTGTGAAAGAGGCTGGATCAATTGACCAAGTCAACCAGGACCAAATCAATAGTGTTGTCTGGATGAAATGAACCTTCTAGATGCACAACGTAGTTTTAGTTGGAGGCTACACATGTGAATAGAGCTAAACCATTGAGATGTTTTAGGGTTTGGCAAGATCTCTAACTTATAAAAGGAAGAGGAGGACATCAAGAGAAGGTTGTTGAAGAACATATTATTTATAAAGATTTTGTTTGTTTATAAATTTTCTATTCTCTTGGTTGTTTAGTAGAGAATAGTGTTGTTTAGCACTAGGGTGTTCCTGTTCGAGAATCCCACCTCTTCCATTGAGTAGCTCAAGGAGGATTCTTTCATTTCTTGACCACTATCAGGCATTTTTCCAAGCTCTTCTTCCAACTACAATGCAGATCCTGTTGACGGTTTGTTTGTCTTTGTAAGCTGCAGCAAGTGGAGGCTAGATCTACTCAGATCTAGGCCATTCTAGGGCCTCTTCTTAGTGGGAAATCCTTCTATCCCCCTAGAAAGAGAGTATTGGATGAGGAGAGCCCATTCTCAGATCTTAGCTTGAGGCCACATCATGTTCTATAGCCTACAGCACAGTCCATCTTCCAAAACTACGTTATTTGCAAGGAGAAAGTTGCAAGGTCTTTTGGAATTTCAAGGAGGAGAGATTTATAGTGTTAGGAATATTCCCTTCACTGTGGTGATCTGTGGATTACAGATATAATATATGTTCCATTCAGATCTGATCTGAATACTAATGTATTTTCTTTAGAAATTCTGAATCATTCTGTTGGCAATATGTTTCTGATATCCTATTATATTGAATTGATTGTCCTTGATGGAAACTCTCTGACAAAGGATGCAGATAATGACTGTATGAAGATCTCAGAAAACCATTAGCAGAATATAAGACTGAATGTAAATTGAGGTCAATATTGCGGATTGATTTCGGTATGGTCTGTGCCTTTATTGAATTGAGCAAGTGTAATTGTGAATCCCTGCAACCAACAAGGAACTTGGTGACTGAATTATGTGAGTATAGGCAGTCGAACTCTCGTTGGAACAACTCTTAAAAATTACGAATGGAACCTGGAAGGAAAGTGGTGGATCATAACAAAAGGAAGCATGACGGAACCTGGAGTAGAGGGGCGGAACCACGAAGGAGGAACAGTAAAGGTGGTTTCTGGTTTTTATCGCACCACCTTTGCATGGTGAGCGGTAATTGAGGAGGGGGGAGTGATTCCATAGATCGACCGACGCGTGTCCCTGAGCGACTTTTGAAAACCACCCCCACTGCGCGCCATCGTGCGTTAATGTCCAACCAAGGATGCCGCGCGATATTGTTGTGCGTCGTCGATCTGGAGGGGAGCCATCGGACGGTGGCCATATGAGGAAGGTGCACGATGGATAACCACGGTACGGTGCGAGTATGTGATTGGGTCATTGATTATATATGTGGGCCCAGCTTAAATTATATTAATTAAACTAAGGTTTGCGGGGATAATAAAGGATGTTGAATATGTGAAGTTGGAGAAATACGAAACATGCGATGAAATGTACGTGGGTTAATATATGCGTTGATCTCACGAACACATAAACCAGGGGTCGATATATATATGCCCTGTGGATTTCATAACTCAAGGAGGAATCGGATTAATATTTCAATCTCAGATTGAGATATTAAAAATCCTTAGATTAATTAATTGCCAGACCAAGAAAATAGAACAATGAGAAGTTGTTTGGGGCTTGGGTATACCCCGCTGGATTATCTATTTGATCTCGTCCAGGAATACCATCAGCTGTTGAGTGGTTTTGACTCATGGTATTTTTTAGTTCCCAAATCCACCTTAGGCTGAAATAAGGCAGAAAAAGGACAACACCAAACCACGCTCAGCCTCGTAGCTAGCCCTACGAGGACAGGAGAGGGCTCTCTCCGGGTCAATCTCAATGAAAATATTCAAAGGGGCTTGAGATGACTAAAACAACAACTGATCTTAGGCTAGATAAACAAATAGGAGGGTTTGATTTTGATTTTTAGGGGTTTTTTTTTGGAAAAAGGGAAAAACAATTTTTTGGGCTTGGGGATGAGGCCAAATTCTTGCAGAGTTCAAGTTGGGGCGAGGTAGACAGCGGCTTTGATGTCTGAGATCAAATGAATGGATTGAAAATACTGCTGAGGAGCTGAAGAGGGCAAGAGAGTGCAAGGATCCTCTTCAAACTGACGAAAAACATGTAAAACTAAACAAAAGTCTAAGGCAGAGCACCAGCAAATCAATGAATTCTACCTAAAATACTCATTTGTTTAATTCATAAGCATAGAGAAGGAAAATGGCATACATATAACATTAATGAAACTTACAATAACATGAGAAGAACATCATCAAAACTTAGAATCCACAAGGATCCCAACAAGTGCTGCAAAACTCTGGTCTTTCCTTTGCCAAAAATCTAAAATGAAAGTACAATGAGGTGCCAAACTTTTCCCAAGTATCCAACCAGTCCAACCCTGAAAATGCCTCAAAATATACAATATATAGACCATCCTAACCCCTTCCCATGCCTCTAGGGGTCTAGCTCATCCTTCTAGGAGCTGTTTCAACCAATTCTAAACATGGAACTGAAATCTAGGCAGCCAAACAACTTGCCTCTATATGCTAGGAAACTGATCCATTCACTTAATTTTCACTTTTTAGTGAATGAATCCTCTAGAACAAGTAAAAACATGAAACATTTACATCATAGTTATCAAATTACATCATTTTAGGTCAATCATCACATGAAAAATTAAAACTAGTCAAAACTTGGCGAATTTCTGAGCTGAAGAGTGAAAATGAGGCAAAATTTCTCTATGCGCCGCACTCAAAAACTCTATGCGTCGCGCCACTTTGATGCTGTTTTTGGGGCACTTCCCAAAGTCCAAATTGATCTCATGATAGCTTGTTGGAAAGCCCTGGATGTCTTATATCCAACCCAAGTGGAATGTTTCGATTTGGATGTCATTTTCCCCTCCAAAACTGCAATCTCCCAAGACTGGTTCCTGCTGGTGCAAAAAGTGGCAGAAAGGCCATTTTTGGAGTGTTTTTGACCTTTAAGACCACCCAGAACTTCATGAAATTTCTCAGACATTCTTGAGCATGCATATTTTATCATAAAAAAACCAAAAATGCAAAGTTTTCCTCTAGAAGATGTCCCAATCATAAGCGCGCGTCGGGCGGAAAAACCTGTTTTGCAACCAAAATTTTCAAAATGACAAAATATTCTCCAAATTTACTGAAATTTGGAGTGAAGGTCTCCCATCATGTCTCATGCTCAGCCAAGGAAGCTTCGGCCAAGATTCGGAGTGCATCCGGCCTTTTCCGACATTTCAGTGCTTTTCTCAACCTCGCCTTCAGGATCTTCATCTTAGCTCTGCAAACGTGTGTGCAGGCCCAATAGTGATTCTTCATGTGTTTGAGCATGTCTTTGTCCCTATTGGCCTTCGCCAAAAACTTCTCTAGATGAATGTTGACGTGCGTAAGGCAAGTCTCTCGCTGAACTGGTGTCATGTCACCTGGTCTCTTTTGGGCCAATTCACGGTCTTCACGGATTTTCCGCAACTCTATGAGTGTCTGCTGATCCTCCAGTTGTTTATTCTGCTGCTCCAAGTAATTTATAACCCACTGAGCTCTCTGCAACTTCACGGTCAAAGTATCAATCTCAGCCTTTTGTTCCTGGATGATTTCTTTCAGCTTTGAGCTAGGAGAGCTTGCATCAACATCGATGAGTATAAAATCAGTGTCTTGGCCTCCTGAAGGGCCCTCATCGTGCATAGGCTTCTTGCCTCTATCCTGTACCTGTGCTGATGTAGAAGACGAGACCCCTTCCATGCCATGTGGAGATAGTACTCGCGCTGCTGATGAAGATAACGAGACCCCTTCCACCCCTGGTGGAGATAGTACTCGTTGTGTTGCTGCAAATAAGGCTCTGTGGCCTCTCTGATATGTCGCACACACTGGAGCATTGATAGGCTCAGTCTCACGAAACTCAAACTGATGTGAAGGCTCTCCCTCATCATGAACAATCTCGGGAGGAAGCTGGGGGGATGCAAAGAAGTCACGGGAAATGAACTCATCCCATGTGATGCCCTGCAATCCAAGCTGATGTACTACAATGATTTTGATGAGCGCATAATGATAAATGTTGTTATGTTGTTGCTCTGGAGTCTTCTTCTGCACAAGGGTAGTCATCCGCTCTATGTTTCGGCACATGAAGTATGGAATATTCATCAGTCGCACCCTCGTGAAATGCATCAAGAGTCTGACATGGTATGCATAAAGGCGCGAGAATCTACCATCACAGCTGAAGTATCTAATGATGAGTTTCATTAATGGCGCATAGGACTCCTTCAGAAACTGAAACAGAAATACTCTGCTCAACTACCTCAAATATCCAGGCCTGATGTAAGGTTCATAATATGCTCTATCCAGCTGTTGTCTCTTATTCCACTCCTCACCAATGTTCGGTATCCCGGTCGCCTTAGAAATGGTCTCTGGTGTCAAAGTGAAGTTCACTCCAGCAAGGTTTACATGACCATCACGCAAATGTAGGACAAATAAGTGACCCAACTCTGGATGGTGCTGAATTTGAGATATCATTTCACAATACCGAAAACATGAATGTTGCTGAAAACATGTCATTGCAAGCGGGCAGGCCTGCAATTGAGCAAAAGAAGTGGGCTCCTCCCTGATGTGCCAGCCACTTTTATGAGACCTCCTCGGTACATTTAGCTCTACATTTGAATCACTGTCCTGCTCATATCCCTGCTCATATGATGAATTTGTTTCTGACATGATGCTAAAAACAAGGTGTTTGACAAGTATGTGCTTGATATATGTATGGTGAAAACAAGAGTTTGTTTTTCAAAACCAAGTGTGCCACATATGCAAAGAAAGGCTGCAAGGAAATATCCCAATGAATACCATAGACTGTCAAGGGAATTTGGAGTGAAAGGACAGTCACTCACTGCTTGAGAAACTTCGAAATTTGGAGCCTTTATAAGTGATATAGGAATAAGTGATAGGGATGGGGGTAGTTTTTAGGAACAAGAGTCAATGAAATGGAAAAATATAAGTGAAATCAAGGATATAGAGGCAGTCCTTGAATGTTGTGGAAATTAGGATTTCACCAATGATAGGAAGGGAGGGAAATTATGGTAAATGATAGGGTTTGAGGATTCAAAAACATGGGAACAAAGGGTATAGGGAATATGGGACAGTGGAAATAGGAGAAGGGATCATGACAACAATATGATCACGGTATAATAACAGTGATAACAGTGATGAGAGCACAAATGAAAATGGGGTGGTAATTTTAAGCACCAAACACCTCTTTGAAAACCCTAGGGAACATATTTTAATATGAATATAAGGTCTATTATTTTACCAACCAAACTCCAATGTCTTCGCCTCTAAACAGACCACACATGAATAAAATCACTGAACAGGCTTTGTCAACTTACTTGGAGAAAAATTGAGCTGAAACAAATTGAGTTTTTATGGAGCGGAAGTAATTTTGGAATTTTGGGGCTCTGTGCTCCGCGCCCCAGCCCAACGTGCTGCGTAGGCTGGATGCACCGCGCCAGTGTAATTTTACACTGGGAAAAATTGTTCTATGCGTCGCACTCCTACCCAATTCGTCGTGCCATAAATAGTGAATTTTGAAGGAGGCTTTTGGAGGCCTTCTCGGTGTCCAAATTGGGCGTGTGATAGATTGTTGGAAATATATTTGAGTCTACTTTCCAACCCAAGTTGAATTTTTCAATTTTGAGTTCATTTACCCTGTCAAAAATCAAATATCCCAAGACTGGTCAAAATGAGCAGAATGAGGCTGCCTCAAGGCAGAGTGCTGTTGCAGTCAACTTTTGAAGGTCTTCTTCAACTCCAAATTGAGCTCATGATAGCTCATTGGAAATATATTTGTGTCTAGTTATCATTTGACTTATCAAGCAAGTAATTTTGCCAACCAAGCTAGGATAAATCTTGATTTTCCCAAGGTCACTTCAGAGGTGCATCAATTCTCCTGAGGCAACTGTATTTTTGACATTTCTCCAAAACCATGACACCTGTGTAAAAAGTGAAGGAGGTTTTTCTTCCTTGGAATTTTTTGGACAAAAACCTCTCTCAAGTTTCAAAAATTCATCTTTTATTGCTCTGAAACATCATTTGAGTGAAACCTATCCCGATGTGTGAAACAAGGGATTTGTCAAAATGAAGCGAAATGAAAGGGATAAGGGGCTTATAAATTCTTGGGGAAATTTTGGGAAGTAGGGAGGGATGTTAGGAAGCAGGGGAAAGTGTAATTTCAGAGATTGAGTGAGGGGAAGGGGTCCAAAAGGGAAAAACACAGGCCTAGCCTAGAAAATTGCCAAGTTGTAGCAAGAAACTAGGGTTTGTGCAAAAATGAGGAATTTGCGGGATCTCAGTGATGGGAAGTGTTTAATAAGGTAAATTAAGGATAGGGGAAGGTGTATGAACATCAGGATACAAGTTTTGATGATGATTTGACCATCCAAGAGAAATTACCTCCAAAACCCTAGGAGAGGAAAATGAACCTTACCTAGGCACAACTGAAACATGAACAAGGTGTAAAATGACCCTTTGGAATCTGGCATGATGATGACAACCCTCTGAATGATGGTACACTCAGCTGAATGGTGACATGGACCAACATTTGGACAACTTTGGAAGGAGTGAAAGAAAACCCTAGACCTAGTACTGAGTGAGCAAATTTTGCTTGAAGGCTGACTGAAATGACAAAATTTGACCCTGACACCTCAAAATCACTTTGTAAGAGCATGTTTGATCACTGGAGGAAGGCTACAAAGACTGACACTAACATTGGCTCCAATGGGGATGGTAGCTCCTTGGAGGTGCCAAGAACTATAGATCTTTGGGAGAGCAGACCAGTGCCTTATCCATTGGGCAATGAAGTCAATAACTGCAAACCCAAAACAACTCATACCAATCCAAAAACATATACATACTGCAACCTGTACATAAAAAAATACCGGAAACTGAAATGTTGCTTTTGGCAGCTTATTTATTTACAAAACTCCCCTACTTTGCTGCAAAACCAATAGATCAAGTAACGTTGTAATGCCAGATCAACCAATCAAGTAACTGTGACAAGGATGCTACTTGAGAGTGCTTCCACCAGGACACAGATGTAATTGCTGGCAGCCATACATGCACATAAAGAGTCTGGTTATGTAAAAGACAAATTGATCTATCTTTCAGACTGAAAAACATTTCCATGTACGTTGCAATAGGATCGCAAAAGCCAAACTCTATTTGTTGCCCCAACTCTGCAATACATACCTCCAGCTGCACACTATCAATGCAAATATCCACGGGCAGCTCTATTGTTTCTTGTTTTGAAGGAGGGAGGGTTTCCAAGAACTTTTTGGGATCTCGGAATTCATATGATTGGATCTGATCGTTTAAATACTGAATCTCCTTCTCAAATATTTCAACAACTAACTCACAGAAACCAGTTTTAGCTTCAGGAGGAAACTTCGGAGATTTCAAAAATTGAAGCACGACAATGAAAAATCCTTCATTAATTTCAATATCCACTAACTAATCTCTAACTTCTTTTACAACTTCACAAAGTGCAGGGTTTTCCACATACCCTACCATTGCATGAATGGATCAGTGAGCACTAGAATCTCTGGATTGAGTTGGAGTCGTTAGGTGAACCTTTCAACCTTTATATGTGTCTGATTGTTGTCCACCATCAACAATCAGATCTGAACTTGATACATGTACTAGGGAAATTTACAAGTCAAGTGTTACGTTTACAAGCTAGACTGGAGATTAACTGAAGGAGCGTTTATCTACTTTCGCTAATGCAAAGAAAAATCGTTTCGAAGGCTACCTAGCATCACTTCAGGCTCCGTCTGTAGCTTATGAAACAATTAACACTAACAAGAAAACCATTTTTTCCCCAGTATGGTCGCCACTATGTTAGTTCCCAAATCCACCTTAGGCTGAAATAAGGCAGAAAAAGGACAACACCAAACCACGCTCAGCCTCGTAGCTAGCCCTACGAGGACAGGAGAGGGCTCTCTCCGGGTCAATCTCAATGAAAATATTCAAAGGGGCTTGAGATGACTAAAACAAAAACTGATCTTAGGCTAGATAAACAAATAGGAGGGTTTGATTTTGATTTTTAGGGGTTTTTGTTGGAAAAAGGGAAAAACAATTTTTTGGGCTTGGGGATGAGGCCAAATTCTTACAGAGTTCAAGTTGGGGTGAGGTAGGCAGCGACTTTGATGTCTGAGATCAAATGAATGGATTGAAAATACTACTGAGGAGCTGAAGAGGGCAAGAGAGTGCAAGGATCCTCTTCAAACTGACGAAAAACATGTAAAACTAAACAAAAGTCTAAGGCAGAGCACCAGCAAATCAATGAATTCTACCTCAAATACTCATTTGTTTAATTCATAAGCATAGAGAAGGAAAATGGCATACATATAACATTAATGAAATGATCCCAACAAGGATCCCAACAAGTGCTGCAAAACTCTGGTCTTTCCTTTGCCAAAAATCTGAAATGAAAGTACAATGAGGTGCCAAACTTTTCCCAAGTATCCAACCAGTCCAACCCTGAAAATGCCTCAAAATATACAATAGATAGACCATCCTAACCCCTTCCCATGCCTCTAGGGGTCGAGCTTATCCTTATAGGAGCTGTTTCAACCAATTCTAAACATGGAACTGAAATCTAGGCAGCCAAACAACTTGCCTCTATATGCTAGGAAACTGATCCATTCACTTAATTTTCACTTTTTAGTGAATGAATCCTCTAGAACAAGTAAAAACATGCCAAATTTACATCATATTTATCAAATTACATCATGGTAGGTCAATCATCACATGAAAAAGTAAAACTAGTCAAAACTGGGCGAATTTCTGAGCTGAAGAGTGAAAATGAGGCAAAATTTCTCTATGCGCTGTGCTCAAAAACTCTATGCATCGCGCCACTTTGAGCCTATTTTTGGGGCACTTATCGAAGTCTAAATTGATATCATGATAGCTCGTTGGAAAGCCCTAGATGTCTGCTATCCAACCCAAGTATAATTTTTCAATATGGATGTCATTTGCCCCTCCAAAACTGCAATCTCCCAAGACTGGTTCCTGCTGGTGCAAAAAGTGGCAGAAAGGCCATTTTTTGAGTGTTTTTGGCCCTTTAGGCAGCCCAGAATTTGATGAAATGCTTCGGCCATTATTGAACATACATAATATATCATGAAAAACCCAAAAATGCAAATTTTTCCTCCAGAAGATGTCCCAATCATAAGTGCGCATCAGGTGGCGCGACGCGTCGGGCGGAAAAACCTGTTTTGCAACCAAAATTTTCAAAAATGACAAAATCTTCTCCAAATTTGCTGAAATTTGGAGTGAAGGTCTCCCATCATGTCTCATGCTCAGCCAAGGAAGCTTCAGCCAAGATTCGGAGTGGATCTGGCCTTTTCCGACGTTTTACTGCTTTTCTCAACCTCGCCTTCAGGATCTTCATTTTTTCTCTAGAAACGTGTGTGCGGGCCCAATATTGATTCTTCATGTGTCTGGGCATGTCTTTGTCCCTAATGGCCTTCACCAATAGCTTCTCCAGATTAATGTTGACTCTCGTAAGGCAATTCTCTCGCTCAAATGGTGTCATGTCACCTGGTCTCTTTCACGCCAATTCACGGTCTTCACGGATTCTTTGCAGCTCCATGAGTGTGTGCTGATCCTTCAGTTGTTTATTCCACTACTCCAATTAATCTATAACCCACTGAGCTATCTACAATTTCTCGTTCAGTGTGTTAATCTCAGCTTTTTTCTCCTAGATGATTTCTTTCAGCTTTGAGCTGGGAGAGCTTGAATCAACATCGATGAGTTTAAAATCAGTGTCTTGGCCTCCTCAAGGGCCCTCATCGTGCATAGGCCTCTTTCCCCTGTCCTGTACCTGTGCTGATGTAGAAGGAAAGACCCCTTCCATGCCAAGTGGAGATAGTACTCGCGCTGCTGATGAAGATAACGAGACCCCTTCCACCCCTGGTGGAGATAGTACTCGTCGTGCTGCTACAAATAAGGCTCTGTGGCCTCTCTGATATGTCACACACACTGGAGCACTGATAGGCTCAGTCTCAGGAACCTCAAAATGATGTGAAGGCTCACCTGCATCGTGTACAATCTCTGGAGGAGGTTGAGAGACTGTAAAGAAGTCACGAGAAATGAACTCATCGCATGAGATGCCCTTCATTCCAAGCTGATGTACTACAATGATTTTCATGAGCGCATAATGATAAATGTTGTTATGTTGGTGCTCTGGAGTCTTCTTCTGCACTAGGGTAGTCATCCACTCTATGTTTCGGCACATGAAGTATGGGATACTCATCAGTCTCACTCTCGTAAAATGCATCAAAAGTCTGATATGGTATGCATAAAGACATGAGAATCTACCCTCACAGCTGAAGTATCTAATGATGAGTTTCACACGATGACATAACTCCTTTCAGAACCTGGAAGTGATACTTCCGTCTAACCCATTTTCAAATATCCGTGCCCTCGATGTAAGGTTCATAATATGCTCTATCCAACTACTTTCTCTTATTCCACTCCTCACCAATATTCGGTATCCCGGTCGCCTCAGAAATGGTCTCTGGTGTCAAAGTGAAGTTCACTCCGGCAAGGTTTACATTACCATCACGCAAATGTAGGACAAATAAGCGAACCAACTCCAGATGGTGTTGAATCTGAGATATCATCTCACAATACTGAAAACATGAATGTTGCTGAAAGCATGTCGTTGCAAGCGGGCAGGCCTGCAATTGAACCAAAGAAGTGGGCTCCTCTCGGACGTGCCTGCCACTCTTATGAGACCTTCTCGATACATTTAACTCGGTGGTTGAATCACTGTCCTGCTCATCTCCCTGCTCATATGATAAATTTGTCTCTGACATGATGCTGAAAGCAAGGTGTTTAAAAATTATGTGCTTGATATATGTATGGTGAAAACAAGAGTTTGTTTTTCAAAACCAAGTGTGCCACATATGTAAAGAAAGGCTGCAAGGAAATATCACAATGAATACCATAGACTGTCAAGGGAATTTGGAGTGAAAGGAAAATCACTCACTGCTTGAGAAACTTCAGAATTTGGAGCTTTTATAAGTGATATAGGAATAAGTGATAGGGATGGGGGTAGTTTTTAGGAACAAGAGTCAATGAAATGGAAAAATATAAGTGAAATCAAGGATATAGAGGCAGTCCTTGAATGTTGTGGAAATTAGGATTTCACCAATGATAGGAAGGGAGGGAAATTATGGTAAATGATAGGGTTTGAGGATTCAAAAACATGGGAACAAAGGGTATAGGGAATATGGGACAGTGGAAATAGGAGAAGGGATCATGACAACAATATGATCACGGTATAATAACAGTGATAACAGTGATGAGAGCACAAATGAAAATGGGGTGGTAATTTTAAGCACCAAAAACCTCTTTTCAAACCCTAGGGAACATATTTTAATATGAATATAGGGTCTATTCTTTTACCAACCAAACTCTAATGTCTTCGCCTCTAAACAGACCACACATGAATAAAATCACTGAACAGTCTTTGCCAACTTACTTGGAGAAAAATTGAGCTGAAACAAATTGAGTTTTTATGGAGAGGAAGTGAATTTGGCCTTTTGGGGCTCTATGCACCACGCCCCAGCCCAATGCGCCGCGCAGGCTGGATGCACCGCACCAGTGTAATTTTACACTGGGAAAAATTGTTCTATGCGCCGCGCTCCTACCCAATGCGCCGCGCCATAAATAGTGCAATTTGCAGGAGGCTTTTGGAGGCCTTCCCAGTGTCCAAAGTGGGCGTGTGATAGCTCGTTTGAAAACTCTTTGAGTCTAATTTTTAACTCAAGTGGAATTTTTAAATTTAGAGTTTATTTACCCTGTCAAAAATCAAATCTCCCAAGACTGGTAAAAATGAGCAGAATGAGGCTGCCTCAAGGCAGAGTGCTGTTGCAGTCAACTTTTGAAGGTCTTCCTCAACTCCAAATTGAGCTCATGATAGCTCATTGGAAATATATTTTTGTCTAGTTATCATTTGACTCATCAAGCAAGTCATTTAGCCAACCATGCTAGGAGAAATCTTGATTTTCCCAAGGTCACTTCAGAGGTGCATTCAATTCTCCTGAGGCAACGGTATTTTTGACATTTCTCCAAAACCATGATACCTGTGTAAAAAGTGAGGGAGGTTTTTCTTCTTTGGCATGTGTTGGACAAAAACCTCTCTCAGTTTTCCAAAATTCATCTCTTATTTCTCTAAAACATCTTTTGAGTGAAACTTATCCCGATGTGTGAAACAAGGGATTTTGTCGAAATGAAGCGAAATGAAGGGGATAAGGGGCTTATAAATTCTTGGGGAAATTTTGGGAAGTAGGGAGGGATGTTAGGAAGCAGGGGAAAGTGGAATTTCAGAGATTGAGTGAGGGGAAGGGGTCCAAAAGGGAAAAACACAGGCCTAGCCTAGAAAATTGCCAAGTTGTAGCAAGAAACTAGGGTTTGTGCAAAAATGAGGAATTTGGGGGATCTCAGTGATGGGAAGTGTTTAATCAGGTACATTAAGGATAGGGGAAGGTGTATGAACATCAAGATACAATTTTTGATGATGATTTGACCATCCAAGAGCAATTACCTCCAAAACCCTAGGAGAGGGAAATGGACCTTACCAAGGCACAACTGAAGCATGAACAAGGTGTAAAATGACCCTTTGGAATCTGGAATGATGATGAAAACCCTCTGAATGATGGTACACTCAGCTGAATGGTGACATGGACCGACATTTGGACAACTCTGGAAGGAGTGAAAGCAAACCCTAGACCATGTACTGAGTGAGCAAATTTTGCTTGAAGGCTGACTGAAATGACAAAATTTGACCCTGACACCTCAAAATCACTTTGTAAGAGCATGTTTGATCACTGGAGAAAGGCTTCAAAGAATGACACTAACAATATTAATAAAGGAAAAAACTATATAAGGAAAAGAGGATTATAGTACATGGTGTGCGTGTAGAGGGGTTGTTAATGAATAAATCTCTTTAAGAGATATCTGCATGATTGAACTCTGTTTTCTGAAAAAGCTGAATCTATGATGCACCTATGGAGTTGACGAAGGTTCAAGATCTCTAGATCTAGAAATGATGAATCTCTAGGAAGGTCTACAAAGAAATAATGAAGACCTGACGCAAGTTTGATGAAAAAAAAAATTGAAGAAATTTGGTGGATCTGAGGGTTGAAGTCCTCAGCACGAAAGTGGAAGCTTTCTGCTCGTACAATATGGTGTTAAAATCAGGGGGTTGGGGCTCCCTTCCAGTAGTAACTGGAGAACGAGAGAAGGTTATAGCCTTCTGCAGGTGGGTGCCTGCGTGCTGGTATAAGTCTGTGCCAGCACAAAAATTGTAAGAATTTTTCTTTATAATAAATATTGAAGACAGAGACGACAAAAGCGGTGGTTTTCTCCCAAATTGGGTTTCCACCTTAAATACTGGTGTTTATGTGTGTTGCTTATGTGTGATGGCTTATTTGTTATTACTGCACATGTTTACTGCTTAATGAATGATGCGATAATCTAAGTAAAGAATTAAATAAGATCTTTGATAAAAAGTTTCCAGTCAGATCTAAATACTGATTCACCCCCCCCCTCTTAGTATTTTTCCCAACAATTGGTATCAGAGCAGTTCCTTCTGAAAAGCTTAGCCACTAGAAGGAAGATCAATCAAGATGAGCAATCAAGATGGAATAGCATCTATCAGGCCTCTGCTCTTCAACGAAAACAATTTAATCTTCTGGAAAACAAGGATGAGATCCTATCTTCAGTCTTTGGGTGCAGATGTATGGGCTATTTTTGAAGCAGGATATCAATATCCAGCCGCAGTACCAACAGATCCAACGGAAAGAGAGAATTATGAAACAAATGAAAAGGCGGTTAATGCTCTATTGGGAAGTCTAACTGAATCAGAATTTGTCAAAGTCATGCAGCTGAATACAACAAAGGCAATATGGGACAAAATAATTCTAAGTTATGAAGGTGATGCAAAGGTAAAAAGTGCTAAACTCCAAACTCTCAGAATTCAATATGAGAACCTAAAAATGCATAATGAGGAGAGAATTGCTAATTTATTTTTACGTCTTGATGATATTGTAAATTGTATGAGAAATCTGGGAGAAACGATAACCGAATCTACTTTGGTTGAGAAAGTTTTAAGATCACTAACGACAAAATTTGAGTCAAAAGTTTCTGCTCTTGAAGAAAAGAAGGATTTTCAAAATCTTACTGTGGTGCAACTTCATGGCATACTAACTGCATATGAAATGAGAAGAGGAGGACCATTTGAAGTCAAATAAGTCGTCTTTATAGCTTCCACAAAAGGTAAATAATTGCAAGAGACAGAAGGATCAGGGTATATCTCAGAAGAAGATGAGGTAAATTTTGTAAAGAAACTCCAACTTGGGACAGGACGGTTCAGAGGTAAGCTTCCTTTCAAATGTTTTGCTTGTGGAAGAGTTGGTCATTATGCTGCTAAGTGTCCTCACAAAGAAACACATGAAAAATGAATGGAAGTAGCAAGAAGGAATAAGAATCGGTTTAGCACTAGAAAAATTTACTATACTCATGAAGACAGTGATGGGTTATCAAACAGTGAGGAAGAATGTGAACAAGATCTTAGACTTCTCATGGCATTTGAAAAAGATTCTAGAGAAGAAAAGGATACTTTTGTGGATGCTTTAGAGGACAATGATTTTCTTGATGAAATCAATCAACTCAAAATATGCTTAGAAGAAAGTAAAATATCCATAGAAACTATAAAAAACCAGTTTCAATAAAAGGAGAAACACAATGAGAAATTAGAATGTGAAATAGTAAGTCTAAGAAAAGAAATTGAGAAAGTAAAGACTTTGAATCTTATATTTTCTAAAGGATCTGAAACCTTGGATGAGATTATCAAGGTACAACGTTCTCCTCTTCTAAAGACATGTCTTGGATATATCAGAGAATCTTCTCAGGCTTCAGCACCAAATTATCTAAAAGCAGCTACAACCAGTACACAACATTCTGCCCCTCAGCAAGGGAATAAATAATCTTTACAGATAAAGCATGACCATCTCAATTCAAAGAAAACTAACAGGAGTACCTTTCAAAGAAACACCAATCAACAGGTAAATTCAAATAGAATATTTAATTATCGCAGAAATTTCTTCTTCAATGGACAATGTTTCTCATGTCACAATTTTGGTCATAAAGTTGTTCAATGTGTTGCATACAAAACCATCATGACAAGAGAAGCAAGAAAGAAAAGGATGGATAATGGAACAAAGAAGAATACATATAACAACTTTTCTCCTCTTCAAAATTAAGTTGAATGTGCTTATTTTAATAACTTTGGCCATGAAGAATTTGAATGCAGGAGCAAAGTCCAACCAAAAGAGAATCTTCCTTCAAGTTCCAAAGTATGGAAAAAGAAGGAATTACAGGTTGAAAATTGTGGCATAGCTTTATTTGCAAAAGGAGAAGAAAATCAATGGTACATTGATAGTGGATGCTCAAAACACATGACAGGTGACAAAAAAAAACTTCTTGCATATAGTGCTCTAGAAAAAGAAAATAATGTTACATTTGGAAATGACACTCCTGCTGTCATTAAGGGAAAAGGATCTGTATTTCTAAAAGAAAAGGTGAAAGCTAATAATGTCATGTATGTGGATGGATTAAAGAATAACCTGTTAAGTGTAAGTCAAATGTGTGATCAAGGAACTGAAGTTGTCTTTAGTTCAAAAGAATGTGTGGTACGTGATCTTGATACATGTAAAACAATTATAAAAGGAAACAGAACTCCGAGAAACCTGTATGTATTAAATAACTGCAAAGAACAATGTTACATGAGTAAATCTTCAGAAAATTGGCTATGGAATAGAAGGTTGGGGCATATGAGCTTCTCTCAAATCAGCAAATCAAGCAGACTTAAAGCTGTTCGTGATCTTCCCAATATTACACCACCTGAAAGTATCATATGCAAATCTTGCCAATTCGGTAAGCAAACCAGAGTGCAATTTAATGCCAAGGAAGGTTCATCAAGTAAGCCTCTTGAACTCATTCATACTGACATATGTGTACCTATGAAGAAAAAGTCACCACGTGGTGAACAATACTATATCTTATTTATTGATGATGGATTGGGTTGATTAAACACAAAGATGAAGCATTTGAGAAATTTCAGATCTTCAAAGCACTGGTTGAAAATGAATTAGATCTAAAAATCAAGTGTCTTAGATCTGATCGAGGAGGAGAATATACATCAGATGAATTCCTTGAATTTTGTGAACAACATGGCATAAAAAGATAGCTTTCTGTAGCTGGCACTCCACAACAAAATGGCGTAGCAGAAAGAATGAATAGAACAGTTCAACAAATGGCTAGAGCTATGCTTGATGATTCCGGAACACCTGACACATTTTGGGGAGGAGCAACACATACAGCGGTAAATATTCTTAACAAGGAACATGTTCATGTAAATAGTGATAAAACTCCATATGAAATATGGTATGGTAATCCTCCCACTATGAAGCACTTTAGAGTCTTTGGGAGCAAATGCTTTATCAAAAATAATGATGAAAAACTTGGAAAGTTTGAACCCAGAGCAGATGAAGGAATATTTCTTGGTTACTCCTCTAGGAGTAGGGCATATAAATGTTACAATAAAAGACTTCGGAATATTGTTGAATGTATTGATGTTGCTATTGATGAGTCTCCTGCAGCTCCAAAAGAAGAAAAACAAACAACAGATGAAGACGATGATGACATATATCCTTCTACATCAAATAGGAATGATATAGACAGTGAACCAAATGAAGAACCCGAAGATGATTTATCTAAAAAAGCTCCATCCAGATATGTTCAAAGGAATCATCCAGAATCTCAAATTTTGGGAGAAAAGGGATCAGGTGTACAAACAAGAAGGACTCTTGTGGGATCTTCTAGCTATCTGGCATTTCTATCCACCATTGAACCACAAAATTTCAATCAAGCCAGCAAAGATGAATGTTGGATTCAAGCTATGAATGAAGAGCTTGATCAAATTGAAAATAATCACACTTGGGAATTAGTACCAAGACCTCATGACAAAAATTTCATTGGAACTAAATGGATATTCAAAAATAAGATAAATGAGAATGGATATGTTATAAGAAATAAAGCTAGACTTGTTTGCAAGGGGTATGCTCAACAAGAAGGTATAGACTTTGAAGAAAAATTTTCTCCTGTAGCTATACTTGAAGCCATAAGAATGTTTCTTGCTTTTTCAAGCTTCCAACAAATCAAAGTGTATCAAATGGATGTTAAATCTACTTTTCTCAATGGTGATCTAGAAGAAGAAGTTTATATAGAACAACCAGAAGGGTTCATTTTGGGAAATGATGAAAAACTTGTTTGCAGACTTAAAAAGGCTCTATATGGTCTCAAACAAGCTCCAAGGGCATGGTATTATCTTCTTGACAAATATCTTCATCAACAAGGTTTTTCAAAGGGATCTGCTAATAGCAACTTATACACTAAAACTGAAAATGATAAACTATTGATTGTGGTTGTATATGTTGATGACATCATTTTTGGAAGTAATGACGAATCTATGAGTCAGAAATTTGCTTCTGCTATGCAGCAAGAATTTGAAATGTCTTTACTTGGGGAACTAACATTCTTTCTTGGCTTACAAGTGAAACAAGCAACAGATGGCATATTCTTATCACAAGCAAAATATCTTAAGCAAATGTTGAAGAAGTATGGCATGGAAGATTGCAAACCTGTAAGTACACCAATGATAACTGGATGTAATCTCAGTTCTAATGATAATTCCCCCACAGTAAATCAACCAGAATATAGGTCTATGATAGGAAGTCTACTTTATCTCACTGGGACAAGACCAGACATTATGCATGCAGTTGGGATTGTTGGACGATTCCAAGCTAATTCAAAAGAGTCTCACCTTCAGGCTGTGAAAATAATATTCAAATATCTACAAGGAACTCAAGACTTTGGACTATGGTATCCAAAGAATGCTGATCTTACTCTTCATGCTTACACTGATGCAGATTGGGCTGGAAATGTTGATGATCGGAAAAGCACTAGTGGTGGTGCATTCTATATGGGGCCTCAATTAGTATCTTGGTTCAGCAAGAAGCAAAGCTCTATTGCCTTATCTACAGCAGAATCAGAATATGTGGCTGCCGCATCATGTTTCACTCAACTTCTTTGGATGATGCAAACCTTACAAGACATTCAAATCAAATGTTCAATTCCTATCTCCATTATGTGTGATAATACAAGTGCCATCAGTATTTCAAAGAATCTTGTTATGCATTCCAAGACCAAGCACATTCCCATCAAGTATCACTTCTTACGTGAACAAGTGCTTGAACAAAAGGTGAAGTTGGAGTATGTTCCCTCCAAAGAACAAGTTGTTGATATATTTACCAAACCTTTACCCAGGGAAGCATTCAAATATCTCAAACAGAAGCTGGGAGTAGTATCTGCCATGCAGAAGATCAGATCTGCTTAAATTCAGAAGATTAAATTGGATACGCTCATGTTGAAAGTGTTCAGGATGCACAGGCTAAGGGGGAGCATTGGTCATTTGGAAAGGATGCATTATTAGCATTCTAATTATTTGTTGTAGTCTGATCTCATGCTTCAGAATCTTTGATCTTGAGTGTATAATTCATGTCTATTATTTCATTGAATATTATGTTTCAGGATGCAGCATGATCTCAGGGGGAGCATGGTATTTTCGGTACAAAGGATCCTGATCTATCCTTTTCCCTTGATGTCAAAGGGGGAGAATATTGCTGAAAGTATTTCTGGTCATGGTTGCCATCAAGTCCAAAGGGGGAGATTGTTGGCAATATGTTTCTGATATCCTATTATATTGAATTGATTTTCCTTGATGGCAACTCTCTGACAAAGGATGCAGATAATGACTATATGAAGATCTTAGAAAACCATCAGCAGAATATAAGACTGAATGTAAATTGAGGTCAATATTGCGGATTGATTTCGGTATGGTCTGTGCCTTTATTGAAGTGAGCAAGTGTAATTGTGAATCCCTGCAACCAACACAGAACTTGGTGACTGAATTATGTGAGTATAGGCAGTCAAACTCTCGTTGGAACAACTCTTCGAAATTACGAACGGAACCTGGAAGGAAAGTGGTGGATCATAACAAAAGGAAGTGCGACGGAACCTAGAGTAGAGGGGTGGAACCACGAAGGAGGAACAGTAAAGGCGGTTTCTGGTTTTTATCGCACCACCTTTGCACGGTGAGTGGTAATTGAGGAGGGGGGAGTGATTCCATAGATCGACCGACGCGTGTCCCCGAGCGACTTTTGAAAACCGCCCCCACTGCGTGCCATCGCGCGTTAATGTCTGACCAAGGATGTCGCGCGATATTGTTGTGCGTCGTCGATCTGGAGGAGAGCCATCGGACGGTGGCCGTATGAGGAAGGTGCACGATGGATAACCATGGTACGGTGCGAGTATGTGATTGGGTCATTGATTATATATATGGACCCAGCTTAAATTATATTAATTAAACTAAGGTTTGCGGGGTTAATAAAGGATGTTGAATATGTGAAGTTGGCGAAATATGAAACATGCGATGAAATGTACGTGGGTTAATATATGCGTTGATCTCACGAACACATAAACCAGGGGTCGATATATATATGCCCTGGGGAGTTCATAACTCAAGGAGGAATCAGATTAATATCTCAAGCTCAAATTGAGATATTAAAAAGCCTTAGATTAATTAATTTCCAGACCAAGAAAATAGAACAATGAGAAGTTGTTTGGGGCTTGGGTAGACCCCACTGGATTATCTATTTGATCTCGTCTATGAATACCATCAGTTGTTGAGTGGTTTTGACTCATGGTATTAATAAAGGAAAAAACTATATAAGGAGAATAGGATTATAGTACAAGGTGTGCGTGTAGAGGGGTTGTTAATGAATAAATCTCTTTAAGATATATCTGCATGATTGAACTTTGTTTTCTGAAAAATCTGAATCTATGATGCACCTATGGAGTTGACGAAGGTTCAAGATCTCTAGATCTAGAAATGATGAATCTCTAAGAAGATCTGCAAAGAAATAATGAAGACCTGACGCAAGTCTAATGAAAAAAAATTAAAGAAATTTGGTGGATCTGAGGGTTGAAGTCCTCAACATGAAAGTGGAAGCTTTCTGCCCATACAAGCTGGTGTTAAAATCAGGGGGTTGGGGCTCCCTTCCAGTAGTAACTGGAGAACGAGAGAAGGTTGTAGCCTTCTGCAGGTGGGTGCCTGCGTGCTGGTATAAGTCTGCGCTAGCACAAAAATTGTAAGAAGTTTTCTTTATAATAAATATTGAAGACAGAGACGACAGCAGTGGTGGTTTTCTCCCAAATTGGGTTTCCACCTTAAATACTGGTGTTTATGTGTGTTGCTTATGTGTGATGGCTTATTTGTTATTACTGCACATGTTTACTTCTTAATGAATGATGTGATAATCTAAGTAAAGAATTAAATAAGATCTTTGATAAAAAGTTTTCAGTCAGATCTAAATATTGATTCACCCCCCCCCCCCCTCTCAGTATTTTTCCCAACACATTCTACAGATCTACTGCATTAGATCTCAAATCTACTCCATGTACTTCACTATTTGCTAAAAACCCCAAGGGGAATTTGAAGAGGAGACTCTGTAGTGTACAGATCTGATATAGATATATCTTTTTGTACATAGATCTACTCTAGATATGAAGTGTAATCTATAGCTCTTTCTAGCTAATAAAATAACGTTGTCAAGCTTGCACAGTCTTATCTTATGGTTGCAGCCTCTTATTTTGAGCATTTCTTCATGTAATGTCTTCTTATTTATGTTCTATAATGAAAGGGCTTCAATGTAGCTCTGATTTTCTGTTATAAATGGTCATATTGAGCCTCCATATTGACCTCCTGCTACTACCTTGTTGAAATGCATTATTTTCTGAGCAGTATTGTTATATGTTGCTGCAGTCCCTCTCTTGGGAATTTTCCAGTTGTACTAGGTGTGGGAGACCTGTTTACCTCACCTAGGAGGATTTGTTTCTGATCTCCTCTTGGATTCAGGTCTTAGATTGTCAGATCTAAGGGATCCAAGGGTTGGTTTCCAATCCTGTAGCAGACATTCTTGAAAAATGCATTTTTCGGGCATGCCTTGCTAAGCAGTCTCAATCGGGAATATTACAGTGGTATCAGAGCTGTATGATTCTTAATTGGGGATATTGCAGTAGTATCAGAGCATAACCTTGGCTCAGCCTATGAGTTCTAGCCATTATCCTATCAGAAGAATAAGAAGACAAGAAGGAGAGCAAATATCAAGATGATGAAAAGAATGAGCTTGCTCTCATCACTTTTCAGATCCAAGAAGAACCTCTCCAAGGAGGTTAAGCAGATGAAGGAGAAGAGATGAAATGAAACTCCTAGAAGGTTTCAAGAAGAGGAAGGGCCATGTACTTCCTATTCTCAAATATTAGAAGACAAGAAGCATGAAGGACACTTGGAATCTGAAATTCTAAGGAGGTACCTTGCAGAATACAAATCTCAGCCTAGAGCTTTCAAAGAGACTCTAGCTCTTCCTCAGTTTATTCAGTTGGAAGAAGAAAGGAGGCCCTATAGTAATGAGATGATGAGAGGCAATAGATTCCTATTGTCCACTTTTGATGGATCACACACATGTGCAGCAAAGGCTTGGGTGATGAAGCTAGAAGCATTCTTCCTACTACATCTAATGGTAGAGAGAGAGGCTGTAGAAATTGCAGCGCTGCACCTTGAAGGTGAAGCAAGCACTTGGTGGTTCGTCCATGTGATACATGCAAGAGTATCTAATTTTATAGATTTCACTCAAAGGGTGATCAAAATATTTGATAAAGAGAGATCATAGAAGGAGGAGCCCTTACCACCACTTGAGTAGGTATGTACCAGCGTTGTTACAACCATGGAGGAGCAACCTTCATCTTCAGCAGTTGGGGAAGCCAACACATTGGGGGAAGGAACTCTTGCAGCTATACAATATGATTCCAAATATCTCAAAGGTATGCATAAGTTTCCGTCTCTTTTCATTTCAGAAAATCTTATGGAGGGACCTGCATCATTGCATATTGCTGATTTAGAGAAACAGAATTGCACTGCGTTGTGCAACCTTGAGTCATTCAAGGGAGAGATGAACCATCATCCTCATGAGCCATTATTGGATTGCATATCACACTTGAGGTTAGGGTTTGAAAACTTGGAGGAAGGAATGATAAATGGTATAAATCTTGAGATGAGAAAAAATTTCTCCTTTCTAGATGACACTTTCTCAATGAGCATCTCACATCTCAAAGAGAAACTTCTACTTGCAACAGATCCAAGACCTTATTGGTTTTGGAGGACCATTGATGAGGAGAAGATCTCATGGAGAGATCTCATTGGAGGTGCACTTCAACATAACATGGAGTGCAAGGTTCTTCAACAGTTTGATTAGGTTTTTCCCTCATCACATTTGGATCTTGATGGATTCAAGATGGTTGTGGGTATGAGGTATTTTCTAGAAGATCTCCAAGGAGCTGCATTTCAACATCCCATGCAATGCAAGAAGAGAAATATGATTTGGGAGAATGGAAGTCTTCACAGGAAGGGTACCAAGTTTGAGAATGGTAGGAGGCATCCACAGGTGGTTGAGTGGATGTGGGTGGAGAGCAAGGCGCTGGTGAGCCACTTGCAAATCTATGACACAGGGCAGCAAGAGGCAAGGTTGCGTCGGCTACTCTTGAGAGAGTTTGGCCAACATGTGACATATCCTCTTTCTAAGGGTATGTGGATGGAGAGAGTATGGCAGGATACTTGCATCATTGGGCAGCAAGGAGTATGGATGCATTGTGTTTATATCACATTCTTCATATCAATCACTATGTTTTCACCACATGATCTGTATGATGGAGGTATGAGGAGGCAACAAAATCCATTGTTGCTTGGGTTATTCTTGGGAGAGCATGGGCAGATTTGCTCTCACACTTTGCATGATGTTGCAGAAGTAGGAGATGGAACTAACATGGTACAAAGGGGCTACTCCTTGGCTTTGGATGATCAGGAGGTACTTCCGCCTTGGAAGGAACTTCCTCTATGTAGCAACATTGTGAGAGATGTCTTTGACAATGGGAATGTCAAATAATGGAGCTATGAGTTGGAAGGAACCTATTTGCATAGGCCAACAACGTTGTCACTTTGGAGTTTGAATTTATTGATGGAGTGTCCCCAGGATCACTTCACATTTGATGCACTTGGTGGACAAGGAGGAGGTGAGAAAGGTGGAGTAGTGGACGGAGACATCTATTACTATGATATGTTCTTCTTGACTTGGAATTCCAAGCATAAGAGGAAGTATCTTCATGCAGCACATGATTCATTTCTCTTCATGAGAGTATGTCATACCACTATGGAGAGCTTGTTCATGGATCCATGTATCATCTTACTTCCAGTATATGGTAATAACTTTGTTTCTGCATTTATTGACTTGCATAGTCTTACCATTTCTATGCAGTGCATTGCTCCACAAGAGGGCAAGCTTTTCATTTGGCTCCATGGTCAATTTTGGGCCAAAATATATGATGGAGACAACCATATTTTATGTGGCCTTGGGCAAGTGTTATTTTATTTCATGTATGTTCAATTGATGTACATAGCCATTTACTATTCATTACTAGATGTAATGACACACATAATTAACCATGTATCAAGAAATAACTTGCCCTATAATTTTTTGAAGCAGCAGTTTGGAAAACTGCGTTGTAACTACTTGGGAGACTATTGGTACTTTCCAACACCACATGAAACCTTCAGTATTTCCCTCATTTTGATGATGATCATTATTTCATTTGTTGATATTGTTCTTATTCTTATTGAGAGCATGATTGGGGGAGTGACACATGGGTTGGATGTGTCCTTGGGGAAAGAGATTCCAACACTTTGTGCATTGCATGTTCCAAGGGGAGCATGAGAAATGGTATGGCCACTACAGCAAGACAATTTTTTTCCATGATGTGGGCCATAGGATTGATTGGATGCCATATGGTGATGATTTTCTATCCATCACATATGGGATGGTTTGGGCCAGCTTGATTCACAACGTTGGAGAGGAGATCTTTGGAGATCTAGTCTTCTTCTTGACACTTGAGGGAAACTTATTTGCAGCCCAAGATCGGCAAAATATCTACACTCATCATGAGTGGAGAGAAGGAAAGTGTGGGGTAGGCTACTTTGTCTACCATGATCATATTTTCAGCCCACCTACTTTTCATGAGCCAAAGGTGGAGGAGAATTTTATGGAGTTGCCATGTTGGGAGGTGAATCATTTTGTATGGATGATTGCTTGGGGATGGAGGATCCACATGGAAATGATGTTTCCCACTTCATTATAGATTCCATTCCTCAAAGGGACCTCTGGACAGCACCTTATTTCCTCCTTGAGTACTCTACTTGTTCATGATGATAGTTATCTAGCTAACTTTCATGCTTGGGAGGGGCAATATGTGATTAATTGATGAGACAGCATCTCATTCCTTGGAGGATATCATCATATGTTGATGCTATAGTAGGAGGAGGGAATACTTCTCAGTTCTATCCTTGTAGTTGCTTGAGGACAAGAAACATTTTGGATGGGAGGACTGTAATATTCCCAATTAGCCCAAGCTAATGTGAATATTCAATTTTGTTTCATTTTCTATCTTATGAATAAAATTGTAAAGGAGGATCAATAAAACTCCTAAACAACAAAATAAATCAATGCCCAATGTGAACAAGACTAAATCTGGGCTATTTTCATAAGCACACTTAAGTGTGAAAGAGGCTGGATCTATTGACCAAGTCAACCAATACCAAATCAACATTGTTGTCTAGATGCAATGAACCTCCTAGATGCACAGTGCAGTTTTAGTTGGAGGCTACACATGTGAATAGAGCTAAATCATTGATATGGTTTAGGGTTTGGCAAGATCTCTAACTTATAAAAGGAAGAGGAGGACATCAAGAGAAGGTTGTTGAAGAACATATTATTTCTGAATATTTTGTCTGTTTAGACATTTCTTATTCTCTTGGTTGTTTAGCATAGAATAGTGTTGTTTAACCTAGATTTGAAATATTTGATATGCTCCAAGTGCAATCCTTCAAGAGGTCTGTCAATAAGGAGAGGAAATTCTAAACAGGAATCCCTCGTGCTAAACGGCACTACAACTCACTCTGAATGCTATGTGTTTTGTTTCCTTGAGTCTTGAGTCTTTCCTATCTATTTGAGGAGCTCTTCTCCCTACCTTCTCCTTGTGTCTCACTTAAGCTTAAACAACACTGCAACTCACTCTGAATAGCTATACATTAGTTTCATGAGGAGGAGTATTCAGTTAGAGATGGGGTCATCTTTTATCATGGTAGGATATTCTTATCTAGAGCTTCCAAGCTCAAGGAGAAGTTGCTACAAGTAGCTCATGAGGATTTCCTTTTCAGCCCCACTTGTTATATGAGAGAATACCACACCATCATGGAGGGGTATTTTTGGGAGGGCTTTTAGGAGGAGGTATATCAGCGTATGAGTAGATGCACGGATCACATGGAGATGGAGGAGTTAGCCCAGCCACCTCTTTTCTCTTTGAGGATGAGAGGGGACTCATTTTTAAGCCACTCCATTTGTATGAGAAGAAAATATGGTAAGGGTGTTCATTATTGTTTACATGATTATTTCTATGATGTATGTATGCATCCCTTAACCATACATGTGCATGATAATTCTCCAAGGAGGAGCATTATTTTTTCTAGACCACATGGTTTAGATGAGGCCATAAGCATGATTGATGGCCATTCCCTAGGAGGACTTGGGGAAGAGATACATTATGGAGGACATGCTCATTATACAGCTTACATCATTCACTTCCTCCATACTTATGAGGATATTGGAGCAGCAGGCAAGTGGCTGAGAAGCCACACATTTTATCAGTCTCTATTGCAGTGGAGGGTTCTACAACACCTTTCCTTGGCTCATCTTTCAGAGGAGGGAGCTCCTATTCCTACGGGAGGTCAGTGAAGGAGTTTTTTGAGCTGATTTCACATATTTTTCACCAAGCCAAGTATTATTTATCTCCTACATCACAGTCCAGCTCCTTGACTGCGTTATTTCTGAGCATATTTGCAGTGGGGGTTGCACCACTATTTTGGAGGGTAAGATATTTAGGGATTGGATCATCCTTTCACCTGAGAGATCCATTGGATGAGATCTACGCACCATATGCAACATCTTCAGCTATCTTCATCCATTTCTATTTTCTGAGTTGCAGCTGTTGCCCAGCAACTCTGGCATTTCTATAGATTTTCCATTTTCATGTATATTGTAGCCAATCCTTCCAAGGATTGTGTATTATTTTTGTATTAGTGTTTTCAGGGGTTGAGAGCTTGCTCCCCCATATTTCTTGAGCCTGATATTGTCATATCATTATATTTTCATTTTATATGTTGCAGTGTCTCCTATAAATTGCGTTGTTATAGCCATGGCTTCTTTCATGTAGCAGTATTTTCCATTTATCATGTATATGTTCTATGGAGAGAGCCCTACTTGAGTGATTGTTTCTTCAAGAATTTGTATACATTTTTGCTGCCATGATATAATATGTTGGCTATTTGGATCTCCTTACTATTTCTGCATTCCTATAACATTTTTGTTCCACTTCTTGTTCAAGAATTGTTGCAGTCCCCTCATCGGGCATTTTTACAAGGTAACTAGGTGTGGGAGACCTGTTTAACCCACCTTGAGGGATTTATTTTGAGCCACCTCTTGGATTTTGGACTTAGATACATTTATCTAAGGGATCCAGGTCTTGGTTTCAAATCCTGTAGCAGCCATTCCTGGAAAATTTGTTTTCCAGTCATCCCTTGCTAGTTTTTTCAGATTTGGAATATTACAGTGGTATCAAAGCTTTGGGTACAATGAAGTGAGAATATAAGGATTCACTCTTTTGGTATTCTCTCCCACTGTATATGATTGGGGAGAACTCCTAAACAGGAAATCCCATGCAATGAGACATCATCATCAAGAGTAGACTGCATATATGAATGGACAAACTTGTCCCTGCTCTCACTGTGCAATCCAGTCTCCCTCCTAGGTGCATCAACCTCATAAAATAGATAGGGGTGTGTGCTCCTCATCACATGATGTTGGTCATCCTCCCTATCCCCTCCTTGTATCTCCATATTTCCACACCTCATCATCAATGGCACATGTAAAACATGAGTTGTGCCTTGATCTCTACACCTAAGATCCTGGGGACTTCCTTGTAAAGATACAAGAATCCCTCTAGTTGGAGCAAGAGCTACTCCTCCCTCTACATGAGGTGCTAGATCAACTCCATATTTAACAACGTTGTTGCCCTTAGCCTCCTTAACATGAATGGGCAACCCTCCAATGATTGGATCCTCTTTAGGAAAAGGGATCTCCTTGTCTTTTTGTGCCATAATACAAGATGAGGTCTTGCCTCCAGCAAAGTATAGTGCAAGATATCAGCCTCTTCCATGATTTTCTGAAGTGGTTTTGGTTCTATGGTTTCCTCCATCACATGCAAGGTATTTGTTTGTTTAGATTTTTTTTGCTTCACCACATGTGTTTCAGAAATTTTCTTATCAAAATTTTCACCAATGTTTTAATGAACCTTGCATAGGAAGAAGTATTTGCACTCTTTAAAGAAAAAGACTCAAATATCCACCATGCATAGGCCTTACCTTCAAAATGCAACACTGCTACTCTGATGGCTCCATCTTTAGAAATTTGGTGCTACTGCAAAAAGGTGTCCAGCTCTTCCACCCAAGCTCTGGCTGAACATGTAGGGGAACCATCAAAGGTAGATAGAAGAAATCTATCCACATTATGTTGCATGCTCCTTCTCACCTTGATCTTGCAAAACTCTGGGAAAGTGATATGATCTCTAAACTTCTGAGTTTGACATTCATATTCATGCAAGAAACCACTAAGAGTTCCCCTCTTAGGCATTCCTTCTTCCTCCCTCTCTCTCATGGAAAAACTGGACATGAGACTCTGTTGTATATCATAGGGTGTGGCTGCATGCTCACACTCCCCATAAGAAAATCTAGAGTTTGACTTAGTTTCAAACCCTCTTGGAGATCCTGTACATATCTCCCTCCGTATCTTCTTGAAATCTTCATGAATGCTCTATACAGATCTTGGAAGAAGCTTTGTAAGCTTATCTTCCCTTTACTGTCCACCTAATGGAGTCTTCATCTTCTCTTTTCTTGATCCACAGGCTGAGACAAGATTATGCCCTGATACCACTGTAGTATTCCAAAATGGAAAAGACAGGAATATAGAACCTATGCAGCATTTCAATTAAATAAAATTAGGAACATAGCACTAAAATCTGGAAAATGCCGGAAATATGCTGCAACTGGAAATTACATTAAGACATCATAATCTATGAGTAGAAAACAAAGGAGCCATATCATTATATATAACAGAAAATGAGATTACACAGTGCTCCAAAATGAATGCACTCAAGCCATGAGATAGCTGAAATACACTAAAGAAACCAAGCACTGGAAATGTTGTGCTGCTACTGCTACTGTTGCTGGAAACTATTATTGATGAGGATAAGAACCATGTTTAGAAGGCTGTTAGAGTGCTCAGAATGATCCGCACTTTAAACCACGAATTATACTCAAAAAACCCAGAAAAACCCAGAAATGGTTTGGCCAGATTTTAAGTTTTGATTTTCGGCCTTTTTTTAGTTACCCACTACATTTCTGCTGCCTGACTTACGCACTCCATGGAAATGACTGTTGATATGGAGCTGAAGGAATGATCTATCAGCTGCAAAAACTCCCAATCAACTCAATAGGTGAAGGGATTGTCCCCTCACTGGAAAATAAGCTCATAAATTGGAGATTTCTCTCCTCCACTGCTACACCCCTGCAACACAACCCAACTCTAAACAGAACTACCTTGTATATGAGACTGAAGCTTGGCCAGAATGCCAAAATGTGGAAATTATAGTGCAATGATCTTCCAATAGGCCTCTCAAGGAAAGAGGTGGGATCCCCACTCGGGAACACCCTATGCTAAACAGCACTGGAAGCTCAACTAAACAGCTGAAACAATCCCTTTTATGCCTTGGATAATATCCCAAAACCGAGATTTCCTACAACAATAAGAATATATTAAGATATTCTAAAGTTGGAGATCTAGAAAATAGACTCATATGATGTGTTAAAAAACACATAGCCCTCAAATGAGTGAAACGGCAGCAAAAGAAGAATGTCTACACCTTCCCAAGTGGGGAAAATGCAGCAATTAGACACTGGAAATGTTATTTCTGGAGATTTGAATTTTTACTAGGTGAAATAATGTTGGGTTCCCTTAGCATATGCTGTTAGGTTCTCATATACAAAATGGGATCAGAAATAAATCCCTTTTGATATGTTAAACAGACCTCCCGGCTACCTCACAGCTTAAAAATAACCAAATCCCATGACTTAAGTTATGCAAAAAAAAACTGAAGCAGGTACAACGTTATTTTATGAGGGTTTCTATAGTAACATGATAAAATAACATGGATCTGGAACTTTATGGAACAATATGCCAAGAAAACAAAGATTTGGCCTCCTTATTGCATTAATACGCTAACCTGACAAGGGTTTCATGAAACACATGTACAAGAAAGAGCAGATCTGAATATTCGGCTTAGAAAATTTAGTCTTACTGCAACATTACATAAATATATCTGAATAATACAAAGGAGGGATGATGATCCCTTCCTCTATCTTTCCAGGAGAAGGGTTGGCCCTTTCCCTAGGAAACTAGCTCAAAACAAGGGTCTTAACCCTGTTGCAGCAACTCTACATAAAATGACGCAGTTCCTGCAAGGGACTGCATTGTAGGAAATTTGAACCACTTTGGCCTACTTCCAAGATGTGAAATGTGCTCAGAAATCTTCCTAGCTGATTTCTCAAGAGGAGGAAGGCACCTTCTACTAAGAAACAGGCCCGGAAGTGGTGTAAGAATCCTCCACTGCAACACCCTGCAACTCAGCAATATTCTGCTATAGAAATAATGCTGGGACTAAAGAATGATGCTTGGCCTTGAGCCTAGATGTGGAGAAATACAGGACAAGCTCTCCCAAAAGGCCTCTCAAGGGAAGAGGTGGGATTCCCGCTTGGGAACACCCAGTGCTAGCTTGCTAAATAGCTAGGGGAAGCCAAGTCTAAACAGACAAGATCAAGAGATCGAAATACAAAATCATGCATAAAAAAGGCCTCCATCCTCTCCTTATGTAGCAAGTGAACCTCTCCTCATTGGGTCCCATCCACATGTGCCATCAAGCTCATGCAAGTTGTCCTTCACCAAAACTACGCTGTCCATCAAGGTGGTTCAATGTATCTAGACAAATTTGTTGACTTGGTCAAAGTTGACTGAATCAACATGTCCCCATCTCTGTTCACACCCAATGGTGCTCAAATAAGTTGATTATTCTTGCTCCTTTCACATTAAGAGTGTTATTGATCCTTCTAAAGAGGTTAATGGGCCTCCCTACCCATTTATTCACCTACATAGTGATGAAACAACTCTAATATTCCATTTAGCTTGAAGGCTTAAAATTTGGAATATTACAGTCCTCCCCTCCAAAATGTTGCTTGTCCTCAAGAAACTATATAAGGAGAGAAAAATCCTCCCCTCCTCTTCTTGAGGCCTCCTCATCAAAAATTCTCCATGATCTGCTACAAATCTGTCCTCCAATGTTACCTCCCAAGCATGCAAAACCATATGGCTCACATCATATAAAGGTGGAAGATGTAGGTGGAAACCTCCCTGTTGTCCCATGGCCTCCTTAAGGTATGAGTGATGATGAACATGGGAAATATTATTCCCAATGAGTGATTCCCACACCCATGCTATTATCCAAATCAAATGGGCCATTCTAGTTAGCTCAAAAAGATCCTCAACCCCTGGTTCATGCAATGTGTTGGTACCGCATGGAGAGATTGGATCCTCCCAACCAAGTGGTTACTCTCCCCATTTATGATAAGTATATGGTTGCTGCTAATATTGGGCTGAAATTTCATGACCTCCAAGAGTGGCCTAAGCTACCCCATCAAACAAATAAACCATGAAGTGCCTCCTCCAAAAACTCAAGTTCTCCAAATGGCTCCTCCTACATGAAGAAGAGACATGTAATTTGGCAATCATGGGTTGCCCATTGCTCCACCGGGAACATGCATCATGCAAAGTAGGGAGAATCATGCCCCCAATGGGAATATTTAAATCATTTCCCACTCTCCAAACAAAGCTTCCCATGAAATCATCAATACATGGAAGAAAAACCCAATAGAAACAAGCTGTCATATGACAACCGGAAAGTGGATCAAGGTCCCACACAAGGAACCAGTGCAGGGCATTTCTTGCCTACATCAAATCAAACAAAAACAAGTGCTTTTCTTGCCACTTGTTTTCTGCCACAATAATTTTACAAGATATAAACATGAAAGTACAAAAGGTGGTCAATGGTGCACACCAAAATTCATGTGGCTTCCCCCACAAACCACCAATGAGATAGCCAAACTCAATGCTACAAATGGATTCAAGTACATCATTATACAATATGCAAGGAATAATCCTCCTTGGTACAACATGCTGCTCATGAAAAGATAAGAAGTACAAAACATAAGGTCACTTGAGGTCTTGAGCTGAAATGGCTCAACTGAAAATGCACCCTCACTCCCAATGAGTAGGAAGGTGGTTGTGACATCCTCTCCATCACCATCTGGGCTATGCATCTCTCCATATGCTGAAGTATGTTATGATGAATGCCCTCTCAAATGAACTCCTCTTCCAAGGAAAGATATGCATCAAAATGCATGGAAAATAAGTCCTCATGTGCTGCATGTAGCAATTTCTCCTTGAGACTAGAAGCTCTAGTCAAGAAGACTATATCATGTGAATAGATGACCATATCATCCACCATATACTCATCATCTCTATCCGGGTCATCGAGAATCATGCATGCACCAAGATCCTTGGAGTACTCTACCAAGAGCTGAGATCTCCAATAAGGATCAATCCTCCTAATGGACAGCGCTGGTGCTATGCAATGTGAAGCTCTACACATGTTGCTATCCTTTTCTTTGACATCCCTCATGCCAAATTTATCCTCCAGATTGCTTCCATGCCCATCATGCAGTTGCTCATGCTAAAAAAGAAGTAGTGATCTTTGGAAGTTGGCCTCCCATGAGAATTTCTCCTCCAAAAATAATCTCCCAATCTTGGCCAAGGTAAGCATGAGTGGCCTCCATCTACTCCAATGTATGGAGGATTCCTTCCTCAAAGGAATTACCCTCTGTTTCTCCAAATCCATGGAGTAGCTCCCTTGCACCATGAAGGTGCCATCCTCCATGACTGCAGCAAGCTCTGTCAGCGCAGTACAGATAGTGAGAGTGGGTGGTGCTGAAAATGGGAGAATGTCTCTCTCCTCCTTGAGACTATCCCAAACTCTTTGTGCAGTACTAGACTCCTTCAAACTCTTCATCTCTCTGGAATTTAAGAGGGGTGATCCAAATGGCAAGATTTTTCTTACCAACTCCAAATCTGGTGACCTCCCCGGTGGAATGCCTTCATGTAGTGAGACATCCATGGCAAGAGAAGATTTTTCATATGGTTGGGAAACCTTGCCCTTGCCCTCACAGTGCAAACCAGTCTCCCTCCTCCTTGCACCAGCTCTTTGAAATAGATAGGGGTGCGTGCTTCTCATCAAGTGATGATGTCCTTCCTCCCTACCTTCTACTTCCATCAAAATCATCTCACAATCATGTTGCTCATCGATTTTACTTTGCCTCCCATGTGTGAGATCCTGGGGAACTTCTTGCAATGACACAAGAAACCCTCCTGTTGGAGCATGTGCTCCTCCTTCCTCTGCATGAGGCACTAGGTATGCTCTAGATGTGATAGCACTGTAACCCCCATCCTTCTATTCATCTTCAATATGAATTGGAGGTAACTGCTCAATAAGAGGATCCTCCTTTGCAAAAGGACCCTTCATGCCCTCTTGTATAAGATTATGAAACAAATATCTTACCTCTAGCAAGGTATCATGCAAGATATGATCTCCTCCAATAGGTTTCTCAAGTGGTTTTGAGTTTGTAGGTCCTCCCAACTTATGCAAAAGTTTCATTGGTTTGATTGTCTCATGTTTTGTATCAAATATCTCAACCATTATTTTAGTGAACTTTGAAAAAGAAGAAGTATTGACATTTTTTAATGAAAATGACTCAAACATCCACCATGCATAGGCCTTACCTTCAAAGTGCAGCGCTACAACTCTGATGGCTTCTTCTTCAGAAACTGGGTGTTGCTGCAAATAAGTACTCAACTCCTCCACCTAAGATTTAGTTGAGCAAGTTGGGGATCCATCAAAGGTAGATAGAGAAAATCTATCCATGTCATCTAGTTGGCTCCTCTCCACCTTGATCTTTCAGAACTCTTCGAAAGTAATATGATCTCTAAACTTCTCAGTTTGAGATTCATACTCTTGCAGAAAATGGCTAAGAGTTCCCTTCTCCGGCATTTCCTCTTCTTTCATCTCTCTCACAGAAAACCTAGGCATTTGACTACATTGTGCATAATAGGGTGTAGTTGTATACTCATACCTATTATGTACCAATATATATCTGGCTCTAGATCCAAACTCCTCAGGAGATTCCATCTCTCCTCTCATCTTCTTAAGATTTTTATTGATGCACTGCACAGATTTTGGAAGAAGCTTTGTAAGCCTATCTTCCCTTTTTCCTGCACATAATGGAGTCTTATTTTTGTTCATCTCTCCTTCTCTGGATAGATGCATGGCTTATTTCCACAGGCTGAGCCAAGATCGAAGCTTTGATACCACTGTAATATCCCAAAACCGGGATTTCCTACAACAATAAGAATATCTTAAGATATTCTAAAGTTGGAGATCCAGAAAATAGACTCATATGATATGTTCAAAAACAAATAGCCCTCAAATTATCGAAACAATAGCAAAGGAATAATTTCTACACCTTCCCATGTGGGGAAAATGCAGCAATTAGACCCTGGAAACGTTATTTCTGAAGATATGCATTTTTACTGGGTGAAATAATGTTGGTTTCCCTTAGCATATGCCGTTAGGTTCTCATATACAAAAGGGGATCAGAAATAAATCCCTTTTGATATGTTAAACAGACCTCCCAACTACCTCACAGCTTAAAAATAGCCAAATCCCATGACTTAAGTTATGAAAAAAAATACTGAAGCAGGTACAACGTTATTTTATGAGGGTTTCTATAGTAACATGATAAAATAACATGGATCTAGAACTTTATGGAACAATATGCTAAGAAAACAGAGATCTGGCCTCCTTATTGCATTAATAAGCTAACTCGACAAGGGTTTCATGAAACACATGTACAAGAAAGAGCAGATCTGAATATTTAGCTCATAAAACTTAGTATTATTGCAACATTACAGAAACATAGTTGAATAATACAAATGAGGGATGAGGATCCCTTCCTCTAGCTTTCCAGGAGAAGGGTTGGCCCTTTCCCTAGGAAACTAGCTCAAAACAAGGGTCTTAACCCTGCTGCAGCAACTTTGCATAAAATGACGTAGTTCCTGCAAGGGACTACGTTTTAGGAGATGAGAACCACTTTGGCCTGCAGCAAGATGTGAAATGTGCTCAGAAATATTCCTAGTTGATTTCTCAAGAGGAGGAAGGCACCTTCTACTGAGAAACAGACCCGAAAGTGGTGTAAGAATCCTCCACTACAACACCCTGCAACTCAGCAATATTCTGCTATAGAAATAACACTGGGACTGAAGAATGATACTTGGCCTTGAGCCTGGATGTGGAGCAATACAGGACAATCTCTCCCAAGAGGCCTCTCAAGGGAAGAGGTGGGATTCTCGCTTGGGAACACCCAGTGCTACCTTGCTAAACAGCAAGGGGAAGCCAAGTTTAAACAGACAAGATCAAGAGATCGAAATACAAAATCATGCATAAAAAAGGCCTCCATCCTCTCCTTATGTATCAAGTGAACCTCTCCTCATTGGGTCCCATCCAAATGTTCCATCAAGCTCATGCAAGTTGTCCTCCACCAAAATTGTGTTTTCCATCAAGGTGGTTCAATGTATCTAGACAGCTTTGTTGACTTGGTCAAAGTTGACTGAATCAACATGTCCCCATCTCTTTTCACACCCAATGGTGCTCAAATAAGCTACTTATTCTTGCTCCTTTCACATTAGGAGTGTTATTGATCCTTATAAAGAGGTTAATGGGCCTCCCTACCCATTTATTCACCTACCTAGTGATGAAACAACTCTAATATTCCATTTAGCTTAAAAGCTAAAAATTTGGAATATTACAGTCCTCCCCTCAAAAATGTTGCTTGTCCTCAAGCAACTGTATAAAGAGAGAAAAATCCTCCCCTCCTCTTCTTGTGGCCTCCTCATCAAAAAGTCTCCATGATTAGCTACAAATCTGTCCTCCAATGTTTCCTCCCAAGCATGCAAAACCATATGGCTCACATCATAGAAAGGTGGAAGATGTAAGTGGAAAATTCCCTGCTGTCCCATGGCCTCGTTAAGGTAGGAGTGATGATGAACATGGGAATTATTATTCCCAATGAGTGGTTCCCACACCCATGTTATTATCCAAATCAAATGGGCCAATCTAGTTAGCTCAAAAAGATCCTCAACCCCTGGTTCATGCAACGTGTTGGGGATGAATGGAGAGATTGGATCCTCCCAACCAAGTGGCTCCTCTCCCCATTTATGATAATTATGGGGCTGCTGCTGATCTTGGGCTGAACTTTCATGACCTCCAAGAGTGGCCCAAACTACCCCATCAAACAAATAAACCATGAAGTGCCTCCTCCAAAAACTCAAGTTCTCCAAATGGCTCCTCCTACATGAAGAAGAGAGATGTAATTTGGAAATCATGGGCTACCCATTTCTCCTCTGGGAACATGCATCATGAAAAGTAGGGAGAATCATATCCCACTCTCCAAACAAAGCTTCCGATGAAATCATCAATACATGGAAGCAAAACCCAATAGAAACAAGTTGTCATATGAAAATTGGAAAGTGGATCAAGGTCCCACACAAGGAACCAGCGTAGTTCATTTCTTGCCTACATCAAATCAAACAAAAACAAGTGCTTTTCCAGCCACTTTTTTGCTTCCACAATCATTTTACAAGATATAAACATGAAAGTACAAATTGGTGTCAATGGTGCACACCAAAATTCATGTGGTTTCCCCCACAAACCACCAATGAGATAGCTAATCTCAATGCTACAAATGGCTTCAAGTACATCATTATACAATATGTAAGAAGGAATAATCCTCCTTGGTACAACAGGTTGCTCATAAAAATACAAGAAGTACAAAACATAAGGTGAAATTTTACATTCTCCATCATGCACTTGAGGTCTTGAGCTGAAATGGCTCAACTAAAAATGCTCCCTCACTCCCAATGAGTAGGAAGGTGGATGTGACATCCTCTCCATCACCATCTGGGCTATGCATCTCTCCATATGATAAAGTATGTTATGCTGAATGCCCTCCCAAATGAACTCCTCTGCCAAGGAAAGATATGCATCAAATTGCATGGAAAAGACGTCCTCATGTGCTACATGTAGCAATTTCTCCTTGAGACTAGAAGCTCTGGTCAAGAAAACTCTATCATGTGAATAGATGACCATGTCATCCACCATATACACATCATCTCTATCCAGGTCATCGAGAATCATGCATGCACCAAGATCCTTGGAGTACTCTACCAAGAGCTAAGATCTCCAATAAGGATCAATCCTCCTAAGGGACAGCGTTGGTGATCTACAATGTGAAGCTCTACACATGTTGATGTCCTTTTCTTTGGCATCCCTCATGCCAAAGTTATCCTCCAGATTTCTGCCATGCCCATCATGCAGCTGCTTATGCTGAAAACGAAGTAGTGATGTTTGAAAGTAGGCCTCCCATGAGAAGCTCTCCTCCAAAAAGAATCTCCCAATCTTGGTCAAGGTAAGCATGAGTGGCCTCCATCTACTCCAATGTGTGGAGGATTCCTTCCTCAAAGGAAGTACCCTGTATTTCTCCAAATCCATGGAGTAGCTCCCATGCACCATGAAGGTGCCATCCTCCATGACTACAGCAACCTCTGTCAGCGCAGTACAGATAGTGAGAGTGGGTGGTGCTGAAAATGGGAGAGTGTCTCTCTCCTTCTTGAGACTATCCCAAACTCTCTGTGCTATACTAGACTCCTCCAATGTCTTCACCTCTCCGGAATTTAAGAGGGGTGATCCAAATGGCAAGATTTCTCTTACCAAATCCAAATCTGGTGGCCTCCTCGGTGGAATGCCTCCATGTAGTGAGACATCCATGGCAAGATAAGATTGTTCATATGGTTGGGCAACCTTGCCCTTGCCCTCACAGTGCAAACCAATCTCCCTCCTCCTTGCACCAGCTCTCTGAAATAGATAGGGGTGTGTGCTTCTCATCAAGTTATGATGTCCTTCCTCCCTACCTTCTCCTTCCATCAACATCATCTCACAATCATGCTGCTCATCGATTTTACTTTGCCTCCCATGTGTGAGATCTTGGGGAACTTCTTGCAATGACACAAGAAACCCTCCTGTTGGAGCATGTGCTCCTCCTTCCTCTGCATGAGGGACTAGATATGCTCTAGATGTGACAGCGCTGTAACCCCCATCCTTCTCTTCATCTTCAATATGAATAGGAGGTAACTGCTCAATAAGAAGATCCTCCTTTGCAAAAGGACCCTTCATGCCCTCTTTTCTAAGATTATTAAACAAATATCTTGCCTCCAGCAAGGTATCATGAAAGATATGATCTCCTCCAATAGGTTTCTGAAGTGGTTTTGAGTTTGCAGGTCCTCCCAACTTATGCAAAAGTTTCATTGGTTTGATTGTCTCATGTTTTGTGTCAAATCTCTTAACCAATATTTTAGTGAACTTTGCAAAAGAGGAAGTATTGACATTTTTAATGAAAATGACTCAAACATCCACCAAGCATAGGCCTTACCTTCAAAGTGCAGTGCTGCAACTCTGATGGCTTCTTCTTTAGAAACTAGATGCTACTACAAATAAGTACTCAACTCCTCCACCCAAGATTTGGCTGAGAAGGTTGGGGATCCATCAAAGGTAGATAGTGAAAATATATCCATTTCATGTAGCTAGCTCCTCTCCACCTGGATCTTGCAGAACTCTTCGAAATTAATATGATCTCTAAACTTCTCAGTTTGAGATTCATACTCTTGCAGAAAATGGCTAAGAGTTCCCTACTCCGGCATTTCCTCTTCTTTCATTACTCTCACAGCAAACCTGGGAATTTGACTGCGCTGTGCATAATAGGGTGTAGCTGTATGCTCATACCTATTATGTACCAATCTAGATCTGGTTGTAGATCCAAACTTCTCAGGATATTCCATCTCTCCTCTCATCTTCTTAAGATTTGTATTGATGCACTTCACAGATTTTGGAAGAAGCTTTGTAAGCCTATATTCCCTTTTTCCTCCACATAATGGAGTCTTATTTATGTTCATCTCTCCTTCTCTGGATAGCTACATGGCTAAGTTCCACAGGCTGAGACAAGATTGAAGCTCTGATACCACTGTAATATCCCAAAACCGGGATTTCCTACAACAATAAGAATATCTTAATATATTCTAATGTTGGATATCCAAAAAATAGACTCATATGATGTGTTAAAAAACATATATCCCTAAAATGAGTGAAACAACAGCAAAATAAGAATGTCTACACCTTCCCAAGTGGGGAAAATGCAGCAATTAGACCCTGGAAATGTTATTTCTGGAGATCTGCATTTTTATTGGGTTAAATAATGCTGGGTTCCCTTAGAATATGCTGTTAGGTTCTCATTTACAAAAGGGGATCAGAAATAAATCCTTTTTCATATGTTAAACAGACCTCCCAGCTACCTCACAACTTAAAAATAGCCAAATCCCATGACTTAAGTTATGCAGAAAAATACTGAAGCAGGTAAACATTATTTTATGAGGTTTTTTGTAGTAACATGATAAAATAACATGGATCTAGAACTTTATGGAACAATATTACAAGAAAACAGAGATCTGGCCTCCTTATTGCATTAATAAGCTAACCCGACAAGGATTTCATGAAACACATGTACAAGAAAGAGAAAAACTGAATATTCAACTCAGAAAATGCAGTCTTACTGCAAAATTATAGAAATATAGCTGAATAATACAAAATATGGATAAGGATCCCTTTCTCTAGCTTTCTGGAAGAAGGTTTGGCCCTTTCCCTAGGAAACTAGCTCAAAACAAGGGTCTTAACCCTGTTGCAGCAAATCTGCATAAAATGACGCAGTTCCTGTAAGGGACTGCGCTGTAGGATATTCGAACAACTTTGGCCTACTGCCAAGATGTGAAATGTGCTCAGAAATCTTCCTAGCTGATTTCTCAAGAGGAGGAAGTCACCTTCTTCTGAGAAACACACCCGAAAGTGGTGTAAGAATCCTCCACTACAACACCCTGCAACTCAGAAATATTATACTGTAGAAATAATTTTGGGACTGAAGAATGATGCTTGGCCTTGAGTCTAGATGTGGAGAAATGTAGGACAAGCTCTACCAAGAGGCCTCTCAAGGGAAGAGGTGGGATTCCTGCTCGGGAACACCCAGTGCTACCTTGCTAAACAACAAGGGGAAGCCAAGTCTAAACAGACAAGATAAAGATATCAAAGTACAAAATCATGCATAAAAAAGGCCTCCATCCTCTCCTTATGTAGCCAGTGAACCTCTCCTCATTTGGTCCCATCCACATGTGCCATCAAGCTCATGCAAGTTGTCCTCCACCAAAACTATGTTGTCCATCAAGGTGGTTCAATGTATCTAGACAACTTTGTTGACTTGGTCAAAGTCGACTGAATCAACATGTCCCCATCTCTGTTCACACCCAATGGTTCTCAAATAAGCTGCTTATTCTTCCTCCTTTCACATTAGAGTGTTATTGATCCTTCTAAAGAGGTTAATGGGCCTCCCTACCCATTTATTCACCTACCTAGTGATGAAACAACTCTAATATTCCATTTAGCTTGAAGGCTAAAAATTTGGAATATTATAGTCCTCCCCTCCAAAATGTTTCTTGTCCTAAGGCAACTATATAAGGAGAGAAAAATCCTACCCTCCTCTTCTTGTGGCCTCCTCATCAAAAAGTATCCATGATCTACTACAAATATGTCCTCCAATTTTTCCTCCCAAGCATGCAAAACCATATGGCTCACATCATAGAAAGGTGGAAGATGTAAGTGGAAACCTCCCTATTTTCCCATGGCCTCCTTAAGGTAGGATTGATGATGAACATGGGAAGTATTATTCCCAATGAGTGATTCCCACACCCATTCTATTATCTAGATCAAATGGGCCAATCTAGTTAGCTCAAAAAGATCCTCAACCCCTGGTTCATGCAACGTGTTGGGGCTGCATGGAGAGATTGGATCCTCCCAACCAAGTGGTTCCTCTCCCCATTTATGATAAGTATGGGGCTGTTGCTGATATTTCGCTGAAATGTCATGACCTCCAAGAGTGGCCCAAGCTACCCCATCAAACAATTAAACCATGAAGTGCCTCCTCCAAAAACTCAAGTTCTCCAAATGGCTCCTCCTACAGGAAGAAGAGACATGTAATTTGGCAATCATGGGCTGCCCATTGCTCCTCTGAAAACATGCATCATGAAAATTATGGAGAATCATACCCCCAATCAGCATCTTTAAATCACATCCCACTCTCCAAACAAAGCTTCCCATGAAATCAGCAATACATGGAAGCAAAACCCAATAGAAACAAGTTGTCATATGACAACCGGAAAGTGGATCAAGGTCCCACACAAGGAACCAATGTAGTGCATTTCTTTCCTGCATCAAATCAAACAAAAACAAGTGCTTTTCCAGCCACTTTTTTGCTGCCACAATCATTTTACAAGATATAAACATGAAAGTACAAAAGGTTGTCAATGGTGCACACAAAAATTCATGTGGCTCCCCCCACAAACCACCAATGAGATAGCCAATATCAATGCTACAAATGGCTTCAAGTACATTATTATACAATATTCAAGAAGGAATAATCCTCCTTGGTACAACATGCTGCTCATAAAAAGACAAGAAGTACAAAACATAAGGTGAAATTGTACATTCTCCATCATGCACTTGAGGTCTTGAGCTGAAATGGCTCAATTGAAAATGCTCTCTCACTCCCAATGAGTAGGAAGGTGGCTGTGACATCCTCTCCATCACCATCCGGGCTATGCATCTCTCCATATGTTGAAGTATGTTATGCTAAATTCCCTCCAAAATGAACTCCTCTACCAAGTGATAGAAAATTAAATATTACAGAGCAATGCAACACATAAAATATGCGAAAAATACAAGCACACAAAACACATAAAACCAGAGAGACACAGATATACATGGTTCACCTAGTTTGGGCTAAGTCCACCCCGAACAGCCAATCCTTCCTTTCTATTATCCAACAAAAATGAAGAGACAAAACCTACAGCAGATTCGCTGTAATATCCTATGTTCTCTCTCACAGTCTCCCTATCTGTTTCTTGCTCTGAGTATACACCCATAATACACAGCCGCAATACAATACCCTCATATATACAAGGGGGTTTCCTTCTAGGGAAAAAAGCCCTAAAATAAACATAACTTCTACTGTCAGATCATCCGCATATGAACGGCCCAGATTGACTAGAAATTACTATACTTTTACAAGGCAATTTTACATCTGTTTTTAGCTTCGGGGGCGTTGCCCCCGAAACCCCCACCAGGGGGGGCTCCGAAAAGCGTTGCCGCCCCCCCTTGGACCCCCCATGGCAGTGATTAATTACGGGCGGCGTTGACGCCCCTTTTAAGGTACAGGGTTCCAATGCTATGATACAAAGTAAACAAGATAATCAAGCTCCACACCCAACAATCTCCCACTTGGAGACTGATTGTAGCAACTCCACCACTGCTTCATTTGATGGACAATGACTCCTCTTTGGACATGGTTGTTCCTCATCTTCATCGTCATCCTTGAAGACCAATTGAAACTGAGCACATTCTCATTTTATCCCTGGTTACAACTTTTGTTAGCATATCTGCAGGATTCTGGCTAGTGTGTATCTTTTACAGCTTCAACTCTCCATCTTCCAATACTGACCATATGAAATGGTACTTGAGATGTATGTGTTTAGTCCTGGAATGAAATGTTGAATTATTTTCAAGATTAATGGCACTTTGGCTATCACTGTATAACGTTCCCATATCATGCTTCTTACCCAATTCATCCATAAACCTTTGTAACCAAATTATTTCTTTACTAGCCTCTGTAGCAGCAACATACTCTGCTTCCGTTGTGGAAAGTGAAACAACACTTTGGATTTTTGAAACCCAATTGACAGCTATTCCACCTACAGTAAATACATATCCTGTAGTGCTCCTCCTGTTATCTCTGTCACCTGCCATATCTGCATCAACATATCCTTGTAGAGCAATTTTTGAACCACCAAAGCATAATGCTTGATTTGTGGTACCTCTCAAATATCTGAGAATCCATTTTACTGCCATCCAATGTTCTTTTCCTGGATTATTCATGTACCTGCTTACAACTCCCACTGCATGTGCAATATCAGGCCTTGTGCAGACCATTGCATACATTAAGCTTCCAACTGCTGATGCATGTGGAACTTTAGACATATAATCCATGTCTTCTTGGGTCTTGGGGCACATCTCCTTACTAAGTTTGAAATGGCTAGCAAAAGGTGTACTAACTGGTTTTGCATTTTGCATATTAAATCTTTTCAACACCTTTTCTATGTACTCATTCTGAGATAGTGTTAATTTGCGATTTTTTCTGTCTCTAGTTATCCTCATACCAAGGATTTGTTTTGCAGCTCCCAAATCCTTCATTGCAAATGAATTTGCCAATTTTCTTTTGAGCACATTTATTTCCTGCATGTTAGACCCTGCAACAAGCATGTCATCTACATACAATAACAATATAATATAGCTGTCATCATTTTGCCTTTTTAGATAAACACAATGATCAGAGTGACATCTAGTATAACCTTGTTCAGACATAAACTTGTCAAATTTTAGATACCACTGCCTTGGAGCCTGTTTTAAGCCATACAAGCTCTTCTTTAACCTGCACACCAATTTTTCTTTTCCTTTGACCTCATATCCTTCTGGTTGCTGCATGTATATCTCTTCCTCCAAATCTCCATGGAGAAATGTTGTCTTTACATCTAACTGTTCAAGATGTAAATCTTCCGTTGCTACAAGACTTAAAATAGTTCTGATTGAATTCATTTTAACAACAAGAGAAAATATTTCATCAAAATCAATACCTTTCTTCTGTGCAAACCCCTTCACCACAAGTCTAGTTTTGTACCTCTGTTTTCCTCCATCTTCTTCCTTCAGCCTGTAAACCCATTTATTCTGCAATGTAGTTTTACCTGCAGGCAACCTGACTAAGTCCCAAGTCTGGTTATGCATTAAGGAGTCCATCTCTTCTTTCATGGCTAGCTCCCACTTCTTCCTTCTTTCAACCTGAATTGCTTCATCATAACATTCGGGTTCACCAGAATCAGTCAACAATAAATAATATAATGAAGGAGAGTATCGTTTAGGGGGTCTACTTATCCTGGTAGATCTTCTAACACCACTTTCAGGTGTTTGAGGTGCCTCTTGCTATTGTGGTGGTTGTTGCTGCTGTGGTTGTTGATTATTATTATTTTCAGGCACCTTTACTTTTTCAGTTATCTCATCAAGAAGCGTGTATTCCTTGCTTTCTTTTTCCTGTTTCTTTTCCTGCAACTGATTCTTATACAAGACCTTTTCATTGAATATTACATCTCTGCTCCTAATGATTTTGTGATTTTCATAATCATATAAGCGATAACCAAAATCATTAACACCATATCTAATAAAGGTACATTTCTTTGATTTTTCCTCAAGCTTTGTTCTATTTTCTTTATTAATATGGACAAAGGCCTCATAGCCAAAAGGCTTTAAAAAAGAGTAGTTTACCTTTTTACTTGTCCATGCTTCCTCTGGAATACCACCATCCAAGGAACTTGAAGGCCCTCTGTTTATTAGATAAACAACAGTATCTACAGCATCTGCCCAAAATTTTAAAGGCAATCCTGCATGCAATCTCATGCACCTTGCACGCTCCATGATTGTTCTGTTCATCCTTTCTGACACACCATTTTCTTGTGGTGTTCTTGGAACTGTCTTCTCTCTGCGAATTCCATGCTCTAAACAATACCTATCAAACTCTTTGCTGCAATATTCACCTCCATTGTATGATCTGAGACGCTTCAACTTCTTTCCTGTCTCAATCTCAACCAAAGCTTTCCATTTTTTGAAAGTATCAAATACATCAGATTTATTCTGAATACAATAAATCCATGTTTTTCTAGTTGCATCATCAATAAAAGTAACATAATAACGAGAGCCACCGAGAGATGAAACCTGAGCATGTCCCCATACATCTGTATGCACAAGCTCTAATTTTTTTCTCTTCTTTTCTTTCCCAACTCTGAGAAATCTGAATCTCTTTTGTTTTCAATAAATGCAATTTTCAGAGAAATCCAAATCAACATTCTTCAAACCTGGCAACAAATTTCTTGAGCGAATAATCTTCATTCCCTTCTCACTCATGTGTCCGAGCCTATGATGCCATAATCCTGCATCTGCTCCTTTGGAATTTAAAGCATTAACAGAGTTAGAAATACCATTGCATAAATACAATGTACCAACCTTTTCACCTTTTGCTATTACCAGCGCTCCTTTGGTGACCTTCCAAGTTTTATCTGTGAAAGTTGTCACACAACTTTCACTGCCTAACTTCCCTTTTGAAATCATATTTTTCTTTAGATATGGAACATGCCTTACCTCCTTTAGTAGCCATTGGTTTCCATTTTGTTTTTTTACAAGAACTTTACCCATTCCAACAATATTACAGGGTTTATCATCACCCAAACTAACTTGTCCAAAATCTCCTTGAACATAGTCATGAAAATATTTCTTATCAGGTGTGGCGTGGAATGAAGCCCCTGAATCTACAACCCAAGAATCCGTAACATTTTTGAAAGAAATAATAAAAGCATCTTGTAACACATCACCTGTCACATTTGCTTCATGATTGTTTTCTTGTTGTGCATCTCCTTCTTTTCCCTTCCAAGATCTACAATCTTTCTTTAGGTGTCCTCTCTTTCCGCATTTCCAGCACACTATCCCCGATCTGGACTTGGATCTGCCTTTCCTTGATTTACTGCGATAACCCAAGCTCTTTCCTCTTTCCATTATTCTTCCCCTGGACTTTGCATTCAAAGCATTATCCGATGTCTCACCAGAGCTTTTCCGTCGCATTTCCTCGCTAAGGATAGCACCAACAACATCATCAAACTCTAAAGTACTAGATCCAGAGACAGAGTTACTAATGGCCATAACTAAACCATTCCAGCTTTCTGGAAATGATCATAGAAATAAAAGAGCCCTAACTTCATCATCAAATTTTACCCCTACAGAAATTAACTGACTGGTAACTATATTAAAATCATTTAAATGGTCTGCAACAGATCCACCTTCCGACAGCTTCATATTAAATAATCTTTTCATAAGAAATACCTTGTTTGAGGCCGATATTTTTTCATATAGTTTCGCCAACGTCTGCATCAAACACTCTGTTTTTGTTTCCTTCAAAATATTGAAGTCGACTGACGCCGCAAGGCACAACCGTACTATTCCGAGTGCCTTTCTATCGAGAATGTTACATTCTGCGTCTGTCATGGCTGCCGACTTATTTGTTTTTCCACTAAATGGTAGGTACAGATCTTTCTGATACAGATAATCTTCCATCTACGTCTTCCACAACAAGAAATTTTGGCCGTTAAATTTCTCGACCCTAAATTTACCATCTTCCGCCATTGCTCCCACTCAAACCAGGAACCCTTCTTTCCTGTGAGTTTATCATCCAAATAGACCTTCAGCTCTGATACCATTTGATAGAAAATTAAATATTACAGAGCAATGCAACACATAAAATATGTGGAAAATACAAGCACACAAAACACATAAAACCAGAGAAACACAGATATACGTGGTTCACCCAGTTTGGGCTACGTCCACCCCGAACAGCCAGTCCTTCCTTTCTATTATCCATCAAAAATGAAGAGACATAACCTACAGTAGATCTGTTGTAATATCCTCTGTTCTCTCTCACAATCTCCCTATATGTTTCTTTCTCTAAGAATACACCCATAATACACAGCCGCAATACAATACCCTCATATATACAAGGGGGTTTCCTTCTAGGGAAAAAAACCCTAAACTAAACATAACTTCTACCGTCAGATCATCCACCTATGAACAGCCCAGATTGACTAGAAATTACTATACTTTTACAGTGCAATTTTACATTTTTTTTTAGCTTCGGGGGCACTGCCCCCGAAACCCCCGCCAGGGGGGGGCTTCGAAAAGCGCTGTCGCCCCCCCTGGACCCCCCACGGCAACGATTAATTACGGGCGGCGTTTCCGCCCCTTTTAAGGTACAGGGGTCCAATGTTGTGATACAAAGTAAACAAGATAATAAGGCTCCACACCCAACACCAAGGAAAGATATGAATCAAAATGCATGGAAAAGAAGTCCTTATGTGCTACATGTAGAAATTTCTCCTTGAGACTAGAAGCTCAAGTCAAGAAGATTCTGTCATGTGAATAGATGATTATATCATCCACCATATACTCATCATCTCTATCCGGGTCATCGAGAATGATGCATGCACCAAGATCCTTGGAGTACTCTACCAAGAGCTAAGATCTCCAATAAGGATCAATCCTCCTAAGGGACAGCGCTGATGATCTGCAATGTGAAGCTCTACACATGTTGTTATCCTTTTCTTTGACATCCCTCATGCCAAATTTATCCTCCAGATTTCTTCCATGCCCATCATGCAGCTGCTCATGCTAAAAAAGAAGTAGTGATCTTTGGAAGTTGGCCTCCCATGAGAAGCTCTCCTCCAAAAAGAATCTCCCAATCTTGGCTAAGGTAAGCATGAGTGGCCTCCATCTACTCCAATGTATGGAGGATTCCTTACTCAAAGGAAGTACCCTTTATTTCTCCAAATCCATGGAGCAGCTCCCTTGCACCATGAAGGTGCCATCCTCCAGGACTGTAGCAACCTCTGTCAGCGCAGTACAGATAGTGAGAGTGGGTGTTGCTGAAAATGGGAGAATTTCTCTCTCCTCCTTGAGACTATCCCAAACTCTCTGTGTTGTACTAGACTCCTCCAAAGTCTTCACCTCTCTGGAATTTAAGAGGGGTGATCCAAATGGCAAGATTTCTCTTACCAACTCCAAATCTGGTGGCCTCCCTGGTGGAATGCCTCCATGTAGTGATACATCCATGGCAAGAGAACATTGTTCATATGGTTGGGAAACATTCCCCTTGTCCTCACAGTGCAAACCAATCTCCCTCCTCCTTGCACCAGCTCTCTGAAATAGATAGAGGTGTGTGCTTCTCATCAAGTGATGATGTCCTTCCTCCCTACCTTCTCCTTCCATCAACATCCTCTCACAATCATGCTGCTCATCGATTTTACTTTGCCTCCCATGTGTGAGATCCTAGGGAAATTCTTGCAATGACACAAGAAACCCTCCTGTTGTAGCATGTGCTCCTCCTTCCTTTGCATGAGACACTAGATATGCTCTAGATGTGACAGTGTTGTAACCCCAATCCTTCTCTTCATCTTCAATATGAATAGGAGGTAATTGATCAAGAAGAGGATCCTCCTTTGAAAAAGGAACCTTCATGCCCTCTTGTATAAGATTATGAATCAAAGATCTTGCCTCCAGCAAGGTATTATGCAAGATATGATCTCCTCCAATAGGTTTCTGAAGTGGTTTTGAGTTTGCAAGTCCTTCCAACTTATGCAAAAGTTTCATTGGTTTGATTGTCTCATGTTTTGTATCAAATCTCTCAACCAATATTTTAGTGAACTTTGCAAAAGAAGAAGTATTGAAATTTTTTAATGAAAATGACTCAAGCATCCACCAAGCATAGGCCTTACCTTCAAAGTGCAGCGCTGCAACTCTGATGGCTTCTTCTTCAGAAACTGGGTGTTGCTGCAAATAAGTACTCAACTCCTCCACCCAAGCTTTGGCTGAGCAGATTGGGGATCCATCAAAGGTAGATATAGAAAATATATCCATTTCATGCAGCTAGCTCCTCTCCACCTTGATCTTTTAGAACTCTTCAAAATTAATATGATCTCTAAACTTCTCAGTTTGATATTCATACTCTTGCAGAAAATGGCTAAGAGTTCCCTTCTCCGGCATTTCCTCTTCTTTCATCTCTCTCACAAAAAACTTGGGCATTTGACTATGCTGTGCATAATAGGGTGTAGCTGTATGATCATACCTATTATGTACCAATATAGATCTGGCTCTAGATCCAAACTCCTCAGGAGATTCCATCTCTCCTCTCATCTTCTTAAGATTTTTGTTGATGCACTGCACAGATTTTGGAAGAAGATTTGTAAGCCTATATTCCATTTTTCCTCCACATAATGGAATATTATTTCTATTCATCTCTCCTTCTCTGGATATCTTCATGGTTGAGTTCCATAAGATGAGCCAAGATTGAAGCTCTGATCTGTAATATCTCAAAACCGGGATTTCCTAGAACAATAAGAATATATTAAGATATTCTAAAGTTGGAGATCCAGAAAATAGACTCATATGATGTGTTCAAAAACAAATAGCCCTAAAATGAGTGAAACAACAGCAAAAGAAGAATGTCTACACCTTCCTAAGTGGGGAAAATGCAGCAATTAGACCCTGGAAACATTATTTCTGGAGATCTGCATTTTTACTGGGTGAAATAACGTTGGTTTCCCTTAGAATATGTTGTTAGGTTATCTTATATAAAATGGGATCAGAAATAAATCCCTTTTTATATGTTAAATAGACCTCCCAGCTACCTCACAGCTTAAAAATAGCCAAATCCCATGACTTAAGTTATGCAGAAAAAGACTGAAGCAGGTAGAGCGTTATTTTATAAGGGTTTTTGTAGTAACATGATAAAATATCATGGATCTAGAACTTTATGGAACAATATGCCAAGAAAACAGAGATCTGGCCTCCTTATTGCATTAATAATCTAACCTGGCAAGGGTTTCATGAAACACATGTACAAGAAAGAGAAGATCTGAATATTCAGCTCAGAAAATTTAGTCTTACTACAAAATTACAGAAATGTAGCTGAATAATACAAAGGAGGGATGAGGATCCCTTCCTCTAGCTTTTCGAGAGAAGGGTCGGCCCTTTCCCTAGGAAACTAGCTCAAAACAAAGGTCTTAACCCTACTGCAGCAACTCTGCATAAAATGACGCAGTTCCTGCAAGGGACTATGCTGTAGGAGATGAGAACCACTTTGGGCTACTACCAATATGTGAAATGTGCTCAGAAATATTCCTAGCTAATTTCTCAAGAGGAGAAAGGCACCTTCTACTGAGAAATAGACCCGGAAGTGGTGTAAGAATCCTCCACTGCAACACCCTACAACTCAGAAATATTTTGCTGCAGAAAGACTGAAGAATGATGCTTGGCCTTGAGCCTAGATGTTGAGAAATACAAGACAAGCTCTACCAAGAGGCCTCTCAAGGGAAGAAGTGGGATTACCGCTCGGGAACACCCAGTGCTACCTTGCTAAACAGCAAGGGAAAGCCAAGTCTAAACAGACAAGATCAAGAGATCAAAATACAAAAGCATGCATAAAAAAGGCCTCCATCCTCTCCTTATGTAGCAAGTGAACCTCTCCTCATTGGGTCCCATCCACATGTGCCATCAAGCTCATGCAAGTTGTCCTCCACCAAAATTGCATTGTCCATCAAGGTGGTTCAATGTATCTAGACAGCTTTGTTGACTTGGTCAAATTTGACTGAATCAACATGTCCCCATCTCTTTTCACACACAATGGTGCTCAAATAAGCTGCTTATTCTTGCTCCTTTCACATTAAAAGTGTTATTGATCCTTCTAAAAAGGTTAATGAGCCTCCCTACCCATTTATTCACCTACCTAATGATGAAACAACTCTAATATTCCATTTATCTTGAAGGCTAAAAATTTTGAATATTACATTTTAGTTGGAGGCTGCACATGTGAATAGAGCTAAATCATTGAGATGGTTTAGGGTTTGGCAAGATCTCTAACTTATAAAATGAAGAGGAGGACATCAAAAGAAGGTTATTGAAGAACATATTATTTCTGAAGATTTTGTTTGTTTAGAAATTTCTTATTCTCTTGGTTGTTTAGCAGAGAATAGTTTTGTTTAGCACTAGGGTCTTGCTGATCGGGAATCCCACCTCTTCCATTGAGTAGCTCAAGGAGGAGTCTTGCATTTCTTGACCACTATCAGGATTTTTGCCAAGCTCTTCTTCCAACTACAACGCAGATCTTGTTGAGGTTTTGGTTTTCTTTGTAAGCTGCAGCAAGTGGAGGCTAGACCTACTCAAATCTAGGCCATTCTAGTGCCTCTTTTCAGTGGGAAAGCCTTATATCCCCCTAGAAAGAGATCATTGGATGAGGAGATCCCATTCTCACATCTTGGCTTTAGGCCACATCATGTTCTAGAGCCTAAAACACATTCCATCTTCCAGAACAACATTATTTACAAGGAGAAAGTTGCAGGGTCTTTTGGCACTTCAAGGAGGAGAGATCTCCAGTGTTGGGAATCCACCCTTCACTGTGGTGATCCATGGATTACAGATCTAATCCATGTTCCATTCAGATCTGATCTAAATAATGATGTATTTTCTTCAGAAATTCTAAATCATTCTATAGATCTGCTACATTAGATCTCAGATCTACTCCATGTACTTCACTATTTGTTGAAAACCCCAAGGGGCATTTGAAGAGGAGACTCTATAGTGTACAGATCTGATATAGATCTATTTTTTTATACAAAGATCTGCTCTAGATCTGAATTGTAATCTACAACTCTTTCCATCTAATAAAATAACGTTGTCAAGCTTTCACAGTCTTATCTTATGGTTGCAGCCTCTTATTTTGAGCATTTCTTCATGTAATGTCTTCTTCTTTCTGTTCTATAATGAAAGGGCTTCAATGTAACTCTGATTTTCTGTTATAAATGGTCATATTGAGCCTCCATATTGGCCTCATAATGCTACCTTTCTGAACTACTTTGTTGAGCAGTATTGTTATATGTTGTTGCAGTCCCTCTCTTGGGCATTTTCCAGCTGTACTAGGTGTGGGAGACCTGTTTACCTCACCTAGGAGGATTTGCTTCTAATATTCTCTTGGATTCAGGTCTTATATTTTCATATCTAAGGGATCCAAAGGTTGGTATCGAATCCTATAGCAGAAATTCCTAAAAAATGTGTTTTTCAGGCATGCCTTGCTAACTAGTCCCAATTCGGAATATTACAATGGTATCAGAGTTGTATGATTCTTAATTTGGGATATTACATGTATATAATGCCAGAGAGTAGTGAAATCATTATCTATATCAGTGTAACTACTACTGAATACATATATAAATGAAATGTGGCTGATAGAAACAAAATAAATTCCCAGCAAAGAAGATGTGGGCTCTAATACAAGATTTCTAGCCAATCCGGAAAAGATTGCTAGAAATACCAAGAAATGTATAATGTGACAAATAACCCTGGGGTTAATATGCCACTGCAAACTAGATCTAATATGAAATAAGGCTATGACAGATCTGAAATGATGATTTCCTCCTCCAATAGTATTTCTAAATAGAAGGTTGATCCCTATACTCAGAAATAGAACCTCCTGATGAGGTCAATGAACCCTCCGAGCAATTGCCTCCAAAAATAACACAGTTTAGAATTTGGACTACACTGTGAGGGATGGTAGCTGGTTGGCTTGATGCCAAAGATGATAAAATATGCCCAAGAGCCCTTCTTGTTGATCTTCCAATGGATAGGCTACCTCTCCACTGAAAAGCATGCCTAGAAACAGCTCTATGTGATCCTCCTTTGCTGCACCCTGCAACACAACCCAGCTCTAAACAGAAACTGCGCTATAGCTGAAGGAGGTAGCTTGGATATAATGTTGAAATGACGAAATGTAGCTCAAATAACCTCTCCTTCCCTAAGGATGAGGTAGGGATTCCCAACCAGGAACACCCTTGTGCTAAACAGCACTACAACCCTGCTAAACAGCAAGAGGAAGAAATTTCTAAGCAGACCAATATCAAATGATAATCTAAAACATGAAAAATAATGGTTTTTATCCCCTCCATATATAGCATGAGAGCCTCCTCATATTGGGTCCCATCCATACTTGCCACCAAGCTCATGCAAGTTATCCTCCACTAAAACTGTGTTGTCTCATCATAAAGACCACTCCTCCATGACAACGTTGTTGATTTGGTCAAAGTTAATTGAATTGACATGATCCAGTCCCTATTCACACCCAAAGGTGCTTAATCTAGCTGCTTATTCTTCCTCCTTTCACATTAGGAGTGTTATTATTCCTTCTAAATGGGTTTTATGAGTCTCCCCACCCACTTATTCACCTAAATAGTGCTAAACCCAACTATAACATTCCATTTAGATGAAGGCTAAATTTTTCGAATATTACAATTCTTAACATGTAATGTCCCCAAAAGGGACTGCTTAGAAATGCATGCATAAAAAATTTCATTTTCAGAAATATATGCTACAGAAAATGAAATCAACACTTGGATCCCTTAGAACTAAAAATATGCCATCTAAATCCAAGAATTTATCAGAAACAAATCAAACTAGGTGAGGTAAATAGACCTCCCACACCTAGTATGGCTCAAAATTGCTAAAACCCCAAAACTACTGCAACATGAAATTACTACATAAAGAGGCAGTGCATTCTATTGAGATTTTATGCACAGAAATAGCTGAGACAAATAGATCTGATATTATATTAAACAATATGGCTCAAGAACTAAGATCTAGACTCCTTTATACAAAATCTAGAGAACACGGGAAGGGTTTCTAGGAATACACCCAAATACAAATGGTGATCTTCAGCAAAAAGACTGAATAATCACTGCAAACTAAAGAAAAAGAGTATAGAAGGCTGAAATAATATATATCTAATGCAGATCTGATCAAGGTCAACCCCCATGGAAGGATGAACACTCCAATCACATGAAAACTCCCAAAAAGAGCCACAAGAGACACTGCTGAAACTGCCCTCCAGAAATAATGCAATTCCAGACTAGAATAACGTTGTAAGTGATGGAAATATGCTGGCCTGCTACCAAATATATTGAATCATCCCAAGACCCCGCCAAACGGATCTTACACAAGAAAGAAGCCTTCCTCCTATGCAAAATCAACTCAGAAAGTGGGGTTCTCAACCCTCCACTGCAACACCCTGCAATACAACATTACACTTCTACAGAAATAACACTGTAGCTGGAGGAGGTAGCTTGGCCAGAATGCCAGAATGAGGAAATGCAGTTCAAAGAACCTCTCCTTCCCTGAGGATGAGGTAGGGATTCCCGACCAGGAACACCCTTGTGGTAAACAACACTACAACCCTGCTAAACAACAAGAGGAAGCAAAGTCTAAGCAGACCAATATCAAATTATAATCTAAAACATGAATAACAATGGTTTCTATCCCATCCATATATAGCATGAGAGCCTCCTCACATATGGTCCATCCATACTTTCCACCAAGCTTATGCAAGTTGTCCTCCACTAAAACTGCGTTGTCTCATCATAAATACCACTCCGCCATGACAGCGTTGTTGATTTGGTCAAAATTGACTGAATCAACATGATCCAGTCCCTGTTCACAACCAAAGGTGCTTAATCCAGCTGATTATTCTTCATCCTTTCACATTAGGAGTTTTATTATTCCTTCTAAAGGGGTTTTATGAGTCTCCCCACCCACTTATTCACCTATCTAGTGATAAACCCAAATATAATATTCCATTTAGATGAAGGCTAAATTTTTGGAATATTACAGTTCTTAACATGTAATATCCCCAAAAGGGACTGCTCACCAATGCATGCATAAAAAAAAAATTCAGAAATATATGCTACAGAAAATGAAATCAACACTTGGATCCCTTAGATCTGAAAATATACCATCTAAATCCAAGAATTTATAATAAACAAATCAAACTAGGTGAGGTAAACAGACCTCCCACACCTAGTATGGCTCAAAATTGCTAAAAACCCAAAACTACTACAACATGAAATTACTGCATAAAGAGACAACGCAGTCTATTGAGATTTTATGCACAGAAATAGCTGATACAAATATATTTGTTATTATATTAAATAATATGGCTCAAGAACTAAGATATAGTCTCCTTTATACAAAATCTAGAGAACCCAGGAAGGGTTTCTAAGAATACACCCAAATACAAATGGTGATCTTCATAAACAAGATTGAATAATCACTACAAACTGAAGCACGGGAGTATAGAATGCTGAAATAATATATATCTAATGTATATCTAATCAATGTCTTCCCCCATGGAAGCGTGAACCCTCCAATCACAGGAAAACTCCCAAAAAGAGCCACAAGAGACACTGCTGAAACTTCCCTCCAAAAATAATGCAATTCCAGACTGGAATAATGCTGTAAGTGATGGAAATATGTTGGCATGTTTCCAAAGTTCTGAAATCAGCCCAAGACCCCTCCAAACTGATATTCCACAAGAAAGAAGCCATCTTCCTATGCAAAATCAACTCAGAAAGTGGGGTTCTCAACCCTCCACTGCAACACCCTACAACACAATGTTACACTTATGTAGAAATAACGTTATAGCTGAAGGAGGTAGCTTGGCTAGAATTCCAAAATGAGTAAATGAAGCTCAAAGAACCTATCCTTCCCTGAGTATGAGGTAGGGATTCCCGACCAGGAACACCCTTGTGCTAAACAGCACTGCAACCCTGCTAAACAGCAAGAAGAAGCAAAGTCTAAGCAGACCAATATCAAATGATAATCTAAAAAATGAATAACAATGGTTTCTATCCCCTCCACATATAGAATGAGAGCCTCCTCACATTCGGTCCCATTCGTACTTTCCACCAAGCTCATGCAAGTTGTCCTCCACTAAAACTACGTTGTCTCATCATAAAGACCACTCCTCCATGACAGCGTTGTTGATTTGGTCAAAGTTGATTGAATCAACATGATCTAGTCCTTGTTCACACCCAAAGGTGCTTAATCCAGCTGCTTATTCTTCCTCCTTTCACATTAGGAGTGTTTTTATTCCTTCTAAAGGGGTTTTATGAGTCTTCCCACCCACTTATTCACCTACCTAGTGATAAACCCAACTATAATATTCCATTTAGATGAAGGCTAAATTTTTGGAATATTACAGTCCTCCCCTCCAAAATGTTGCTTGTCCTCAAGAAACTGTAAAGGTGGAGCAAAATTCCTCCCTTCCTCTTCTTGTGGCCTTTTCATCAATAGTTCCCACCACAGCTCAACGTAATCTACAATAAATCTGCCCTCCAATGTGTTAGCCACCTAAAAAATTTTGGCATAGCAAATATATGGCTAAATGTTTTCTAAGTCTTCAAGAGAAAATTTTTCCTTGAAAACCTATCACTCTTGAAATCCTTCATGTGTTTTTTCCTCTCAAGTAATACTCCATGCTATATCCACCAAAAATCCTCACTCTTTATTAAAGAAAAAAAAAAGCTTCAAAAAATGCCTCCATTTGCCTCATCTCATCCCCACAAAGCCTACAATTTTCATCATTTTTCCTCCTCACAAAGTCCCACAAATTCCCTTCATTAACCCTCTAAAGCATCAAAATTCCCTTTTAAACCTCATGGCTCCCTTTATCTGGTTTAAAAAACCTCTTTGCTGCCTATTGGAACCCTCCATTTCGCCTCAAAAACATTGAGTTTGGCCTTAAAATCACCCAATCTACACTATGACAGAACTTAGCCCCCGGGTGCTTATGTGGCTTAGCCCTGTTCCTCATATCACCCCCAACCCGCAACCGGGTGCTAAATTGGCCGAAAATCCTTTGAAAACTCCGAAAATCCCTTTAAAAGGCATATGAAACATTTCTCCGCTCCATTGAAGGATAAGCCCCTGAGGGCTTATTTCTCCTTAGCCTCTCATTCATGGGACTGAAACACCGTAATCAAGCGCTAAAAACCTTTAAAAACCCTGTCGGAACCCTTTTTCCTTCATTCCTTTTATTATTTTGTAAAACCCGATGGTTTGAGTTTTCGACGGATCTCCACCATTGTTCTCTACAGATCAACGGTTGTTATCAAGCCCAATCTCCTCTCGATTCCCTGCCTTGCATTTCCTTTGTCACCCCGAGATCAAATCTGGACTGTCCATACACCAGATTGAACGGCGCACAATCAACCCGATGTTTTAAACCCCACCAGTGCATCTCTCCTCATCGGGTCTTCTCCGCACCGTCCGATCAAGATCACCAGATCTGACGGCTGAGAATGATTTTCGCGCAAAATATATGTTCGAGCTTTAACGTTTAGAAGCCGCATGATATGGGCAGTTTTTTTTTTCCACGTGTTGTGCATTGTATGGAATCGCGCAAATTTTGTGAAAATAGCTTACCGCTCCCAACGCCGCGCGAATACCACCAGTTGTTTTTACAAACCACCTTTCCGCAACGCATTTTTCCACTAAATCTCCGTCGTTCATCGTGGAAATCCGATAACCCAGATATAATTTCACACTTATCCATTATTTCTTCATACATCCTCCAAACATCTCCATTGATTAATCTGGAGCATAGATTGCCAATATCAGACCTAATCCGACAGTCCAGGATCCTCCTCGCACCAAAACTGCATCGGGCCTGCTTTTCATTCTTTCACAAATTTCCACCTTTCCGCCATGATTTCTCTGCCTTTCTTCACTACAATCACCGCTTTCCATCACTTCCTCCCATACTCCACAAACCCCCAAAGCATCCATCCTCCACTCGCATGGTTTTTCTTAACATATTTTTATGTTTTTGCAGGGTCACAGGCAGTAAATTCGCTCTATCTGCCCAGTCACTAACAGGGTGATTGTGAAGCACAGAGAGACCTCTTCAGAGCTGAAGATCGTAGAGAACACATCAGAAAGAGTTTTAAACATGATTTCCATTAAATATCGGGTTATTAACCTGGATTCAAACCCTCCAACACCATGAAACCTGCACCGGCACCAGAAACAGTCAGAGGTTATTAACCTAGATTCAAACCCTCCAGCACCATGAAACCTGCACAAGCACTAGAAATAGTCAGAGATAGCGAAAAAGAGTATCTGCGAAGGAAATTAAATGATTAAACGTACATGATTGAATATTAATGATTTAATTCAGTGATTAAAGGATGAAAATACAGTTGAAGACCAGAAGACATAAATTAAGCCTAATTAGGCCTAAAACGCGGACCTAAAAGTGAATTAAAAGTGTTTTAGGAAAAGACAAAGACATTTGTCAGAGGCCAATTGAACCCTCTCCAGCACCAAAATCCAACCCTCTTCAGCTACCAAAAGACACCTGCAGCCTCACAGAAATGAAAGAAGGCCTAGTTATTGCAAGAACAAGAGATATTTTCCTAAAGACAACTGAACAATTAATACAAAACAAAGGAACTTATTTCTAATTGTCAGCAAAGTGATTTTAAAGATTAAAACATCCCAGAAGTCAATCTTTTCGTCCATTAGGCCTAGAAAAGCAGAAACAGAGTTATGAAGCAGAGTTATAGGTAGAATGCATTCCTGCCTTATGCCTTGCATGGTTTTCAAGGCCAGGAATTGCATTGATTATGGAATTAATGATACTTGATCCCTAGAAACTCTCCCACTTCTTGATTTTCTTATAAATTCTCCTTGAGGAGCACATTGTAATGGTTGGTCTCTGGATATTTGATTGCATGTTAATATTTTGCTAAAGCCCTGTTTGAAATTGAAGATACATAAGCTAACATGAGAAGTTTGAAGTTGTAGAGACCCACCAGGCTTGAAGATTGTAATTGGTTTGAACATCAAATACAAGCTGATTTATGGAATCCTGGTCTATCTCAATGGTGATGTGTTTCTGATTGTTAATTGTTATTTTCCTTGGTGTTTTCACTCTATCCACTTTCTCTGATAAAGAACAGCAAATACAAAGCTAGGATTTACTCTTAACAGTACCCTACTCTCACTGATAAGCTTTATTTCTATGTTTTCCTCCTTTGAAAGTTTCCATTAAGAGTACATTGAAGCAGGTTAGTTTCAAAGCACTTACCTGATCTTAGATTACTCTTTATGTTTATCATCTGTGTTTTCTCATAGAATATGCTGAAAGCAGGATAGGTTCAAAGCCCTTACTTGATCTTAAGCTATTCTACGTGTTTTTTAATGTTTTTCTAATGAAAGTACATCAATGTAGGCTAGCTTCAAAGCACTTACCTGATCTCAGATTACTCTCATGTGTTTTCCTTAAGTATATGCCAAAGCAAGATAGTTTCAAAGTACTTACTTGATCTCAGGTTTCTCTTAGTTTTTCATTTGTTTTGTTCTTCATTTCCTATTTGTTTCATTCCATAAAATCAACTTTAAGATATCCTTTGACATAGATGACTTGCCCCATGGATTACTCTTGAACCTTGCTGTCCAATTAAATCCTTTTATGACTCCATAGCCCAATGGATTGAAGCTGCTTTTTGCCTATCTTTTCAGCTGAATCATCCCTTCATTTGCATACACCTTCACCCTTCATTTAAACTTCCTTCACCTTCATCATGTCCTTGCCCAACCAAAAACAAACAATCAAAACCCATTCTCTTCATAACTAGCCTAATATCACATTTCAAGCCTTAAAGATCACATCTTTAAACACATTCATAGAGAGATCCCTCTTTGGATTCAGGAGGGCTAGATCCTAGAATCCCAAAGTGGTTCATATGTTGGCTTTGTAGTTTGTATTTGCCAAACGTGCAAATTACAGAGACCCTAACATTCGGGTGACTACACTGGGGATTCTGAGTGAACTTCATCCTAGATACCTTTAGGACCTCAGGAAAACCCCTTGATTCAAAGGAATTTGGTGTGTTAGCCAATTGAGCCACTAGACCTAACATTCTGGCAACTCCATTGGGGAACAAGACCCTATTGGCCTAAGTTTGGTAGTAAATCACTGTGGTGGACACTAAATCTCCATCAAACACTTTAAACCCTCCACCTGGCGACTCCACAGTTCTTGAATGACCATAAGACTCCACTGGTGATCAGTAGGCCTGCTGATTATCTTTGTTTTCACAAGACTCCACTGGGAGACCAGTTTCATTACAACATCATCCATTTTAAAGGAAACACATAGGATTAAGCTTCCTTGTTTGAAGATAGTTTGCCTCTCAAAGACTGTCATACCTGGCCAACCTTCTTCATTAAGATTGTTATACATATTGGCTTCAAGAACAATCCATACCAGAGCTTATCCCGATCCAAAACCCCCTGAAATAGTGAACAATCCAGAGATTATTATTAGGAAGCCTTCTTCATATAGGGACCCCACTATTATCAGACACATTTATAGAGCTAATTCAGCACCTGAAAACCTTACATCTTTATCAAGGACTTAGTTTGATTTAGACTTAACAAGTGATTCACCTAGAACTAAGTCATTCAGTAGTTTATATTAGACAAACTTTGAGCCTCCAAACTCACCTCCTCATAGTGATCATCATATTGGTAATAGAGAAATCCCTCCATCAACACCTCCTGATATACATTCCATTCATAACTTGGGTCTCTCTCACCCTAGATCTTCTCAACAGTTTGTTGCTGGTCCTAGCATTTTTTTTAGTCATATACCTGCTGCTCAAGCCCATCCTTTACCTCCACAAAACATCATCATGCTAGCATGCTATGCTCCTTTGGTGTTATCATAGTATTTAGCTCCATTACCCAATGAATATTAGTCTAAAATTTCTCACTTCACTGGGAAAGAATCTACTACATCTCAACACCATGTAGATAGGATGGAAGATGCCTTTGACTACATGGAAATAGAGGCTGAGACAATTAAGATGAGGATCTTCGCTCAGAGTTTAGGAGGAGAAGTGAAGAAGTGGTTTAAGGGCTTACCTCCTAATAGTATCAATGATCTCCCCTCCTTGCTTCAAACCTTCATAAACAAATGGGAAGTCAAAATTAACCCTCTCCAAATCTTGGCAGAATATAAGAATCTTAAAAGAAATCAAGGAGAGAGTGTCCAGGACTACTCTACTATATTTAACAGTGTCTACAATGCTCTTCCACCACACATGAAACATCCCCAAGGGATGACCTTAGTAAAATACCCTGAAGGCTTTGATGCTGATATGGCCTATCAGCTTAGGGAAAGAGATTATAACACATTGGAAGACATGCAGAAAGGAGCAGTGAGTGTAGAGGCAAACTTGATTGAAAAAAGAGCTAGGATGAGGGATGAGAAAAGGGTAACCTATAGGGATGACAACATAGCTTCTTCATCAGATCCCAAATATGATAGTCTAGCCAAAAACATGGAGAGGATGGAAAGAATGATGGAGAAATTGGTCATCCAAGCAACTAATCAGAACAGAAACCAAAACCAAATCTAGAACCAAAACTTTAGGAGAAACAATCCCCCAAATAGACAAAGACTCTGATCAACAATTCATACCTCCATTCCAAGAGAATTTCCTTGATGAGGATGAAGGGGTAATAGAAGAATCAGAAGGGACTATCATAAACATGGTGGAAGTAGATGACCAGGATCACACTTTTTCCATAGAATATAACCAGACCCCATACTCACATTGGGATGAGGAAAGGTTGGAAACTGAGGACTATAGGTTAGGATTCAAAAATTCCATCATGCAGGTTAGAGAACAATATGATCTCAGAAGAAAAAAGAACATAGATAATCCCAAACCAAAGGCCTCTAAAATCACCATTAAGAAAAGACCTAGAAAGACTCATAAAGTGACTATTGAAAGCAGTAAATCAACAGCTAAGAATTATGGTAAAAAAAAAGATAAGGACACCCAAACTAGTGACAAATCAAGTCAAGAATCTAGCAGCACTAGCATTGCAGCTAATTCTCCTGTTGAAACAGGTTCAAACATTGTACATAATGAAAATCAGCAAGCTGATCTTGCTAATAAAGCAGTGGCCAACAAAACAGAATTGAACCTTTCAAAGAGTCAGTCTTCTTTCAATTTGGAAAGTGAGATTGCCAAAATTAAAATTTATGTCCCTCTCACTGAGTTGGCTACCCAAGATGTATATAAGAGTAAAATTTTCAAAGCTTTAAACTTAGGAGAAAACAGTGACACTGTCAATTTAAATGATGATCGATCAGCTCTCTTGTTTGGCCCAAAAATTGAAGGGAAATTTCAGGAAGGGGAAGTTCCCCCTTTCTATGTCAGCCTCAATATCCATGACAAAATCCTGCATAATGCCATGCATGACTCTAAAGCTTCACACAACCTGATTCCAAAGGTGATAATGGAAAATCTAGGCCTAGAGATAACCAAACCTTGCAAGGATTTATATTCTTTTGACTCTAGCAGAGTGAAGTGCCTTGGCCTAATAAAATATCGTTGTGTGAATTTGACTCAAATCCCAGCCAAGTGCATGGTCATGGATGTTGTGGTGGCTGATGTACCTCCTAATTATGGCATGCTGCTATCAAGATCATGGGGTGCCAAGCTGCAAGGTACAATGTAGATGGACGGGACATATGCCACTATCCCTGTCTTTAGCCATCTTAGAAGACTATGTAGAGAGAGGCACACATTAAATTCAAGGTTAGTAGCCCAGAAACGCCTGAGAATTCCCATATTTACTCTATCCATACAGACCTGGACTCTTTTATCCTTTACAATGATGAATCCATAAATGAGCCAGAGCTAAAGGAAAAAAATTCAGACAACCAATTAGAGGCCCAAATCTAGAAATAATGGCAGTTCTAGATATAGAGGAAAACGAGAGAGAAACCTTTGAACGGTGTGCTGAAACAAAAATGTAGAAATTTGAATAACTGATATGTTATCCACCGAGATTCTCCTGATCACACACTATTTTATCTTCATGCACAATATATAATCTCTTATACCATTGATCATCACATGCAGAAATAAAATCAATTGCATGCACTCATTAAAGCCATAAAAATTCACACATATGAACACAGTATGTAATGGGAAAGCTTAAAGCTGAAAACCCCCAACTATTTTTATATTATATATGTCATAGAGATCATGTAACAATCATCATACAAAGCTCCTCACAAGCTCTCAGTATAATCTCCACTTGCTACACACTAATCAAGCTAGATCTAGCAAAACACATGCTCCAATCTCTGTTTACCTTCGATACCCCTCGCTCTATCAGTAACCGAAGAATATTTCGATGAGTTTGAATTAATTCTAATCCTTGCTCACGCAAATTTTTAAAGGTATCTCTACCGAGTGTTGGATGAAAAACCTGTGCATCACTATAGTCATAATTGATAGTCACACTCGCTCTTTCACCTATCTCTTCAACTGGTCTCCACTGAAACTGTCCATGCACTGAAGTTAACTGATGTATTCTTTAGTTGATTAATGAGTTTATAATTAGTGAATTAATTATTAATTAATTCACACCACTCTCACTAGTGTATCAATCAGTTAGACCAGATACAACTAGCTCAACTATGTTTAGATTAGTTAAATTGAACACAACTCCATTAACTTCCTCAATCAACTCCACCAAACTCTCTCACATGAGTTCTAATTGAAGTATCCATGCAATAGCTCCACTTAACCCTTAGGAATAGCGTAATTCCTTCTGTCAGCTCCTATGCCAGATCTGTGCACTTAACTGAAGTGCTCCAAGAGAATAAGATAATGTTTAGAGTCCAAATATTATTAAGAGTTAATAATATTCGACATATCTATTTTTAGACTAGCAATCTAAAAATAGATTCTGCCTAATATGTCTAAAAATAGAAATCCATCTATTTTTCCAACTTGACCAACCATCCACAAATAGCATCCCGCAACTCATAGAATATGATCGACATGTCTAAAAATAGACATAGTCTAAAAGTAGACTTTGCGCCAAAAATCACCTGTGTGGGCCCCACCTAGTTTAGGTGATCACTTTCCAACTAGGATCAGGAATGATGTTTCAGGATGCCTCCTACACTGTTTCTTGTTGCAATCTTCAACAAAAAACCAGAGTGAACAAAGCCAAGACTGCAAACAACATATTACCCATCACTTTGAACTCCATGAAAATCCTGGAGAACAAGACACATCACAACATGGTGTAGACCTCAGAATAAAAAATAATGGTGAACATGGCATTAGGGATAAAGATGATTTTAATCCTACAAAAAATCCCTTATGGTGCATGAAATTTGATGGGTCTTGCACTAAAAAGAATGCAGGGTCTGGGGTATGGTTGCATAACACTGAAAACAATTACACAGAGCGCCATGCTTTCAAGCTAGACTTTACATGTACAAACAACGTTGCAGAGTATGAGGCTCTCATCCTAGGATTGCATCTATTGAAAGAAATAGGAGCAAAGAGGATAGTTGACCAGGGGGACTCAGAATTAGTCATCAAACAACTAAATGGAGAGTATACTGCAAAGCACCCTAGATTAAGGGCATATAGAAATAATGCCATGGATTTTCTGAAAACATTTGTAGAGTATAAGCTTGTGTTCGTTCCTAAGAGTCAAAACATAATTGAAAATGGATTGGCCTGCACTGCTAGTTCATATTATAAATCACGTAGTGACAAACAGATCATTATTCAAACAAAATACAGACCTGTAGTGCCAGATAATGAAAAATATTGGTAGGTATTTGAGGGTGACAAACAGATAGAATATTTCTTGCTCTGCAGGAATGAATTTGAATTACCTGATTCAGATTCTAAATCCAATGAAAATTGTTTAGATGAAGAGCCTCCTGATGAAGAAAAACCATCCCCCAATGCAGAAATAAACATGTTGACCAAAGGATTTGAAAAACAGACTAAAGAATACGTGAAAACAAATGAAGAAGACATTGAGGTGTTGCAGTCCAAAGACAAAAGAATACCTAGAGGATTAGCACCCTTAGAGGACCTTTTCGATTTCAATGATGTGGCAAAGAAACCCACTATAGAACACAATGAATTAGACGTTGAAGAACGCAACATAGGCAGCAAAGATAAGCCTAAAATGATTAAATTATCCAAGTCTTTGCTTGCACACATCAAACAGAAATAAATTGATTTATTTAAAGAGTTTGTTGATGTGTTTGCCTGGAGCTATGAGGACTTAAAAGCCTATGACACAGATATTATCCAACATAAGATCCCATTGAAAGAAAACCAAAAACCCTTTAGGCAAAAACTACGCAAAATCAACCTAGTACAACTGCCTTTAGTGGAAAAGGAAATTAAGAAAATGTATGAGGCAGGAATCATAGTGCCTGTGAGGTTTTCAGATTGGGTTTCTAACCTTGTATCCGTGAGGAAAAAGACAGGAGAAATCAGATTGTGCATTGATTTTAGAAACCTTAACAGAGCCTCCCTAAAAGACAATTACCCTTTACCCAAAATGGAACACATCCTGCAAAGAGTAGTTGGTTCAAAGAGGATTTCTCTGTTAGATGGTTTTTCAGGGTATAACAAAGTTTTAGTACTCCCAGAAGATCAACTCAAGATAGCTTTCACCACTCCTTTGGGCACTTTCATGTATGTGAAAATGTCTTTTGGATTAATGAATGTTGGGGCCACTTTTCAAAGGGCCATGGACGTTGCATTTTCAGAGGAAATAGGGCACTTCATTGTAATTTACCTTGATGACATAACAGTTTATTCCAAATCTGATGAAGAGCACATCAAACATTTAAGAAAGGTCTTTGAAAAGTGCAGAAGGTATGGGCTATCTTTAAATCCCAAAAAGACAGTGTTTGGCCTATAAGAAGGTAAAATTCTTGGCCATATTATATCAGAAAAAGGGATTAAAATAGATCCAAAAAGAGTTGACGGAATACTACAGATTAGCTACCCAAGGAACATAAAATAATTGTAGTCCTTCATTAGGAAGATTAACTTCTTAAGGGGGTTTATTCCCAACTTATCAGAGCTCCTTAGAAACATGACTAATATGCTCAAGAAAGAAGTGGGAGTGAAGTGGACCGTAGAAGCCAAACGATCCTTTGAATTGGTAAAACATGCACTCACTCGGGCACCAGTGTTAATCAGCCCAGATTTCACAAAAGATTTCCTCATTTTCTCCTTTGCATCAGAGCATACTTTGGCTGTTGTCCTATTGCAGAAAAATCCAGAGGGACAAGAGCATCTAATAGCATTTTTTAGCAAGGCACTAAGAGATGCACCCTTGAAATACAATATCATGGAAAAACATGCCTATGTCTTGGTAAAGGCGTTAAAAGACTTCAGGGTGTATATTTTGCATTCCCACATCATTGCTTATGTCCCTAACATAGTGTTAAAAGATATCTTGTCACAAGACCCAGATGGAAAGAGAGGTAAGTGGATTGCAGTAATACTAGAGTATGATTTGGAAATCAAACCCACAAAACTCATTAAAGTTCATGGCTTAGCTCAATTAATGGCTAAATCTAACCTACAAGCCCTTGACATTAACATGATAGATGCCTTGGATGAACATGAAGAATTTCCTGGTCCCACTGTTGAAGAGCAGTTCCAAAACTCACCTTGGTATGCTGACATCTTATATGTGCTTACAAATATTAATGCTCCTCCTGATTTATCAAAGACAAAGGCAAGGTTTTTAAAGTTGAAAGCTAGGAATTATTGCATTTTAAATGAATGTTTATATTGGAAAAATGCTAATGGTTTATTGCTTAAATGTTTGCCTGAAGTTGATGTAGAGAGGATCAAGCATGAATTCCATGAAGAAGAGTGTGGGGGTCATCTCTACTGGAAAACCACAGCCAATAAAATCCTTAGAGCTGGCTATTACCGGCCCACCCTCTTCCAAGATGTCCATAAAATGATAGTTTCCTGTCACAAGTGCCAAATTTTTGAGGGAAAAAGAAAACTCATTCCTTTACCATTACAACCTATCACTGTTGAAGCTCCTTTTCAACAGTGGGGCCTAGATTTCATAGGAGAAATCCATCCTGCTTCATCTGCCCAACACAAATGGATTCTCAAAGCCACTGGCTATTTCAAAAAATGGATAGAGGCCATCCCTTTTAGGAATGCCACAGATTCTATCATTATAAAATTTCTTGAAGACCATATCCTATCTAGATTTCGCTACCCTAGGAAGATTATTACTGACAATGCTGCTACTTTTGGTTCCAAAAAGATGATTAATTTTTGTCACAGGTATCAGATTGCACTTGGTCATTCTACTGCTTATTACCCTTAGCGTATGGGCTAGCAGAATCATCAAATAAAATTTTGGTGACCATCATCAAGAAGCTGCTTGAAGAGAATAAAAAATCATGGCATAACAAGTTGGTCCATGCTTTGTGGGCAGACAGATTGACCACAAAGAAATCCATTGGAATGTCCCCTTACCAGCTTGTCTATGGAGCAGATGCAGTGTTTCCTACCAGCCTAGGTGTACCAGTGATAAAATTAGTCCAAGAAATACAGTCAGAAGAAGAAAGCATGGTAAGAAGGATCAATCAAACAATACATCTCCAACAAACAAGGGAAGAGGTCTACAACAGAGCTCAAAAAGTGCAAGAGAACATTAAAAAGTTGTTTGACAAAAGAACAAAGGCTTGTGACTTCAAAATTGGAGACAAGGTACTCAAGTGGGACTTTAGAAGAGAGGATAAGGGTAAGCATGGAAAATTTGACAGTTTGTGGCAAGGTCCTTACATTATTCAGTCCACCATTGTTCCAAATGCTTTCTTCCTGCAAGAGTTAGATGGTACAGATCTGTTTGGGGGTCCTCTCAATGGCAGGATGCTCAAACATTATTACTGCTAAACTTCAGAGTTTAAAGTTTCACTTCCATTGTAAATACCATTGCTTTATTCAATTTCACAAAAAAAGAAAAAATAAAAAGAAATAGAGGATGAAAGGCTGGTTCTAATATGCCAAAAACTTGAACCAGCAAAGAAAGAAGATGGATCAGCTCTAACAAGCCCAAAACCAGAGCTGAAACAAAGAAGAGAAAGTGGCTCAAATCAGCTCAAAACCTAGGCCAAAGAAAGTGAAAGCCGGTTCTAATATGCTCAAAACCTGAACCAACAAAGAGAGAAAAAGAATCAACTCTAATAAACTCAAAACCAAAGCTGAAACAAAGAAGAAAAGTGACTTTAACAAGCTCAAAATCGAGTCACAAGAGAAAGAAGGATGTTCTAAAAGTTTCACAATCTCCATCCTTCACAATTTTGGTTTCAATTTCCTGCAAAGTTCAGTTCATGTGCAGCTATATTTATGCCATGGACCCACAGCAAACCAGACAGCCTAATCTTGGTTTGACTGTTTTTAAATTTCTGTTTTAGAATGTAGAGAAAGAAATATGCTAGAGTGTTTAATCCTAGCAGATATTAGTGTAGGTATAGAAGCCATGAGGCCAACTGTCTAATCTGGTCTCATGGAGGAATAAGGGTAGAATTATATTAGTGTTTTCTGCTTTCAAAAAAAAAAAATGATGATGATGAAGGTCTGCAAGTCTAAATGCACCTTGAAGAAAAAAATTTAGGACCGTAGGATGGGTAGGTAGATTGTTTGGGAGAATATTGCTGCTGATATGATATTTTCATGATTTGTAACAGCTGATCAAAGAAGAAAGGGATGGAAAAATATCAGGCATCTGGCCTACTTCCAAATAATTAAATTTGCAGTTCTTGACATCTTCAAGAAGATGCCATCCCCATGTGGAGCCACTGTTAGCCACCTATAAAATTTTGGCATAGCAAACAGGTGCCTAAATGGTTTCTAAGTCTTCAAGAGGAACATTTTCCTTGAAAACCTATCACTCTTGAAAGCCTTCATGTGTTTTTTCCTCTGAAGTAATCCTCCATGCTGTATCCACCAAAAAGCCTCACTGTTTATTAAAGAAAAAAAAAAGCTTCAAAAAAGGCCTCCATTTGCCTCATCTCATCCCCACAAAACCTACAATTTTCATCATTTGTCCTCCTCACAAAGTCCCACAAATTCCCTTCATTAACCCTCTAAAGCATCAAAATTCCCCTTTAAACCTCATGGCTCCCTTTATCTGGTTTTAAAAACATCTTTGCTGCCTACCGGAACCCTCCATTTGGCCTCAAAAACACTAAGTTTGGCCTTAAAATCACCCAATCTACACTATGACAGAACTTAGCCCCCGGGTGCTTATGTGGCTTAGCCCTATTCCTCATATCACCCCCAACCCGCAACCGGGCATTAAATTGGCCGAAAATCCTTTGAAAGGCCAAAAATCCTTTGAAAACTCTGAAAATCCCTTTAAAAGGCATATGAAACATTTCTCCGCTCCATTGAAGGATAAGCCCCTGAGGGCTTATTTCTCCCTAGCCTCTCATTCATGGGACCGAAACACTGTAATCAAGCACTAAAAACCTTTAAAACCCCCATCGAAACCCTTTTTCTTCATTCCCTTTATTATTTTTGTAAAACCCAACGGTTTGAGTTTTCGATGAATCTCCACCGTTGATCTTTGCAGATCAACGGTTGTTATCAAGCCCAATCTCCGCCCGATTCCCTACCTTGCATTTCCTTTGTCACCCCGAGATCAAGTCTGGACTGTCCATACACTATATCGAATAGCCCACAATCAATCTGATGTTTTAAACCCCACCAGTGCATCTCTCCTCATCGGGTCTTCTCTGCCCTGTCCGATCAAGATCACCAGATCCGACAGCTGAGAATGAGTTTCGCACAAAATAGATGTCTGAGCTTTAATGTTTAGAAGCCACGCGATATGGGTGGTTTTGTTTTTCCACGTGTCGCGCAGTGTATGGAATCCTGCATATTTTGTGAAAACGGCTTACCGCTCCCAACGTCGCGCGAATACCACCAGTTGTTTTCACAAACCACCTTTCCGCAACGCATTTTTCCACTAAATCTCCGTCGTTCATCGTGGAAATCCGACGGCCCCGATATAATTTCACACTTATCCATTATTTCTTCATACATCCTCCAAACATCTCCATTGATTAACCAGGACCATAGATTGCTAGTATCAGATCTAATCTGACGGTCCAGGATCCTCCTCGCACCAAAACTGCATTGGGCCTGTTTTTCATTCTTTCACAAATTTCCACCTTTCCGCCATGATTTCTCTGCCTTTCTTCACTGCAATCACCACTTTCCATTGCTTCTTCCCATACTCCGCAAACCTCCAGAGCATCCATCCTCCACTCCCATGGTTTTTCTTAACATGTTTTTATGTTTTTACAGGGTCACAGGCAGTAAATTCGCTCTGTCTGCCCAGTCAATGATAGGGTGATTGTGAAGCACAGAGAGAAACACATCAGAAAGAGTTTTAAACATGATTTCCATTAAATATTGGTTTATTAACTTGGATTCAAACCCTCCAGCACCATGAATCCTGCACAGGCACCAAAAATAGTCAGAGATAGCGACAAAGAGTATTTGCGAAGGAAATTAAAGGATTAAACGTACATGATTGAATATTAATGATGTAATTCAGTGATTAAAGGATGAAAATACAGTTGAAGACCAGAAGACATAAATTAAGCCTAATTAGGCCCAAAACACAGACCTAAAAGTGAATTAAAAGTGTTTTAGGAAAAGACAAAGACATCTGTCAGTCCGAGAAAGCCTCCACCGCCTCATCAAAGGCCAATTGAACCATCTCCGGCACCAAAATCCAACCCACTCCAGCTACCAAAAGACACCTGCAACCTCACAAAAATCAAAGAAGGCTTAGTTATTGCAAGAACAAGAGATATTTTCCTAAAGACAGCTGAACAATTAATACAAAACTAAGGAACTTATTTCTAATTGTCAGCAAAGTGATTTTAAATATTAAAACAGCCCAGAAGTCAATATTTTCATCGATTAGGCCTCGAAAATTAGAAACAGAGTTATGAAGCAAAGTTATAGGTAGAATGCATTCCTGCCTTATGCCTTGCATGGTTTTCAAGGCCAGGAATTACATTTATTATGGAATTAATGATAATTGACCCCTAGAAACTCTCCCACTTCCTGATTTTCTTATAAATTCTCCTTGAGGAGCACATTGTAATGGTTGGTCTCTGGATATCTGATTGCATGTTAATAGTTTGTTGAAGCCCTATTTTTAATTGAAGATACATAAGCTGACATGAGAAGTTTGAAGTTGTAGAGACCCACCAGGCTTGAAGATTGTAACTGGTTTGAACATCAAATACAAGTTGATTTATGGGATCCTGGTCTATGTTAATGGTGATGTGTTTCTGATTGTTAATTGTTATTTTCCTTAATGGTGTTTTCACTCTATCCACTTTCTCTGATAAAGAACAACAAATACAGAGCTAGGATTTACTCTTAACAGTACCCTACTCTCACTGATAAGCTTTATTTCTATGTTTTCCTCCTTTGAAATTTTCCATTAAGAGTACATTGAATCAGGTTAGTTTCAAAGCACTTACCTGATCTTAGATTACTCTTTATGTTTATCATCTGTTTTTTCTCATAGAATATGTTGAAAGCAGGATAGGTTCAAAGACCTTACTTGATCTTAAGCTATTATACGTGTTTTTTAATGTTTTTCTAATGAAATTACATCAATGCGGGCTAGTTTCAAAGAACTTACCTGATCTCAGATTACTCTCATGTTTTTTCCTTAAGTATATGCCAAAGAAAGATAGTTTCAAAGTTCTTACTTGATCTCAGGTTGCTCTTATTTTTTCATTTGTTTTTTTCTTCATTTCCAGTTTGTTTCATTTCGTAAAATCAACTTTAAGAGATCCTTTGACATAGATGACTTGCCCCATGGATTACTCTTGAACCTTGCTATCCAATTAAATCCTTTTATGACTCCATAGCCCAATGGATTGAAGCTTCTTTTTTCCTATCTTTTCAGCTGAATCATCCCTTCATTTGCATACACTTTCACCCTTCATTTAAAATTCCTTCACCTTCATCATGTCCTTTCCCAACCAAAAATAAACAATCAAAACCCCTGCTCTTAATAACTAGCCTAATATCACATTTCAAGCCTTAAAGATCACATATTTAAACACACTCATAGAGAGATCCCTCTATGGATTCAAGAGGGATAGATCCTAGAATCCCAAAGTGGTTCATATGTTGGCTTTTTAGTTTTTATTTGTCAAACGTGCAAATTACAGAGACCCTAACACAATGGTTCCTCCAAAGTATGCAAAACCAAATGGTGTACATCATGAGAAAGTGGAAGGTGTAAGTGGAAACCTTCTTGTTGTCCAATGGCCTCCTCAAGGTAGGAGTGATGATAAACATAAGGAATCTCATTCCCAATGAGAGTCTCCCATACCCATGCTATCATCCAAATAAAAGCCATTCTAGGTAGCTCATCAAAGAAGTCCTCAACCCCCGGTTTATGCATTGTGTTGGGGTTGCATGGAGAGATTATATTTTCCCATCCAATTTGTTTCTCTCTCCATTTATGGTAAGTATGGGGTTGTTGCTGATATGGGGCTGAAATTTCATGGCCTCCAAGAATGGCCCAAGTTACCCCACAAAACAAATCATCCATGAAGAGCCTCCTCCAAGAACTCAAGTTCTTCAAATGGCATCTCCCATATGAAGAAAAGAGATGTAGTATGGAAATCATGGTTTGCCCATTGTTTCTCCTTAAACATACAAGATGTAAAGTAGGGGGAATCATACTCCCAATGGGCACCTCCAACTCTTGTCCCAATCTCCAAACAAAGCTACCCATGAACATAAGAATATCAGCAATATATGGAAGCAAAAACCAATGAAAACAAGTTTCCATATGACAACTGGAAAGTGGATCATAGTTTCACACATGGAACCAGCGTAGTGCATCCCTTGCCTACCTCAAAAAAAAGAATAAAAAGTGCTTTTCCAGCCACTTTTTTGCTGCCACAATCATCCTACAAGATAGGATCATGAAAGTAAAGTGCGGTGCCAATGGTACACACCAAGAATCATGTGGCCTCCCCCACAAACCACCAATAAAATATCCAATATTAATGCTACATTTGGCCTCAAGTACATCATAATATAATGCATAAGAAGGAATGACCCTCCTTAATACAACATGCTTCTCATATAAAGTAAAGAGGTGTAAATCATAATGCAAATGTGTACCTTCTCTACCATGTAATTTGGTCCTTGAACTGAAATGGCTAGACTGAAAATTTTCCCTCACCCCCATTGAGTAGGGAAGTGGTTTTGACATCCTCTCTATCACCATCCAGGCTATGCATCTCTCCATATGCTAAAATATATCATGTTGGATACCCTCCCAAGTGAACTCCTCCATCAAAGAATGATATGCATCAAAGTGCATAGAAAGGAAGTCCTCATGTGCTGCATGTAGCATCTTCTCCTTGAGCTTAAAAGCTTTAGTCCAGAAGAATCTGCCATAATAATAGATGACCACATCATCCACCATATATCTATCATCTCCATCCGGGTCATCAAGAATCATGCAAGCACCAAGATCCTTGGAGTACTCTACCAAGAGTTGAGATCTCCAATATGAATCAATCCTCGTAACAGACAGCGCTGAAGATCTGAAATGTGAAGCCACCCACATGTTTTTGTCTTCTCCTTTGACATCCCTCATGCCAAATTCATCCTCCAACATGCTTCCATGCCCATCATGCAGTTGCTCATGCTCAATTAGAAGTGGTGACCTTTGGAAGTTGGCCTCCCATGAGAAGCTACCATCCAAAAAGAACCTCCTGATCTTGGCCAATGTAAGCATGAGTGGCCTCCATATAATCCAATGTATGGAGGGTCCCTTCCTCAAAGGAAGTTCCCTCTGTTTCTCCAAATCCATGGAGTATCTCCCTTGCACCATGAATGTTCCATCCTCCATCACTGCAGCAACTTCTGTCAGCGTAGTATATGTAGTGAGAGTGGGTAATGCTGAAAATGGGAGGATGTATCCCTCCTCCTTGAGTCTATCCCAAACTCTCTGTGTTGTACTAGACTCCTCCAAGGTCTTCACCCCTCTGGAATCTAAGAGTGGTGAACCAAATGGAAAAATGTCTCCCACTAGCTCTAGATCTGGTGGCCTTCCATGTGGAATGCCCCCATGTAGTGAGACATCAAAATCTGAAGTGGACTATACATATGAGTGGACTGATTTTTCCCTCTCTTCACTGCGTAATACCGTCTCCTTATTTTGTGCAGAAACCTCCTGAAATAGATAAGGTTAAATTATCCCTTGATGTTGATCCTTCCTTTCTTCCCCTTCCATCTCAAAATCCACAAAAACTAATGCATGTTGCTCTGGAATTGCGTTTCAGTTCCCACATGTTGATTCATTTGGAACTCCTTGCAAAGACACAAGAGCTCCTCTAATGGAAGCAATGGTTCCCTCTCCATCTCCATGTGGTGACGAATCTCTCCTAACGGTACAGTGTTATTAGCTCTTCTTTTCTTATCCTCTTCATCAATATTTGAGAATGCCTCATCATCAATGAGAGACCCTTGATCTTGGTCTTCTCTTGAAGGAGTAACCTCCATGTCTTCATCCATAGAAGAGGGCTCTTCAATAAGTGGGGATATTTCCCTTGGCAAGGCATCATACATGTTTTCATCCCCTTCAACAGAAATAAGGAATGGAGTGGGCAGAATAGATCTCTCCAACTCATGCAAAGGTTTTGAGTTTTTGGGTTCAACAAATAATGTTTTACAATTTTTCATATCAAATATTCTCACTAATTTCTTAGTGAAACCAACATAAGTGTTTACATTTGCATGTTTAAATGAAGTAGAACTACAAAACCACAAATCATGGGCCATGCCTTTGAGGTGCAACGCTGCTACTCTGATGGCCTCCTTTTTTGAAACTTGGTGTAGCTAGAAATAGGAATCTAGCTCCTTCACCCAAGATTTGGTTGTTCACTTTGATGATCCATCAAGTTATATATAAAGATTCTACCTCTCTTGCTTCTATTGTTTGATATTTTTTCTTCCTTGAGTTGGAAAAACTCTTGGAAGTCCAAGTGCTCTTTGAATCTCCATGATTGAGACTCATACTCCTGAAGATAGTCACTCAAGGTCTCTTCCCTTGGTGCATCTTCTTCCTCCATCCTTATTGCAGTGAATGTGGGCAATAAACTGGATTATGGATCTGCATGTGTGGCTGAATTATCACACCCATCTCGTGAATATCTAGGGCTTGCTTCACTTTCAAACCCTCTAGGAATTTTTCTACACTTATCCCCTTTGATCTCCTTGAGATCTTCTTTGATAATTTTCATAGTTTGGAAAAGAAGCTGGGAGATCCTCTCTTCCTTCATTTCTCCAAACAATGGAGTCTTGCCTTTTTTTCTTCTATACATCTTCTCTTTTTTGTGAGAAGAAGCTTCTCCTTCAAATGGCATAGTGTCTTGAATGCACAGGCTGAGCCAAGATTATGCTCTGATACCACTGTAATATTCCAAATTGGAAATAGCAACAATATAAAACATAATTATGTATAATGAAGAAAATTTGAACATGAAACAAGAGGGATCAATGTACAGCCATCATTTTATTAAGATATCAGCAGGAATATACAAAAATATCATGAGGGACAAGCCACTCAAGCAATAGGAACAAGCCTCCAATGATCAAAACAATCAGCACATGAGTTGCTGCAACTGTATAGAATGCCGGAGAGAAGTGAAAATTTTGTCTATATCATTGTAGCTACTGTTCAATACATATATATATGAAACAAAATAAACGCCCAACAAAGAATATGTGGGCTCTAATACAAGATTTCTAACCAACTCGGAAAAGATTGCTAAAAATACCAAGAAATGTACAATGTGACAAATAACCTTGGGGTTAATATGCCACTGAAAAATGGATTTGATATTAAATGAGGCTATGACAGATATGAAATTATTATTTCCTCCTCCAATAGTATTTCTAAATAGAAGGTTGATCCCTCTACTCATAAATAGACCCTCCTGATGAGCTCAATGAACCCTCCCAGCAATTGCCTCAAAAAATAACGCAGTTCATAAATGTGACTGTGTTGTGAGGGATGGTAGATGGTTGGCCTAATGCCAAAGATGAGAAAATATGCCCAGGAGCCCTCCTTGTTGATCCTTGAATGGATAGGCTACCTCTCCACTAAAAAACATGCCTAAAAACAGCTCTATGTGATCCTCCTTTGCCGCACCCTGTAACACAACCCAACTCTAAACAAAAAATGCACTGTAGCTGAAGGAGGTATCTTGGACATAATGCTAGAATGAGGAAATGCAGCTCAAATAACCTCTCCTTCCCTGAGGATGAGGTAGGAATTCCCGACCAGGAACACCCTTGTGCTAAACAGCACAACAACCCTACTAAACAACAAGAGGAAGCAAAGTCTAAACAGACCAATATCAAATGATAATCTAAAACATGAATAACAATGGTTGTTATCCCCTCCATATATAGCATGAGAGCCTCCTCACATTGGGTCCCATCCATACTTGCCACCAAGCTCATGAAATTTATCCTCCACTAAAACTGTGTTGTCTCATCATAAACACCACTCCTCCATGACAGCGCTGTTGATTTGGTCAAAGTTGACTGAAATAACATGATCCAGTCCCTGTTCACACCCAAAGGTGCTTAATCCAGCTACTTGTTCTTCCTCCTTTCACATTAGGAGTGTTATTATTCCTTCTAAAGGGGTTTTATGAGTCTCCCCACACACTTATTCACCTACCCAGTGATAAACCCAACTATAATATTCCATTTAGATGAAGGCTAAATTTTTGGAATATTACACTTCCATTCATAGATGTGGGTGAAGGGTTCTCCATTGCAATTTCTTGTCAATAGCGGAAGCCAAAAGAACCTCATTTCAGTAGAGGTCATGAAGTGGCTCGGCCTACCAACCATCGCACACCCATAGTCGTATACCATCAGGTAGCTTCACCCAAGGAGAGATCTTTGTGTCCGTCAGCAGTTTTGCCTTCCGTACTACATCAATCCATTCATCGATGACGTATTGTGTGATGTTGCTCCTCTTGATGTAGCTGATGTATTATTGGGCCAACCATACTTGTGGAGGTGACATGTTTTGTATGATTCTAGCCCTTGTTCTATTGTTATTACTTTGGGAAATCAATTATACAGGATATCGGAGGTAGTACTGCCTCCTACCATCTCCTTGACTATTTCAAAACAACAAAGTAAGATTGTTTCCCAAACCAAGAAAATTATTTTCCTTAAAACTCACTCACAGGGAAAGAATAATATTGTGGCCATAGCCTCGAAACAAGGCTCCCCTGCATAGCTGCAGAAGATGGACAAAGTCATGGAGGAATACGAGGACATTTTCTCCTCACCCACAGAGGTTCCTCTACACTATCAAGACAAGCACTCCATCAATATGACCTCAAACTCATCGTCGCATGATATTTCCATACCTCATGAAATTACACAGACAGAATCCATACATGTATTGTCTGAGGAAACCAAATTTATTGGACGCATCCAGCACATCCACCAGCAGGTCCACGACATCCTGGACAAATCCAATACCAAGTTTAGTAGAATTTGCCTCTCATGGAATAAATTAACTCAATGTAGACCACTGATTCCTAAGGAGGGAGGAATGATCCAAGTGGATATTGGTGGCCACCCACCTATTCCATTTGGACTTGCCCCATCAATTCTTTTGAATTTTCAGTTTTAGCACAACTTACTATTTTTAGCAGGTTTCCGAGTCTTGAACTATTGGAGTTGTTTAGAGGCCCTAATTATCCAAGTGTATATTGGTGGCCACCCACCTATTCCATTTGAACCCTCACCATCAATTCTTTCAGTTTTTTAGTTTCGGCACAACTTACTATTTTTAATAGTTTTTCGGGTCTTGAACTTCCGAAGCCATTTTGAGGCTCTAAAGGAAGTTTTTTGGGAAAATCGGGAGAAACATGGGTCCTTGGACTGATGTTGCTCACATCAAAAGCTATAATCCTCGTATATATAATTATAACAAGGTATGGTGCACGTCAGATGGAGATCGTATGCCAAAGTTACGTCCCCGGGAAGTTGAACACCAATTTACCCAAGCGGGGCCCATAGTTTTGGCGCTTCATCTCCCAAGGTTAGGTTTTTTGATGTTTAGGTTTTTCCATTGTTTCTCAATAATAAATAGGCCCTCGAGACTCATTATAACACATTTCAGAGGCCTGTAGCCGCCACATCTCTTCTCAAAGATAGGCTACCAACACCCTAGATAATTTATTTCCATTATGTTTGTAAGCATATTTCTGTTATTTGATATTAATGAAATGAAATATTGTTTCTGCTACATATCTGTGTTTATGTTTATTTTTGTGTATTATTGTGTTCCTTCATAAATCTGGATCATTGGTATCAGAGTGATCTACTCTTTCTCTTTTTTTCTTTGCATGTCCCCAAAAAGGTTAGGGTATAAGGAGTTATGCCTTGATCTGGTTGAACCCTTACAAGATCAACCTCGCAAACCCAAACGACCTCCCATGGCAGAAGAAAATATAGACGAGGGAGCAGTATATCCTATCAAAATATTTCTTGAGGAGGCCCTTTAGAAACAAAGGAACACGTGATGGATAAATTTTCTCAGATCCTTCAATGGCTGCCCACCTACGACGCATCTGCATCCAACAACCACTCTGGAGGTGCCACTCCCTTCAAGCTACAGGTAAAATTTGACATTCCTATATTTGAAGGCTAGATAGATGCATATGTCATAGATAAATGGTTTAATTTTATAGAAGGGTATTTCTCGATCCATGATTTCTTCGATCAAGAAAATATCATTTTTTGCACACCTCAAAGCCGCCCCCAATGTCAAAGACTAGTGGGAAACCTACTCTGAGAAAAAGGACGAGGGGGAACCCTCTCTGTTCTCGGTCGCACCCACTTGGAATTCATTCCAAGATGGAATCAAGGAAAAATATTACCCCATGGGGAGCTATGAGGACAATTACATCCAATGGACCACGTTGTGGCAGCAAAGGGATCAAGATGTGCACGAACTAATGAATTTGTTCCATACCCTGTGCACAAAGTTGGGTATTAAATATTCATAGAGACATTTGGTGCTTAATTACCACATATGTCTGCAAAAACACATCTAGGAGGAAATGGAGTTCCTCAACATTACCTCTCTTAGCACGGCATATCTCTATTCTGCCAATGTCAAGCAGAAATTTAAGGAGAAGAAGCGAGACTTTGGATCCATGAATCCAAAGCCAGGGAAAGGCACCCCTGAACCACAAAACAGGGGGCAAAGCCAAACTTGGGTGACTCAGAACACCACCAAAAATCCAAATAAGGACATGGGGAAGTGGTGTGAGTTTCATAAGAGCCCCACTCACATCACAAATGAGTGTTGGGCCAAACAGTCGTTGGTGGCCAAACTGAAGCCACCCGAATAATATGCATGTTCTGATCCTGAGCCAGAACCAGACAAGGGAGATGAAAAAGGGAAGAAGATCATTGATGTGGACCCCGGTGCCATTTTTGCCACCACCAAGCTCCAGAGGGAGGACCTCGAGGATCCAGAGGAGGGGTAGCGCCTCTTCCATTCATAGATTTGGGTGAAGGGTTCTCCACTGCAATTTCTTGTCGATAGCAGAAGCCAAAAGAACCTCATTTTATCAGAGGTCGTGAAGCAGCTCAGCCTACCGACCATCGCACACCCATAGTTGTATACCATCAGGTGGCTTCACCCAAGGATAGATCTCCGCGTCTGCTAGCAGTGCCACCTTCCATACAACATCAAGCCATTCACGGATGAGTTATTGTGTGATGTTGCTCCTCTTGATGTAGATGATGTATTATTGGGCCAATTGAACTTGTGGACGTGACATGTTGTGTATGATTCTATGCCTTGTTCTGTTGTTATTACTTTGGGAAATAAATTGTACAGGATACCGGAGGTAATACCGCCTCCTGCCATCTCCTTGACTTTTGCAAAACAACGAAGTAAGATTGTTTCCCAAACCAGGAAATTTATTTTCCTTATAACTCATTCATAGGGAAATAAGAATATTGTGGCCACAGCCTCAAAACAGGGCTCCCATGCATGGCTGCAGCAGATGAAAAAAGTCATGGAGGAATACGAGGATATTTTCTCCTCACCCATAGAGGTTCCTCTACATTTTCAGGACAAGCACTCCATCAATCTAACCCCTCACGCACTGTCGCTTGATATTTACATACCTCATTTTATTACACAGACAGAATCCACACATTAATTGTCTGAGGAAACCAAATTTATTGGACACATCCATCACGTCCGCCAGCAGGTCCACGACATTATGGACAAATCCAATACGAAGTTCAGCAGAATTTTCCTCTCATGGAGTAACTTAATGAAATGGGGACCATCTCTTCCTAAGGAGGGAGGAATGATACAGGTGGATATTGGTGGCCATGCACCTATTCCATTTGGACCCGCACCATCAGTTCTTTCAAATTTTCAGTTTCAGCACAACTGACTATTTTTAGCAAGTTTTCGAGTCCTAAACTGTCGGAGACATTTCGAGGCCCTAATGATCCAGGTGGATATTGGTGGCCACCCAAGTATTCCATTCGAACCCCCACCATTATTTCTTTTAGTTTTTCAGTTTCGGCACAACTTACTATTTTTAGCAGTTTTTCAGGTCCTGAACTTCCGGAGTCGTTTTGAGGCCCTAAAAGACATTTTTTAGGAAACTTGGGAGCAACATGGGTCCATGGATAACTGTCTCTCACATCAAAGTTGTATTCCTCGTATAGATATTTCTAACGAGGTATGGTGTGCGTCAGATGGAGATCGTATGCCAAAGTTACGTCCCCGGGAAGTTGAAACACCAATTTACCCAAACGAGGCCCATAGTTTTGGCGCTTCATCTCCTAGGGTTAGGTTTTTGGATGTTTAGGGTTTTCCATTGTTTCTCAATAATAAATAGGCCATCGAGCCTCATTTTAACACATTTCAGAGGCTTGTAGCCACGACATATCTTCTCAGAGATACGCGATCAGTGCCCTAGCTAGTTTATTTCCATTATGTTTGTAAGAACATTTTTGTTATTTGATATTAATGAAATGAAATATTATTTCCACGGAATTTATGTGTTTATGTTTATTTATGTGTATTATTGTGTTCCTACATAAATCCGGATCAAAATCACCAATTCGACCATCCATCTTGGTAATTAAAATAATGAATTTGAGCCAAAGGTTGGAGAGGGCCCACCATAGGGGACACGTGGCGACCTCCGGTTGGGTTGTGCTCCAACCTAAAAAAAAAATCAAATTCAAGCTTAGGAATACATTGGAGTTCATTGGGAATTTTTCCCTTCACAAACCATCTAGCGAATCTGGAGATGACACTTGTCATAGTGTCACTGGCTGTAATCTGGAGAATATTCCTGAGGTGCTGACTGGACTGCCAAGTCAAGAGTTGTACATGTTCTGCACATTTTTTACATATTTTGGAAAGCAAACAACAGACCATAACTCACACATACGGTCTCAAATTTTGATGAAAATAGTTGTGTTTGAATCCTGGCGACGAACTCTATCTCTTCATTCAGGTTTGAAGCATTTTTTATCACTTTGAATTTTTAGCAAAAATACTAATCCCTTATCATTCCTCCCCACTAGAAGCCTTTTGGACCCAAAATATCTCTTGATTTCTTATTATGAATATGAGGGGACTATTCCCTTACTCTTCCAGTCTTTATCCTTTGAAATTTTCCTAATTTCATCATTTGGAGCTTTCATAAAAAGTCAAATTTTTCCTTGATTCTGACGACCATCGATTGTTGTCTTTGACACTGTCATGCTGCAATATTTCTAAATTTTCATAACAAAAATATAATTTTGCAGAAAACATCTTGTTTCTACCTTGGTCAACAATCAAAGGAAACTTGGAACCTTTCTCACCTTGCACTCTGTCTTTATGGCGAATTTTAACTGCTTTTTCCTTGAACTTGTGTCGACTCTTGACCAAGTATCTTTGCCATTGCAATGTGCCTTTTGGAAACTGTTGGCCACCTATAAAAATTTTTCTATAAAAGGTGGCCAAAAAAATTTTTGGAGCCTTCAAGAAACAAATTTTATTACCAAAATGTTATTTCTTGAAGCCTCTTGCAGACCTCATGCCTTTGTCTAAAAATCTTCACTGTTGTTTCCCTTCAGAACTCAGAAATTCTGTTGATTTCATGAGAAAGAATTGTTGTAAAATCCCCTTTCTCCCCTTCCTCCACTCAGAAACTAACCTTTATTTTTACTCTCTTTTTTCCCATCATTTTCCTCTGATTTCCATTTTACCTCACTTCCCCTTCATAAAATCCACCTTGCATGGTTTAAAAATCCTTTTTAGACTATATCGAAACCCCCAAAACCCTTTGAAAACCATTGAAACTCTATGAAAAAACCCATTTTTTATTAAGGTTTTAAGCCCTTTGGGCCAAGTCTTAACCACTTCACCACCATGCACCTTGGTGCTGGAACCAAGACCTAAACCTTTCAGCGTTATCGCATCGGAGAAAATCCAAAGCACGCAAGTTTGTTTCATTGTGTTAACAAAAGCCCCGATGCGATTAGCTCTCTGTTCATAACCCCTTATCATGTTGTTATCTCATATAACCCTTTGGGCCCGCAATCGGGCACTAAACCATTTTGAAAATCCATCTCCGATCCGTTATTTCTTTTATATATAAAAAAACCCATTTACCCAAAGTGTTGGTCTAAATGCGCCGAGTTATGTTTTTTAAATGAAGATGGGTTGATTAAAAAACTGCATCAAAAGTTCTGATGCGATTAAGTCTCGTATGTGTAAACCCCGCCCTCCGCTTTCCATTCCATATAACCTACGCCCAGGACCAGAGGTTAAATTCCCAAGGCACTTAATCGCATCGCAAGTTTCGAATGGGTTGATTAAAAGACCGGGCCCGATAGTTCTGATGCGATTGGCCCTTTATTGTATACGTCCCAGGCCTGTTATCATTCCATACATCCAGTGGCCCCGCAATTGGGCGCCAGCCACTTTATATATATATATTTCGCCCCGATCCACCAAAACTTTGTATTATTTGAAAATTTGGGTTTTTCATATGTTTCAAAGATTTTCTGTCGGAGCACAGTTAAAGAAATATCTGCCATCGATCTGGAGCCAATCGAACGGCCCGTGCAGCATCGCAATTTTCATTTGGTGCGTTTGTTTGTTCCCCCGATTAGCCATCCCTTCGATTCATTCCCCACCATTGATCTGATCCTCGGATCAACGGTTAACGCGCAATCACATCGCCCTCCCTGATCGTGCAATCTCATCGCCCTCCCCGATCGCATAATCGCATCAGCATTCTCCATCACACCCTTATTCTCTCCCCATCGATTGCGATCCTCCGATTGAATCTGGACCACCCACATGTCCAGATTGGACGGCCCAGATATTTCCCGCATGCTTTCATCGCCTTTCGCCTTTCCACTTTATGTTTTTCGACTAATCCCCACCATCGATCTCTGCACGATCGACGGATCTGATTTATTATCTTCCTCCATTATCATTTAATCGTTTCTAATGAATCCAAACCCTTGGATGATGCCATCCAACGGCCCTGCTCTCTTCCCACACCTCTGAAGCAGTTTAAACCAAAACGCAGGATTTCTTAATTGGTTTCGTGTTTTGCAGGTTATCAATGGTTTTCCATTTTATTAAAAGGAAAGTTGATTCTAGCAATGATGATTCCCGCGCCTTGATGCATCAAAGAGAACCATTCGCTCGGCTCAAAAATTGTGTTTCGTTGATGTTTCATGAGGCATTGATTCCATATGAGCCCTGCGCAGCCTACACATCAACAAGACACAGCAATGCATAAAAGAAACAAAGAGTATCAATGTTTGAAGATTTCCTAACACAGTTTGAAGGATTAAGGCACACATTCAGAAAATCAAAGCCTAAATCCACGGATAAAGACGTCATAAAGACCGGAAGACACAGGATAAGCCTGATCAGACCTAAAACACAGTTCTCAAGTAAATTAAAGGTGTTTTAGGAAGAGACGAAAGCAACTGTCGATCCAAGAAAGCTTCCACCGCCCCAAGCAGAGGCTAATCGAACCCTCTCCAGCTCCTAAAGGCACCTACAGCCTCACAGAAATCAAAGAAGGCTTAGTCATTATCTGAAACAAGAGGTGTTTTCCCGAAGACAACTGAGCAATTAATACAAATCAAAGATCTTATCTCTAATTGTCAGCAAAACTATTTTATGGATTAAGAATAGCCCAGAAACAAATCTTTTCGATCATTAGACCTCGGGGAGCAGCAACAAAGTTACTTCAACATGACACAGAGCCTCAAAAGTCAACAAAGGCTCCCACCGAGCTTAATCCTAATTGTAAATCAATTAATGCAGATAAACACCTGTAAATTTCTTCATCGAGGCTCTCAAAGGCCGTGAAGTCATCAATCTGTATTAATTGACCCAGGAGATCTTTTACCAGATCCCGCCTCCTCCTGCTTATATAAATACTTCTGTAGAAGATGAGAAAATGTTGGTCTCTGGACATCTGATTGCATGTAATAGTTTTCTGAAGCTACTGATGCCCTGCGTGTAACTTGAAGATACATAAGCTGATATGAGAAGTTTGAAGTTGTAGAGACCCACCGGGCTTGCTGATTTTAACTGGTTTGAACATCAAATACAAGCTTCTGATTTATGGGATCCTGATTTATGTCAATGGTGATGTGTTCCTCACTGTCAATTGTTATTTTCTTTAATGTTTTCACTCTGTCCACTTTCTCTGATAAAGAGCAGCAAACATAGAGCTAGGATTTACTCTCAACAGTACCCTACTCTTACTGAAAGATTTATTTTCTATGTTTTCTTCATTCGAACGTTCCCTTTGAAGAGTATATTAAAGCAGGTTGGTTTAAAATCACTTGCCTGATCTAGATTTCTCTTTAAAATGAGTATTTTATGTGTTTTCCTTTAGAGTATATTAAAGCAGGTTGGTTTAAAAGCACTTTCCTGATCTACATTTCTCTTTGTGATTATCATATGTGTTTTCCTCTAGAATATGCTGAAAGTAGGATAGTTTAGAAGCACTTACCTGATCTTAAGTTGTTCGAACTATTTTTAAATGTTTTCTAACTGAAGGTACTTCAATGCATGCTAGTTTAAAAGCACTTACCTAATCTCAGAATACTTTTATGTTTTTCCTTAAGTACATGCTGAAGCAAGATAGTTTGAAAGTACTTACTTGATCTTAGGCTGTTCACTGTTCTTCATTTGTTTTTCTCTCTATTTCCTATCTGTTTCATTCCATAAAATCAACTTAAGAGATCTTGTTGACATAAGTGACTTGCCCCATTTATCCTTCTTGAAACTTGTTGTTTAATTAAAAACCTCCTATGACTCCATAGCCCAATGGGTTAAAACTATATTTTCCTTTTCTATCAGCCGAATCATTCCTTCACTTGCAGACATCTTCACCCTTTATTTTGAACTTCCCTCACCTTCATCGTGTCTTTTTCCAACCAAAAACAAACAAACAAAAACCCATGCTCTTCATAACTAGCCTAAAATCACATTTCAGGCTTTAAAGATCACATCTCTAAACTCATTCATAGAGAGATCCCTCTCTAGATTCAGGAGGGCTAGATCCTTGAATCCCAAAGTGGTTTGATGTTGTCTTATCTTTTGGTTTTTGTCAATGGCCAAAACATAGGAACCCCAACATAATGGCAACTCCACTGGGAATTTTTTTGAGTTCATAGTCACTTGGCCAACTTTTTATAAACTCCTTAGTTTCCCATACAACAACTAGAAATAAAAAATCCAAAAATAGTTCACATTGATATTCAATAAACATGGTAGTGTACCATAACACCTCTTACCTCCAAAAGAGCTAAAAAATTCCACTTGGCGACTCCATAACCCTGCAGACCTTAAGACTCCACTGGGAGGACCCGTAATCCTTATAAAACCATTCAAACTCAATAAGAGGGCTATAGGATTAAAGTTCTCTTAGCAAAGGATCCGTTAAACCGCTCAAAGATTTTCATATATGGTTAACACTTTTCTTGTTTAGTTAGGTCTAAAAAACACAGCATAGTGGCTTCTAGAAAGACTCACACTAGAGCCTACCCTGACCCTGATCCACCTGAGACAGTTGATAACCCAGAAAGTATCCTTAGGAAGTCTCCTAGGATTAAATTATCAATTGTTTTCGGATCACCCTTAAGAGCTAATTCAGTTCCTGAAAATATTTCAGCTCTACCACAATCACAAGCTGACTTAGTGAATCCCTTTATAACTAGGTCTCTTGATGATTTAGATCAGTTAGATTCTGAGTATTCACTTTCATCTCCTGAAACAAGTGAACATCCTGGTAGCAGAGAAGCAACACCTCCTGATTTACATTTCCTTCACAAATTAGGTGTCTCTCATCCAAGATCAACTCAGCAATCTACTCCTGGTCCATCCACTTTTGCTCACCCTACATCCACTGTTCAAACCACTCCATTCCAGCCCACTTTCCTTCCTATTAATCCACCTCTTGTAAATCCACCTCCACCACACATCATGGCAGCATGGTATGCTCCCTTAGTCCTTCCTATACCATTAGTCAATCTTCCGCAGGACTATCAATCCAAAATTCCATTATATGATGCTAGCAATGCTACAACTGCATCACAACATATGGATAAAATGAATGACTACTTTGACCGAAATGAAATTGATGATGATTCTGTCAAGCTTAGATTATTTTCTCAAAGCTTAGGAGGGGAAGTCATAAAATGGTTTAAAGGCTTAACCCCTCATAGTATCAATGATCTCCAAGCCTTCCATCAGACATTATTAAACAAATGGGAAGTAAAGAAAAACCCTCTCCAAGTCCTTTCGGATTACAAGAACCTCCATAGAGACATGGGGGAAAGTGTACAATCTTATTTTACTAGATTTAATAGTGTATATAATGCACTTTCCCCAGATCTAAAACCCCCACAAGGCTCAGCTTTAAACAAATTTCCTGAAGGTTTTGACCCTGAGATGGCCTATCAGCTGAGAGAGAGATCCTGCAACTCTTGAAGAAATGAAAAAAGGTGCTCTTACAGTAGAAGTAAACTTGATGGAGAAGAGAGCGAGAATGAAAAATGAAAAAAGAGTGTCCTTTAGAGAGGAATCTACACCCTCTACTTCCAACTCAAAAATGGAGAGAATGATGGAGGAAATGATGAAGAAAATGAGCATCCTTGAGAGAGCACAAGCTAGTCAAAACCAAACTGCTCCTCAAAACAAAAACCAGAACCAAAATCAGAATTTTAGAAGGAACCAACCTCCAAACAGACCTAGGGAAGATGATCAACAGATCACTCCTCCCTTTCATCAAAAATATATAAGTGAGGTTGAGGAAATAGATGAGATAATAGAGGAAGATGATATCAACATGATGGGGGTAGATAATGATGACTTTGAGATTCATTGTGATAGAAAACAAGGTCTTCATACCCCTTATGATGACAACAGAGATGATGATGAAAGTTATTTTCAAGACATGGAAAACCTCATCATAAAGTCTCAAAAATAATATGACCTTAGAAGCAAAAACAGTCAACAAACTCCCAACACCAAAACCTCTGAAAAATCTTCACAAAACATCACTACAACCAAGCCTAAAATTATCAAACAAAAGGATAAAACAGTGGTTGTGAATTCTAATAAAGGTAGAGATGAAGGCACTCAAAAAAATGAAAAATAGAGTGCGGACATTAGTAGTACTACCACTTCAGCTAGTGCTCCTATTAAGACCATTTTGTCAAATATGAATAGAAAAAATCAGCAAGCTGATGTTGCTGATAGACTGGCAGCTAGTAAGGTTGAGACAAGTTCTTCAAAGAACCAAATTCCTTTCAGCTGAGAACAGGAAATTTCAAAGATCAGAATCTATGTTCCCCTTACTGAGTTAGTTGCCCAGCATGTATATAGGACCCAAATTTTGAAGGCTTTAAATATTGAGGATAATAATGATACATTCAATCTTAATGATGACCAGGTAGAGCTCATTTTTGGTCCTAAGATTGAAGGTATATATCAAGAGGGACCTGTTCCTCCCTTTTATGTGAGTTTAAATGTCCATGACAAAATCCTGCATAATGCTATGCATGACTCTGGAGCCTCGCACAACCTTATGCCAAGGGTAATAATGGAAAGGCTAGGATTAGAAATAACTAGACCTTACAAGGATTTATATTCTTTTGATTCTAGCAGAGTGAAGTGCCTTGGCCTAATCAAAGACCTTTGTGTGAGTTTGACTCAAATCCCAGCCAAGTGCATGGTTATGGATGTTGTGGTGGCTGATGTGCCTCCTAAGTATGGCATGTTGTTGTCAAGATCATGGGGTGCCAAGCTGCAAGGTACAATACAGATGGATGGGACATATGCTACTACACCTGTCTTTAGCCAGCTTAGAATACTATACAGAGAGGCACACATGAGATTCATGGTAAGTAGCTCAGAAAAGACTGAAAATTCCCCCATTTACTTTATCCATACATACCTGGATTTGTTTATCCTTTACAATAATGAATCCACAAAGGAATCAGAGCCAGAAGACAGCGACTCAGATAACCAGTTAGAGGCCCCTAATCTAGAAATGATGGCAGTTCTAGATATAGAAGAAAACGAGAGAGAAACTGTTGAACAATGCGCTGAAACAACAGACCAGAGTGAACAAAGCCAAGATGGAAAACAACAAACTACCCCTCGTGCTCAACTCCATGAAAATCCTGAGGAAAGAGACCCAGCAAAACATGTTGTGGATCTCATAATAGAGCATACTGATGAACAAGGCAATAGGGATGAAAATGATGTTAACCCTACAAACAATCCCTTATGGTGCATGAACTTCGACGAATCTTGCACTAAAAGGAGTGCGGAAGCTGGGGTATGGTTGGTCAACACTGAAAAAAATTACTCTGAAAGCCATGCTTTCAAGCTAGATTTCAAATGCACTAACAACATCGTGGAGTATGAGGCTCTCATCCTAGGATTGTGTCTATTGAAAGAACTAGGAGCCAAGAAGATAATTGTTCAGGGAGACTCAGAATTAGTCATCAAACAACTAAATGGATAGTATGCCGTTAAACATCCTAGACTAAGGGTATACCAAAATAATGCCATATATTTCCTAAACACGTTTACAAAATATGAGCTCGTGTTTGTCCCAAGGAGTCAAAACATAATTGCAAACGGGCTAGCCTGCGCTGCTAGTTCATGTCAGGAATCACCTAGTGACAAACAGATCATTATTCGAACAAAATATAGACCTGCAGTGCCAGATAATGAGAAATATTGGTAGGTCTTTGAGGGCGACAAGCAGATAGAGGATTTCCTGCTTGGAAGGAACGAGTTTGAATTATCTGATTCATATTCTAAATCCGATGAGAATTGCCTGAACAAAGAGTCCCCTAAGGAAGAAGAACTGTCCGGTTCCGTAAAAATCAACATGCTAACTAAAAAACTTGGAAATCATACTGAAGAGTATGAGGACGCAAAAAACGAAGACAATCAGGTACTACCATCAAAATACAAGAACATACCTAGGGGGCTAGCACCTTTAGAATACCTATTTGATTTTAACGACGCGGCAAAGAAACCCATTGTAGAATACACAGAGTCCAATGTTGAGGAATGTAACATAGGCACCTAGGATCAGCCTAAAATGATTAAATTAGCTAGGTCCTTGCCACCAGACATGAAAAAGAAATACATTGACTTATTTAAAGAGTTAGTCGATGTGTTTTCCTAGAGCTATGAATAAATCATCCAGCATAAGATCCCGTTGAAAGAAAACCAAAAACCCTTTAGGCAAAAACTGTGTCGAATTAATCCAATACAACTGCCTCTAGTAGAAAAGGAAATCAAGAAAATGTATGAGGCAGGAATCATAGTGCCTGTGAGGTTTTCAGATTGGGTTTCTAACCTTGTAGCTGTGAGGAAAAAGACAGGAGAAATCAGATTGTGCATTGATTTTAGAAACCTTAACAGAGCCTCCCTAAAGGACAATTACCCTTTACCCAAAATGGAACACATCCTACAAAGGGTAGTTGGTTCAAAGAGGATTTCTCTGTTAGATGGTTTTTCAGGGTACAGCCAATTTTTAGTACTCCCAGAAGACCAACTCAAGACAGCTTTCACCACTCCTTGGGGCACTTTCATGTATGTGAAAATGCCTTTTGGATTAATGAATGCTGGGGCCACTTTCCAAAGGGCCATTGACATTGCATTTTCAAAGGAGATAGGGCACTTCATTGTAATTTACCTTGATGACGTAACAGTTTATTCCAAATCTGATGAAGAACACCTTAAACATCTAAGAAAGGTCCTTGAAAAGTGCAGAAGGTTTGGATTATCTTTAAATCCCAAAAATACAGTGTTTAGCCTACAAGAAGGTAAACTCCTTGGCCATATCATATCAGAAGAAGGGATTAAAATAGATCCAAAAAGAGTTGAGGGAATACTACAGTTTAGCCAACCAAGGAACATAAAATAATTACAGTCCTTTATTGGAAAGATTAACTTCTTGAGGAGGTTTATTCCCAACTTAGCAGAGCTCCTTAGAAACATGACTAATATGCTCAAGAAAGAAGTAGGAGTGAAATGGATTGTAGAAGCCAAAAGATCCTTTGAATTGGTAAAACATGCACTCACCCAGGAACCTGTCCTAATCAGCCCTGACTTTTCGAAGGATTTCCTTATTTTTTCCTTTGCCTCAAAGCATACCGTGGTTGCAGTCCTGTTGCAGAAAAACCCAGAGGGACAGGAACAGCCTATTGATTTTTTCAGCAAGTCTTTAAGGGATGCACCCTTGAAATATAAAATAATGGAAAAACAGGCCTATGCTTTGGTAAAGGCCTTGAAGGACTTCAGGGTGTATATTCTGCATTCCCACATCATTGCCTATGTGCCTAATATAGTGGTAAAAGACATCTTGTCACAAGACCTAGATGGAAAGAGGGGAAAATGGATTGCTGCAATATTAGAGTATGATTTGGAAATCAAACCCACAAAACTCATTAAAGGTCAGGGCTTAGCTCAATTAATGGCTGAATTGAATCTACAAGCCCTTGACATTAACATGGTAGATTCCCCGGATGAACAGGAAGAGTTACCTGCCCCCACTGTGGAAGAACAGTTTCAAAACTCACCTTGGTACACTGATATCTTGTATGTGCTTACAAATCTTAATGCTCCTCTTGATTTATCAAAAACAAAGGCAAGGTTTTTAAAGTTGAAAGCCAGGAACTATTTCATTTTAAATGAAGGTTTATATTGGAAAAATACTAATGGTTTATTGATTAAATGTTTGCCTGAAGTTGATGCAGAGAGGATCAAGCATGAATTCCATGAAGGAGAGTGTGGAGGTCATCTCTACTAGAAAACCACAGCCAATAAAATCCTCAGAGCTGGCTATTACTGGCCCACCCTCTTCCAAGATGTCCATAAAATGATAGTTGCCTGTCACAAATGCCAAATTTTTTAGGGCAAAAGAAAAATCCTTCCTTTACCATTACAACCTATCACTGTTGAAGCTCCTTTTCAACAGTGGGGCCTAGATTTCATAGGAGAAATCCATCTTGCTTCATCTTCCCAACACAAATGGATTCTCACAGCCACTGACTACTTCACAAAGTGGATAGAGGCCATCCCTTCTAGGAATGCCACAGACTCTGTCATTGTAAAATTTATTAAAGACCATATCTTGTCTAGATTCGGCTGCCCTAGGAATATTATTACTGATAATGTTTTTGCTTTTGGTTCCAAAAATATGATTGATTTTTGTCACAGGTATCAGATTACACTCGGTCATTCTACTGCTTATTACCCTCAAGGTAATGGGTTAGTAGAATCATCAAATAAAATTTTGGTGACCATCATAAAGAAACTGCTTGAAGAGAATAAAAAATCATGGCACAATAAGTTGGTGCATGCTTTGTGGGCAGACAGATTGACCACAAAGAAGTCCATTGGAATGTCCCCTTACCAGCTCATTTATGGAGTAGATGCAGTGTTTCCTACTAGCCTAGGTGTACTAGTGATAAAATTAGTCCAAGAAATACAGTCAGAAGAGGACAGCATGATAAGGAGGATCAATCAGACAATACATCTCCAGCAGACAAGGGAAGAGGCCTACAACAGAGCTCAAAGGGTGCAAGAGAACATAAAGAAGTTGTTTGACAAGAGAAAAAAGGCTTGTGATTTCAATATTGGAGACAAGGTACTCAAGTGGGACTCCAGAAGAGAAGATAAGGGTAAACATGGCAAATTTGACAGTTTGTGGCAAGGTCCTTACATGATTAAGTCCACCATCGGTCCAAATGCCTTTTTTCTGCAAGAGTTAGATGGCACAGATCTGTTTGGGGGTCCTATCAATGGCAGGGTACTCAATCATTAATACTACTGAGTTCAACTTTAAAGCTTTCATTTCCATTGTAAATACCATTTATTTGTTCAGTTTCACAAAAGAAAAAATACAAAAACAATGAAAGAAAGAAAAGAGGGTAGATTGTAAAAAACAATAAAGGTACAGCCCCATACCAAAAAGAGAAATAAATTCTGAAAGTGTGCAAGCCTAAATGCCACTCCTGAAAAACACACTTCTAGTTAGTCAAACAGCCTAATCTTGACTAATTAGTTTTAAATTTACTGTTGATAGGATAGTGAATTCGATTTGCCAAACTGTTTAATCTTGGCTTATCAGTAGATAGATTAGAATAGAAATTAAAGGTTCAAACAAGCTCAAAACCTGAACCTAAGTTTCCAAGCAAGAGATGACTCAAATCTATTTTACATTCTGAGTCGAAAAAGATGTAAATCTGGTTCTAACATGCTCAAAATCTGAACCAGAGAACAAGGAAGAAACAGCTCAAACAAGAGTCAAAAAAGAGTTGTAAAAGGATGAAGGAAGTGCTTTAAACTTTCAGATCTTAAGCCTTCTATTTTGTTTTAAGTTTTCTGCAAAATAAATGTCTATGTGCAGCTTGTTTTTATGCCATAGATCACAGTAAGTCAAACAGCTTAATCTTCACTTGACTGTTTTTAAATTTCTGTCGTAGAATTTAGTGAATAAAATCTGTTGGACAGTTTAATCCCAACAGATGGTAGATTAGGTAGAGAAACATATGGAATCAACTATTTAATCTGAGTCCATGGAGAAATAAGGAGTAGAAATAGATTATATTTCCTGTTTTCAAAAGAATAAAATGTTGTAAGAGAGTTTTCCAATCCAAATGCACTATAATGAAGAAAAAAAAAATGCTAGATCAGTAGGATTGGGTAGGTAGAAAGCTGGTTGATGAAGTTCCATTGTGTTTTCCTGGATGCTAATATGTTTTCAGAAAAGAAAAAAAAAGAATATTTTCCCAGCAAAGAAGGCAGCCCAATGGATAAGGCACTGATCAGCCTTCCCAAGAAATGCAGGTCTGAAGTTCTTGATGCCTTCAAGAAGGCACCATCCCCAAGTGGAGCCACTGTTGGCCACCTATAAAATTTGTTCTATAAAAGGTGGCAAAAACATTTTTTGGAGCCTTCAAGAAACATTTTTTATTACCAAAATGTTATTTCTTGAAGCCTCTTGTAGACCTCATGCCTTTGTCTAAAAATCTTCACTGTTGTTTCCCTTCAAAACTCAGAAATTCTACTGATTTCATGAGAAAGAATTGCTGTAAAATCCCCTTTCTCCCCTTCCTCCATTCAAAAACTAACCTTCATTTTTACTCTCTTTTTTCCCATCATTTTCCTCTGATTTCCGTTTTTCCTCACTTCCCCTTCATAAAATCCACCTTCCATAGTTTAAAACTCCTTTTTAGACTATATCGAAACCCCCAAAACCCTTTTAAAACCATTGAAAATCTATGAAAAAACACATTTTTTTATTAAGGGTTTAAGCCCTTTGGGCCAAGTCTTAACCACTTCACCACCATGCGCCTTGGTGCTGGAACCAAGACCTAAACCTTTCGGCGCTTATCGCATCGGAGAAAATCCAAAGCACGCAAGTATGTTTTATTGTGTTAACAAAAGCCCCGATGTGATTAGCTCTCTGTTCATAACCCCCTATCATGTTGTTATCTCATATAACCCTTTGGGCCCACAATCGAGCACTAAACCATTTTGAAAATCCATCTCCAATCTGTTATTTCTTTTATATATCAAAAAACCCATTTACCCAAAGTGTTGGTCTAAATGCGTCGAGTTATGTTTTTTAAATGAAGATGGGTTGATTGAAGGACCGCATCAAAAGTTCTTATGCGATTAAGTCTCGTATGTATAAACCCTGCCCTCCGCTTTCCATTCCATATAACCTACGCCCGGGACCAGAGGTTAAAGTCCCAAGGCGCTTAATCGCATCGCAAGTTTCGAATGGGTTGATTGAAAGACCGGGCCCGATAGTTCCAATGCGATTGGCCCTTTATTGTATACGCCCGGGGCCTATTATCATTCCATACATCCAGTGCCCCCGCAATCAGGTGCCAGCCACTTCATATATATATATTCCGCCCCGATCCACCAAAACTTTGTATTATTTGAAAATTTGGGTTTTTCATATGTTTCAAAGATTTTCCGCCGGGGCACAGTTAAAGCAATATCTGTCGTCGATCTGGAGCCGATCGAACGGCCCTCGCAGCATCGCAATTTTCATTTGGTGCGTTTGTTTATTCCCCCGATTAGCCATCCCTCCAATTCATTCCCCACCATTGATCTGATCCTCAGATCAACAGTTAATGCGCAATCGCATCGCCCTCCCCGATCGCGCAATCACATCGCCCTCCCCGATCACATAATCGCATCGGCGTTTCCCATCACACCCTTATTCTCTCCCCGCCAATTGCGATCCTCCGATTGAATCTGGACCGCCCACGTGTCCAAATTGGATGGACCAGATCTTTCCTGCATGCTTTCATTGCCTTTCGCCTTTCCACTTGATTTATTTCGACTAATCCCCACCGTCGATCTCCGCGCGATCGACGGATCTGATTTATTCTCTTCCTCCATTCTCATTTAATCGTTTCTAATGAATCCCAACTGTTGGATGATGCCATCCAATGGCCCTACTCTCTTCCCACGCCTCTAAAGCAGTTTAAACCAAAACGCAGGATTTCTTAATTGGTTTCGTGTTTTGTAGGTTATCAGTGGTTTTCCATTTTATTAAAAGGAAAGTCGAAGGCTGGGAATGATGATTCTCACGCCTTGATGCATCAAAGAGAACCAGTCGCTCAGCTCAAAAACTGCGTCTCGTCGATGTTTCATGAGGCATTGATGCCATATGATCCCTGCGCGGCCTGCACATCAACAAGACACAGCAATGCATAAAAGAAACAAAGAGTATCAGTGTTTGAAGATTTCCTAAAACAGTTTGAAGGATTAAGGCACACATTCAGCAAATCAAAGCATAAATCCACGGATAAAGACGTCATAAAGACCGGAAGACACGGGATAAGCCTGATCAGACCTAAAACACTGTTCTCAAGTAAATTAAATGTGTTTTAGGAAGAGACGAAAACAACTGTCGATCTGAGAAAGCTTCCACTGCCCCAAGAAGAGGCTAATCGAACCCTCTCCAGCTCCTAAAGGCACCTGCAACCTCACAGAAATCAAAGAAGGCTTAGTCATTATTTGAAACAAGAGGTGTTTGCACGAAGACAGCTGAGAAATTAATATAAATCAAAGATATTATCTCTAATTGTCTGCAAAACTATTTTAAAGATTAAGAATAGCCCAGAAACAAATCTTTTCGATCATTAGACCTCGGGGAGCAGCAACAGAGTTACTTCAACATGACACAGAGCCTCAAAAGTCAAAAAAGGCTCCCACCGAGCTTAATCCTAAGTGTAAATCAATTAATGCAGATAAACACCTGTAAATTTCTTCATCGAGGCTCTCAAAGGCCGCGAAGTCATCAATCTGTATTAATTGACCCAGGAGATATTTTACCAAATCCCGCCTCCTCCTTCTTCTATAAATACTTCTATAGAAGATGAGAAAATGTTGGTCTCTGGACATCTGATTGCATGTAATAGTTTTCTGAAGCTACTGATGCCCTGTGTGCAACTTGAAGATACATAAGTTGATATGAGAAGTTTGAAGTTGTAGAGACCCACCGAGCTTGCTGATTGTAACTAGTTTGAACATCAAATACAAGCTGTTGATTTATGGGATCCTGATTTATGTCAATGGTGATGTGTTCCTCACTGTCAATTGTTATTTTCTTTAATGTTTTCATTCTATCCAGTTTCTCTAATAAAGAGCAGCAAACATAGAGCTAGGATTTACTCTCAACAATACCATACTCTTACTGAAAGCTTTATTTTCTATGTTTTCTTCATTCGAACATTCCCTTTGAAGAGTATATTAAAGCAGGTTGGTTTAAAAGCACTTGCATGATCTAGATTTCTCTTTAAAATGAGTATTTTCTGTGTTTTCCTTTAGAGTATATTAAAGCAGGTTGGTTTAAAAGCACTTGCTTGATCTACATTGCTCTTTGTGATTATCATATGTGTTTTCCTCTAGAATATGCTGAAAGCAGGATAGTTTAGAAGCACTTACCTGATATTAAGTTGTTCGAACTATTTTTAAATGTTTTCTAACTGAAATTACTTCAATGCAGGCTAGTTTAAAAGCACTTACCTGATCTCAGAATACTTTTATGTTTTTCCTTAAGTACATGCCGAAGAAAGATAGTTTGAAAGTACTTACTTGATCTTAGGTTGTTCACTGTTCTTCATTTTTTTTGCTTTCTATTTCCTATATGTTTCATTCCATAAAATCAACTTAAGAGATCTTGTTGACATAAGTGACTTGCCCCATTGATCCTTCTTGAAACTTGTTGTTCAATTAAAATCCTCCTATGACTCCATAGCCCAATGGGTTAAAACTATCTTTTCCTTTTCTATCAGCCGAATCATTCCTTCACTTGCAGACATCTTCACCCTTTATTTTGAACTACCCTCACCTTCATCATGTCTTTGTCCAACCAAAAACAAACAAACAAAACCCATGCTCTTCATAACTAGCCTAAAATCACATTTCAGGCTTTAAATATCACATCTTTAAACTCATTCATAGAGAGATCCCTCTCTGGATTCAGGAGGGCTAGATCCTTGAATCCAAAAGTGGTTTGATGTTGTCTTATCTTTTGGTTTTTTTCAATGGCAAAAACATAGGAACCCCAACAGAAACCAACAATGAAAATTTGTGAAACCTATGCCTTCTTTGCCAAGCTTCTTTGTCATCTCTTTGACCTTTACAACCTCTTACACTGGCACCTTAATTTCAACACCGCTCAACACCAATGTTGACTGCTGCAAATTTTTTTCACCTTATTTCAAAGAAAACTTGTTATTAATCTGAAAAGCTCAATATAATTATAAGCATTTGTTTAAAAATTATGATGTAAAACATCTCTTTATTTTATCATCATCACTGTCAATTTTTGGCTTGCATTGACTATCCTCTTCATTTTCCCTGCATTAACTAAAGAAGTATTCAGTTTCTTGCAATGAGCTCTCACAATATACTCCACTCCATCCTAAACCAAACAATATTTGTTCTCATGGCGATAAAACACTATTTTCCTATCATACAAATATGGACTTCCCAAGATAATCCCGGATTTCCCAAGATAATCCCGGATATGTCAAGTGGAATTACATCTAACTTGACTTCATCAACAAAGTTTGCAATAATAGTAAATCTAAAAATGCATTTCTGTGTAACCTGTAAATTAGCATTCTTAAATATCCATCCCAAAGGGTATGGTTTATGATGTGCCATGGTTTCAAGGTTAAGCCTTTTGACTAAATCTTCTAAAATCAAGTTTTCTTGTGATCCCATATCAAATAATGCATCAATCTTTGTATCATTATAAATCACTCTAAAATGGAATAATTCTTCTCTTATGTCTTAATTTGGAGTGTTGATGTAACTATTTGAGGAACTAGTACTTTCAACATGTTTCCCTTTCAAACCCATAGCAGTAATTTTTGTCTCATCTCCTGAATCTGACCCTAAGTCTTGTTCAACTATAGCAAAAGTTTTTCCTTTCTCTTTGGCTTTCAATCTATCTAGTTTCAATTATGGATTAAGTTGCCAACATTGGTCTTCATCATGGCCAGTATTTGAACAGTTCTTGCATGTGAGTGTTTCCTTCTCTTTCTTGATATTTGTGTTCTTCTTTCCCTTCCATTTTCCTCCCTTCTCTTCTCCCTTATCCTCACTTTCACCTTTCTCCTCTATGTTTTTTTTTCCCCTTGCCTCAAAGTGTGTGGCTTGTACACAAACTTCATCTAAGTTGTTTGGGTTAAACATAAGGATAGTATGCTTCAAATAGGAATGTAAACCTCCTATGTATTTGAAGAGTGTATCTTGAGAATTCAAGTTTACTCCTAACAACAAAGCTCTCTTTCTAAACTCCGGTGTGTACTCTTGAACAGTTTGGCCTTTGAGCTGCCAAAATTTTTGCCAACTCATAATTTATTTTTTCATATAGGATAATGGATAAAACTGTCTTTTAATGGAAAAAATGAATTCAACCCAAGAAATGGAAATCTTACCATGGATTCACATTTCCTCTTGTGTCTTTGCCTCCCACCAAACTAGTGTTTCTCCTTCTAGCCTTAATGAAGCCAACTGGATCTTTATGTCGTCTTCTTGTAAATTCTGAATTTTTCAGTATAATTCCAATTGATGAATCCAATTTTTTAGCTTCTCAGAATTAACCTCTCCATTGTATATGTGAAGTTAAAACTTAATGTCCATATTGAGTAATGGAGTCTTTCCTTTTTGGATTTTGGAATGAGTGTGGGTGTGGGTTTTGGTGGTGGATGTGGAATATGAAAATGCTTATGAAGATGATGAGGATGTGGATGGTGGAGATGGAGGTCACTTTCCTCTTCTACCTTGATATGGTGGTGGTTTACCTCCACATCCTTTTGAGCTCCTCTCTTCCTCCTTCTCACTGTTTGAAGATCCTTCTCCATGAGGATGCTTTGAACCTTATCTAGCTTCCTTTGCCATGAAAGCTTCATACATGACTTTAACCATTCTTTGCATCTCTTTGAAGTCTCTCTTAACATTATCTTCTTCAGAATGTTCATGAATCTCTTCATAGCCTGACATTTTTCCTTTGGATTCAAGCTCAACCTATGCAGCTTGTACCTCTTCAATCACTTCAGCCTCTTGTACAAATTGCACTTCTTCTATCTCAATTGATGGAGATGAAATTTGAGGTGCTTAAAGTGATACCTTGAGTGGTCCTTTGGGTGAGGATGATGCTTTCTCAACTCTTTTCCTTCTTTTCCTAATCTCAAGACTTGCTACCAATATCTTCCCTTCTCCTCTCTACAATCTCAACCTTGTAAGCATCACAAAAATTTCAACTATTAAAACCCTTTAAGAAAAAAAAGAAAACAACCTTGTGCTCTGATACCAACTTGATCTAAAAATGATTTCTATTTATTTTTTTTCTAGAATCATTTCCAGGTATAAAATTCTCTTTTCTTTGGTTTGCTTATTCATCAAGGGTTTCTTCATGAGCATGTGATTGTCAATTCAATTTACTTGGTGAAATTTAGTGTTTGTCATAAACTTAAAAGAACAATTTTAAATTACTGAACATAAGAAAATATAACCATAGCAAACACGCATAACATAGCTCGATAAATAGAATTTCATTGAAGGAGTTCACCCCTCCTCGGCTACATCTCCTTGGTCCAACTTCATAGTGTGGCCTTTTGTATTAGCTTCAAGTGTGCTAAAATTGCTATTACAAGGTTGAAATTCTATTGGAACCTATTCCAATGATTTTAAAACATCAAAATATACCAGAAATGATTGTTTTTTTTCTCAATTTGGATTCTGGATGGTTTGGAAATGCATCCAACACCTGGTGGCCCTGGGCTTCGAAAATCTTCAAATGCACAAAAACACTGTAGATGACTTCTTCTTCCTCTGCAACCTACTCCATTAAGTTCCTAGCATGTCATTTAGCCAAGAATGCCTCTTTCTAAGCTCTGTTTGGGCGAAAATTTCCTCAATTATGGAAAAAATTGTATTTCCCTCAATTTCTCCACTATTTCTGGAAGATTGCACGTTAAAATTCTAAAAATAGACATTTCTCCAAGTTTTGCGCGCTCCCCTAAACTTTCGCCAGACTAAATTGTGCTTAAATTAATGATAAGAGCATATTAACGTTGAGATAATCTATGGTGTACATATAAGTGCATTTAGCACTAATGACAGATTAACGTGGCTTTAATGCGGTTTTAGTGGCTAATTAAATGTCATAAACCATGTTTAATAAATCCCGCTGGATTTTTCTGTCAGAGCTCTTGGTCTTCAGGCATTGATCACATGGGAGGGGGTTGGCCCCCTCCGGACCCCCGTCGATGGCGTATTGAAAGTTCAAATAATGGTGGCATTCCATATGGATTAATACCCATGAGTTAGGCGAGGTGGTAAGGCGACATAATGGTGCGAGTGAGGTCATGGATTTGACCTCGACCCACCACATAATATTTTTCTCTGCTAAACATGACCCAAAGTTCGTTTACTTTTTCAACTCTGCCATCCTTAGTTAGCCTCTGTCGGTTAATTAGAACCCCACCACATTTGGTTAGATCTGCCAATTGAAAGGGTTTTCAAATTAGGTTAATATGTGTGTGTGTGTGTGTGTGTGTGTCATATAACATATGTGTGTAAACTCTATAGTTTCAACCTTGTCATAAAATATGATATGTGCCCAATGTATAATGAATCCCAACTTTTGAAAAAATCACCAATTCGACCATCCAACTTGGTAATTAAAATAATGAATTTGAACCAAGGGTTGCAGAGGGCCCACCAGAGGGGACACGTCTCAACCTCTAGTTGGGTTGTTCTCCAACCTAAAAAAAAATCAATTCAAGCTTGGGAAGACATTGGAGGCCATTGGGAAATTTTTCCCTTCACAAACCATCTGGCGAATTTGGAGACGACACTTGTCACAGTGTCACTAGCTACAATCTGGATAATATTCCAGAGGTGCTAACTGGACTACCAAGTCATCATCTGTACCTGTTCTGCCCATTTTTTACATGTTTTGGAAAGCGAACAGCAGACCATAACTCACTCATATGAACTCGGATTTTGATGAAACGAGTTGTGTTGGAATCTTGGTGATGAACTCTATCTGGTCATTTAGGTCTGAAGCATTTCTAAGCACTTTGTATTTTTAGCTAAAATACTAATCCCTGATCAGTGTGATGGTGAGATAGGTTTCCCCGTTTGAGCAATCGAATTCCATTCCACCATTAGGAATGAATATTTGGGGCGATCTTTGAGATTCCCAAGGGTTCATATTTGACCAAGTCAGAAGGGGGTCGAATTTATACTCATTTGAACCGGTTTTTCACCAGTAATTCAACCGTACATCCCAGTTATTTAGTAGAGGTGTGCATTTTCAGGTCATCCCCAAAATTGGAGGTATAAGATGAATTGTTTCCATGTGTTCATTTTATTTTTATTGAGATGATGATTTGATTTTGAGATCCATGTATGCCACTTTGTGAGAGGATCCTTGTATGCCACTTTATGTGAGATTCTGATATTTTTTCATGCTAATGGAGAGCTTTTATGAGTGATAATTCTTATAGAAGAGTGTCTCATGGAGGGACATGCCACTCTTGTTAATGAATTTCATCCTTGTATTTGACAAAAAACACATCATGTACTCAACATTATCTTGTGGAAATTAATGAAGTGGCCTCCCCACTCTTAACACCAGGCCCACAGATGTAACCCACATTAGGTGAAATTTGTTATAAAGTTGTATGTGTTCTTTGATTTTATGGTTGCATTTATGTTTCCTCTTCTTTAAAGTATGCACATGTTATTTTTCGTACTCTTTCACTGGAAATTTGGCTAACATCACAGAAGTAAAATATCTTGGTTAATTCCTATAGCTGAGAAAATCTAGATCAATGTGAGTATAACATATGCACTAACAAATCATGGTGATAGGTACTATCCTTTTATATAAAAGTATGACATATTAATCCTACTAGAAAACTAGGGATTTCAAATATTCTATATGGGGTTAATGTGGTTTCATGATACATGAAAACATAACGTGTTATTGAAGAGGAAGAAAGGGCTTATGTTTTCACTTTTCTTAGAGAAAAATACTAAATAAAATGAAGGAAATGACTTGATAGAGTTAATTTTTTTGCTTGATGTTAACCAGCAAATCCAAGAAATTAAATCAGGTCGTATGATTCTATAATATTATTTATAACTGGTTTGATTTGATCACTTCCAGTTCTCTTGAAATTATGAAATGAGTTATCTTAACCAGATGAGTAGAAGTAAGAAAACTAATAAAATAGCTTAGGAATTTGAAAACAAAATTAGTAATTTTATTTCCTTCTAATTTTAGATAAGGGAATGATTTGATGTCCTTACACACTTAAACATTTCCATTGAAGGTTAAAACTATAGTAAATTACAGTAATTTCATTTATCCAGAAAATGTAAAGGGAATGGTTTGCAACCTTGTTGTCTAGTTATACACAATCATTTGAGCTTCTAAAAAATGGATTGGAGAATATTTTCTATCAAGTCTATATAATTCCAACCTATAAGTCAGCCCCATGATCAATAGACATGTCTATTCATATACACAAACAACTATAAATACCAAACAAAACTCCTTCAATTGGTCACCAACTCGGTCAAGGATAACAAGAGAAGTATGAACCTAAAGAAGTAAAAAGAAGGAGAAAAACAAACAATTTGTGGAATTTTTGGTCCGTAGGTTCGTTGGGAGACAAAAATATTTTGAATATAGTACTTAGCTCTGCTTCTAAACAATAAAATATAAGAACAAAATGCTATTCTCATAACCTATAACTTAAAGGAGATTTGGACCTATACTTAACTTATATGTTGGACCTGTGACTATGATAGCTCAGAGCTTGAAGAAATCTAGACCTAATTTGGACCTATAACATATCTCTATGACAAAATTTTCACTGTAATTCAGACTTGTGAAGGATTGTGCGTTAGTGTTCTCAGATCTATTAAATCTCAGACCTATGTTGTTGATAATATGAGGTTGTTTTTTGGATCAAAAATGCTCCTCTTAGAACCTCAGACCTAAGGCTTAACTCTAAATTAAGAAAAGATATTCATACATGTGAAAACACACTTCAAACCTACATATTAACTTAGAATTGTGTATAAACTCTCAACCTGCAATATTTGGAGTTATGATCTAACAATGAATTTTGGAATTGACGTAGAAGCTCAAGCTAGATGCAGTGGTGTTCATGAAAAACTCTCGAACCTATGGTGCATACCTAAGGAATTTTTTATCTAGACCCTTATCCTTTAAAGTTTGGATCTATTCAAAGAATATATTTGAAACTTTGGCACTTTAACTATGGAATTGAGGACTATGTAAAAATGATTGAAGCATGGTTGGTAGCTTTGGAATTCTTGAGAACAATCTTTTGGACATTGTTTTAGAGCAGCCTAAGTGATAGACATGAAGTCTAATTTTTTGGATCACTTGAAGATATATTTGGAATAGAATATAGGAAAATAATAGAATACCTTGAAGCACACTCTGGAGAGGACCCTTTTTTCATATATTGGGATAGTTGTGTTTGGAAACCTTGGAACTATAACTATGTACTGTGGAAATAATCCTTGTAGTAGTTGATTGACTTGAAATCTTGCAAACTTGGAGCATATATTGAGTTAATACTCAAGAGGATGGGTTTTGGATTTCTCTTGGACAGGACTAGTTTTTGGATCAGGTTTAAGAATCCAAAATTAATACAACATTCATGATGCAATCATCTATGAAGAAGCAGAATTATTTAAGCCCTAATGAATTAGTGGTTGAAGAAGATTTTTTGTGTAGGTATGAAGAGTTTTAGAGACACATTCTGACTCCATGTTGAAGATGACCTTGATGAACTAGCCCCTGGAACATTTTGAATAATTATTGAAGTAGATCTTGGAATGGATTGTTGCATAAGCTATTGGAATACTTGAAGTATTGTTAAACTCGCATTAAAGATCTGAAGTAGAGGGTTGGATCCCTAGAGGGAAGTCCTCAAGAATACCAGGTTGGATCTTGAACCAAATGAGATGGTTGGAACCCTAGAGGATAGTATTCCTCAAGAAAATTAATTTGGTACTTGACGAAATATAGGTTGGAGTCTAGTGGATTGAATATCGAGGTCTTCATCTGGGCTTGGAGCCCTGAGGAATTATTGTATAGATTGAATTTTAATATTGTAAAAGAGGATTGGAGTCCTCATTTTTTTTATTAATAAATTTATTATTTTGTTATATACATTTTGTGTTTTTCTTATAAGTAATCTTAACTAACATAAAATAACAATTAAAAGGAAATAATGATTCACCCCCCCCCCCTAGTATTTCCAACATATTCATCGGTACAAGTAGAGATATTCATTTTTAATTCCACCACTTTGTCTTCATGAATGAGGTGATACACTCCGCTCAATTCAAAGTTGAGTAAGATGTTTTCATTGATTTAAAAGGAGTATTCATTGATGTTGAGAAGTGCCAAGATTAGGAAGATCGTATTGGAGGTTGTTGAGCAGGAAAGAAGCTGCCATTGATGTCAAGTAATTATTGTTGATGTGTCTTTGGTGTTTGTATACTATTGATTGGAAGGAATTTTGTCTAAAATAGATCAACTCAAGTGATATTGCAAATTTCATGGTTGGATAGTCCTCAAAAATACGTCCCTAACAATATAAGACACTTTGAAAAACTCCAAAGAGATAAGGAGTTGTGATAGTTTGAATTATGGCAGGCTTCCAGGGGCACATAGTTCCACATAGGCTCATAGAAGGCGCACATGATATGTTTCCCATTAACTAGCCTAAAATATGATGGCGTGCAATGAAAGTTTTGGTTAGAAGTTTTTGGTGTGGACATTTGATATCCCGCAATTGACAGAGTATGTGGATGAGAACATTTCCCTTTAAACAATATTAACTTTCATGTCTTGTCACGAATGGTCTATGGTGTATATAAGGGTGTGATGGCACAGTAGTGTGGTAGATAGACTTCGCAGAAAGGGTAACCTTTGTTGATAGATAGACATATTTCACATTGTGTCATGCCAAGTTCAAAGCTGGAAGGTTATGTGTGTTAGCATGATATGGAAGGAATTATATGTAGAGTTTTCTCTGATAATGATAATTAATTTAAATCTTGTGCATTGGGACTTTTTAATTAACAAAGGAAATTGGTTGAAAAGCATAGAATCCCTGTGTTTTCCTTGCATGCCTGATGATTTGGGACAATGAGAAATGGCAGAAGGAGATTGGTTAACACCAAATGATGTGGAAACCATTTAGAATTGACGTCATCATATGATGATGTTGGATGTTTTGATAGTTGACATGCGGCAATGTGATTCAATAATTTTTGGTACCCAAGTGGCCCTTTGCCAGGCCACATGTGGCACCACTCACAGCGTGACACAATGGCATGTTGTTGACGTGGGATAAAACATGGCATGTCGTTGAGATGGGATGACACATGGAAGTTGACATGAATAGTATGTGGCACCTGGTGATTGGTACATGAGGAAATGAGGTGGAAAGAGAGGCCACATGGTGTTGGTGTTGAATGAAGATTCAACGACCATGATTCATAATCACTAGGAAGATCAACGTCTATGATTGATATCGGGCATAAAACCTACACATATTTTAGTGTGTCTACCTACATGTGATGGATTTGACAATGGATAAGGACTTTATTTGATGAACCAAATTCACATCAGGCGCACAACATGTGCAAGGTGTTGGAATTATGGCTAATGTATTTTCCTTAATGTCAACCTTATGGTTTTGTCACACACTCTTGTCACATTATGTCACCTTATTATTGAGTGAAAAACTGATGTGCCTACTTAGATCATGGATGGAGAATGTTCTTAATGATTGTAAATGTATTCAAGGGTCTTGATGGTTACAAAGGAGCTACAGTGGTTCGTTGAAGTGTTGCAAGTAGTATGAATGTTTTTATGGGTGATGAAAAGGATGAGGAAGTGTATTGGTAGCTTAGTCATAGGTTGCATTTGAATTATATTAAAAAATGTGAATTTTTTGAACCATATGCTACTTTTGTGAGAGAAATTCATGTATACATGGGTATCAAGAACAAGAGTCACATATACATGGGTTTCATAAATAAAAGTCGCATACATGACCCTACACATGGAAAATAAAAAACCATGAGAATTTCCCATGGTAATCTCCCACGGTTTTTTGTCGACAACGTCTATTTGATTTCATCAACTATTCCCATCAACAAATCTAAGGGATTTTCTTATGGTATTGGAAAGGAAAATATATTATAAAAGGAGAAGCAGATTGATCAGTTTTTTATGCATTTGATGGGTTGTTACTTTGTGACATGATCTGAAAAAGGTGTACACAAGGGCGCAAGGAGGAGGCTCAGATATGATAGATCTGAAGATGTATTGGAGAGCTAATGGATGTGTGTGTTTGATTTTATTATTACATGTGTAATTGTGGGTAATGAATATACTGATTTATGTTTTAAGGTTCTAACAAATGAAGGATCAAGGGTTAAAGTATATTTTTGATATGAATGAGATTTGTGACATAGATACTTTGTGTGATGAATGTATAGGGTTTATGTTGATATGCTTAGTTATCATTATTTGAGTTATGACCAGTGTTTGTCGACCTAATAGTAGATGCAAGGAAGAGGTTATTTTTAGGGGCATCAGTGATTCAGTAAATGGAGAAACACATATGGCTACTAAAATTATAAATCTATGTTGTTTATTGTCATTAATAAACATGAATATATTGTTTATTTCATAATGGTGTTGTTATTTCTTGAGTTTTTTATTATTGGTATTAAGAACAGTATTGTAATGGTTGTATTTATGAGGGATCTAGTTGTTTTTAATCTTCTGAGATCTGTACATAGTTTTTTATTCCTGGATAATTGTAAATATGCAAATCCTCCTCTGTACAAACATGTATACTATCTAATAAAATGTGGTTTGGTTAACATTGTTCTTGTCGTTGATTCTGGTTGATTGTTGTCACTGTGATGCATGAGAGTATTTAGTTGAAAATTTCTTTTGTTGTTGATTGATGAGTATCTTGATGGTAGACTAGGTTTAAATCACTTGGCATTTTTTATTTTGATTAACTTTTTGCAGAGATGGTTTGAATTGAATCTTTATTAAATTGTTGTGGAGAGAGTTTGAATGGCTTGGGTTTGGTGCCTTGATTTTGGTATTAAGTTATTCATCATATTAAACTAATATTTATACATTTTTGTTATGAATAAAAATCACATATATACACGGGTTTCCTGAATGACAGTCACGTATATATATTTATTTTATTCTAGATATAATTTGTGGTGCCATTGTCTCGATTAGTACGTTGGAATTTGTTGACTTGGTGAGCCTTAATGTTGAGATTGGCTACTAGGGTTTAGTATTGGATGCACAAGTTATTGAGATTTATTATGTATTGTTCCTTCAGTTGATTTTTTTGACAGTTGTGAAGAGATTTTCCTGGTATCTTGTTAAGAAAAGTTGATCAGATATTTATTATATAAGAACTTTGGTTTTGTGCCTTGATGTTTTTTTTTTATAGTTGTCTTAAGTATGGTGTATGGCTTGGCATTTGATGAGAAAATAATCTTATGAGTATGCTTATGATAGATGATGTTTTCTTGGTATTCATGAGAAAAGAAGTATGAAATTATAATTGAGAAAGGATTTTGATTTGGTTAGTATTGTTGTGACTTGGCTTGGTATATTTTTTTATCAGTGAGATTTGGTTACATAGGGGTGATTGGTAATTGGTATTCATTTATTCAGTATGAACAGTATTTGGTTTCAAATAGGTTATTGGTATGTAGTGATTGAGCTTAATGGTTGGTGTGTATCCAATTTGAAAATTAGATGAAACGTGGCCTACAGGTTTTGATGTGTGTTTGATTTAGATGGGTCCAGAATGAAATATTTTGAAACATGGTCCATAGATGATCCAGAGATTAAAAAATAGGCTTAAAAATCAAAGTTCTTACTCCTGAAAATGACATCAATTCGTAGTGTATGTCGTTCTAATTCCAATAACACTTGAACTGCCTTAATACAACGTCATATGAAGAAGTTATGATGTTCTGAAGTTTTTGACCAATAACTAAAAAATTTCCAGATGGGTTGGTTGGGCTGCTGACTAGCTAGTCCGTACCGTTGACATAATGCTGACGTCAACATGCCAACGTTGCTTATGGGGGACTAATCAAATCCCGCCAAGTGTCGGTCCGTGCAAGGGTTAATTGGCATCGTTCTATTGGTTGAGGTTATTTTGGTGGCCCAATAGGAAGCTGCCACATGACATCTCCTCGTTGGTAAAAAATTTATATACAGGCCTGAAGGCCTCAACAGCGTTTGACCCCTCAACTTCCACCACCAAAATATGGATTTTACTGTTGGTCCATCACATTGGTTCTTAACCATATGGATTACGGATTATAATTAAATTGATGTTGTTTATGTGTTGGGAGGAGGGGTCGGGCAGTGAGCCCCAGCCCCTGGTCATGCCACCATCCATACGACCCTGGCACAGGAGCAGCAGTGAAGGGGGAGGGGATATCCCAACCCTTGGTTACATACTCTCACCACACAACCCTACTGGAGGCTATGTCATAGGGTGTTACCAGGACGAGGGTAGGGATTCATCCCAAGCCCCCGGTGTTATGGGCGCCACAGGACCAGGCATGGAGCCAAGTCCATCAGAGACGACAGTTAAGGCTTGGCTCCCAGTCATGTGGCTCAGCGCGTTACCAATGGCCTAAAATTTGGGGGTTGGCCCGGCAGGGGCGGGAATTTATCCAGGGCCCCACTCCACATGGGCATCATGTGACCGCCGACAGGGCAGAAAATTCGGCGCTTACGAATTATTGTGCAATTTAATGAGGTGACAAAATGCACCTCTTGCAGGTAAAATTGTAACTTGGAAAACTATGTAAAGGGTGCATTTGTAGGGCAGTTAACAGGTTTGGCAAAATTGTAGGACAGATATCAGAGCTTGGCTTGGAGAAGCATAACTTGCTCAATTTTTCACCTTTTTGAGCTCAAGAAGAGCCTAGATTGGGGTTTTGAGCATCCTGGATGCAATGAAAGCCTTGGTTTTCTAATTTGAGCAATTTTTGATGGACTTTTTGAAGGATAAATTATTTTAGTGCCAGAAAAAAATCAGATTTTTGTAGCAGTTTGACGGAATTTTGAACATGGAGAGGACCTAGTCATAGGTTTTCCAGCCTTCTAATTTCATCTACAATAGTTGTTACTTCAATAGATCAGATATTTTTATCCTTTTCTCAATATGTGTTCATGAGAGAAGCTCTTTTCATCACCTCTTTGTGGATTTGTTGTATTTTTTTTGTGCTTGGATTTCACGTGGAGTACAAGGACCCGATATGTGACTCCTTTTTAAGTTGAAATTTTCATGACTTGTTGTAGGGAGTCATATTTTTGGAGTGATAATCCTTTGTAGGAGAACGTTTCTTTATAGGAGAAACAAGCCACTCTACTTTCAACAACCTGTATTTACTCATTTTCTACTGAAACAAATAGAGTGGTCTAGCTATTGGAGCAGGCACTGAGACGTATCCCAGGAGGGGTTATATCTGTCATCAAATAATGGTTTCTTCTCTTCATTTTTTTTCATTTGAGGTGCATGTGAATGTGTTAATTTTTAAATTTCATATGAAAACAAAACTCACCATCTTGAATAGGTTGTGAAACTTGTTTACCTTTAAAGACCCATTTTGTTTACTTTCAAAGCATTAGAGGAAGGTCAGATTTTTTTTTGTAGGAGGTAGTTCCCCTCCAATTTCATATCAGGTGGTATCATAGCGGGTTTTGATCAAGTTTCAAGTATGAGAAAGAAAATAAAGCGTGAAAGGCTCCAAGAGTTAGAGGATATTAATTTATCACTTCGAATGGAGAATGTTGAGTTGAGGATATTGCTTGAATTCGCAGAGGAGGAGAAAAGGAAAATGCACCTACAGTTGCAGCATGTACTAGAGGAAAAAATTGTTGATATTTTCATTCCAGAAATAGAAAATAATCCCTCCAAGATGAAGCCAATTTGTGGGCATGGTCCAAACACAGGATATGGACCCTATGTGGATAATGATGCTTGTGAGCTTTGCCAACATATAAATGATTATCCTTGTGTGCCCATTGGTAAAAGTGGGTGGCTTGAGTCATCATTTACTTCTTCATCATATGAAATGGAAAATATGGGTAATAAAACAAAGGAGGTAATTAGAATTTATATATCTACTCCTTCAGCTAATTTTGATAACACATCTTTCGCATCTTTTGAAAAGCATATCAAATGTATTGATATGAATATTTTAACTCGAATGGGTTATAATGAAGAGGTATTGGAATCAATGGAAAATGTGTCACTAATCCTACTGAGGTGAAGGAACGAGCACGATATGAAGGATTGGGTTATTGCATGGATAAATTGGAGGGTGCTCTAAAATTTTTGAAGCAAATAAATCAGTAAGTGATGATATGTCACACCATGATGGTAGTGGTAATGGTAAACTGTATCCAAAGAAAGATAAATGTTTCAAAGGACATGAAAAGTTCAATAATCATCGTCAAAGTCACAACCAAAAGGACAAGTATAAGTGTCATGGGGATTTTTAAAATGTTGGTGATATTGATTATTTAGGGGACATGTTTCCTTGCACATTTTGTGATGCAGCTGACCATTGTGTGGCTAAGTGTAATAAACGTATGGTGATGGTAAAAATAATGGACCAAATCCTTGTAACAAAGCATGAGGAACCTCTCTCAAGTTTGAAGACTTCCTTGTCGATGGGAAAGCGAAATAGTTTTTGTACCCATTGTAACTTGAATGGGCACCAAATTGAAAAGTTTTGAAAACTTCATCCGGAATTTCATCCCAAGAAGCACAAAGAGGTCATGTGATCCACTAATAGGAAAGCAACAGATGGAAAAGAGGAAATTGGTGTAGTTCCTGAAGCAGCCTTCAAAGCAAAGCGGGTGTAGAAAGAGAACCCATAAGCCTGGGATAGGAAAAGAATAAGTAGACTACTTTGTATAGTTTTCTTGCTTTGTAAAATTGTAAATACATGTTGTATATTCTCATTTGGGTACTATGTAAAGTGAAGTTATGTACAATCAGTTATCTGCAACAAGTGTGTTTTCTTTGACATGTCATGCTATTTTGGTTTTCTGATGAGTCCAATTGTTTGAAGACCTTTTGGGATGAGAAATTTTATGTTGTCCAGTATATCTACAGTTGTGTGAAGAACTATCTAATAAATGAAGCTTATTTTTGAATTTAATATTTTATAAAGATTGTGCAAAATATTAACATGATTATGTGGACAATTTCAAGTACATCATTGAACAAATGCAGTTAGTGTACCTAAGAGTAGAAGTGCATCTTGAGGACAGTAAATCAAAGTATGAATTATTGCATGGAAAGCATTGAGTTTCTTCTGATTTCTAGGTGGAAGATCAAGTTTGTCTTCAAGAAAGAGGGACCTCAAGATTAATTTTGTTTGAGAAAAATAAAGATGGTATTGGAGAGAATTTTCAAATTCCATCCATCAAAGTTTTTGTTCCTACATGTTTAGTGTAGAAATTATACAACATGCATGTATATCTTGGATTCACCTGATCTAACAATGTACTAAAGTTAAATATTGAATCACTTCTACAAATATTTTTCGGAATTAAAAACACAAACGCCAATCACATGAAGTAAAGAATAATCCAATCAAACACAACACAGATAATTTCCCGTGGAAATCTTGCTGCTCAAAACCCCACTATCTTCTATTGTATATTCAGCATGGATCATGAAACAATTACATACAAAACTCTTCTCACAAGATCCCTCCAGTACTCAGCTAGTTTTCTCACACTGTCATACAAAAATTGACCAATACTTAGCCAATTTAATGCCTCCAGACATCCTGCCTTGCTTGTGTAATCCCTGATGAATGCAATCCATAAAATATAGGAATTATGGCCTTCCTTGACTGCAAAAGTATCATGGGCACTTCAATGGGTGTTTGGTTGCATGTGTGCAACCCAATAATCCTATAACTGATAGTCAACTTCCCTTTCACTTAGATCTCAACTGGTTCTCCATTAGATCTGACATGCATGCAGCTAATAATAGTAAATCCTTAGTTGCATGTGAGATCACTGATTGTGAATTAATTAATATTTAATTCACTAGATCTCTCACTAGTGTATATTCAGTTACAACTATCACAACTGAGTTTAACTCACTTAACTGAGTTAAACTGATTACAACTTGCATTAACTAATGCACCACTGCACTTCGAACTCTATTACAACTAGAATTACTCTGCATGCCTCACCAACTACCTCTGACTCGAAATCCACTAGCTAACTGAGTTTATCACTCTCAGTTAACTATTTCAAGTTATCATTGAGAATAGATTACATTTTATTTTCCATCTTAATTAAGGGATAACTAAAATAGACATGCACCCAAAATAGCAATGTGGGCCCCACCCTGGTGTAGGTGCTTAGTGCACTAGGCATGGGTGCTAAAATTTTCTTGTTGAATCTCAACATTTAGAAGAATTGTGGCTTAATTTTTGACAAGAAGATAAGGAATTAATGCCAAGTCAAGGTGGAGTGCCTTTGTTGGGGCCTTAAGGCACCAATTCAAATAAAACAAGAAGGAATGAGATCAGGAAATTTAATGAGTTTTTTCCTCACTTATTTGTTGACTGGAGATAAACTTTTGGGGTCCAAAAGTTCCTAATGGGGAGGTATGATTCGGAGATAAAACATAGGCTCAAAATTAGAGTGCCCGTAATCTCCCGAAACTGGTGTCAAGTCGTGTTGTTCTTCATTTTGATTCCAAGTCGTATGACGTTTTGAAATTTTTGACCAAAAACTAAAAAAATTGCAGATGGGATGACTGGGTTGCTCATTGGGCAGTCCATAGTTCTAACATCGTACTAATGTCAACATGCTAACTGTGTGTATGGGGGACCAATCAGATCCCACCAAGTGTCATTCTGTACAGGGGTGATTTTTCATCACTCTATTGATTGAGGTTATTTCAGTGGTCCAATAGGAGGCCACCACATGGCACATCCTCACTAGTCAAAATTTTATATACAGGCCCGAAGGCCTTGGTATGGTTTGACCCCTTGACCTGCCACCACAAAAATTTGTGTTTTACCATTGGGCCATCACATTGTTTCTTAACTATATGTGTAATGTATTATATTTAAAGTGATCGTGTTTATGTGTTCAGAGGAGGTGCCAAGTAGTGATCCCCGGCCCATAGTCATGCCACCATCCATACGAGTTTGACTCAGGAGAATTAGCGGAGGGGGTAGGGATCATCCTAGCCCTTGGTTATGTACTCTCACCACACGACCCTAGTAGAGTCTATGTCAGAGGGTGCTACTGGGATGGGTGTGGGGATTCATCCCTAGCCCCTAGTGATATGGGTGCCACGAGACCAAACGTGGAGCCAAGTCTGACACTGGCGATAGTTAAGTCCTATCCCCCAGTCATGTGGCCCATTGTATAACCAATGACCCAAAATTTGGGGGTTATCCCGACAGGGGCGGGAAGTTAGCTTAGCCCCCAGCCACATGGGCGTTATTCAATCGCCGACAGGGCGGAAAATTCGGCACTTAAGCGTTATTGTGAAATTTAATAAGGCAATAAAATGCACCTTTTTTGGGTAAAATTATCACTTTGTGTATTGTGCAAAGGGATAATTTGCGGGACAATTAGCAGGTTTGGCCAAATTTCATGACATATAGCATAGTTTAGCTTGGAGAAGCATAATTTGCTCGATTTTTCACCTTTTTGAGCTCAAGAAGAGCCTAGATGGGGGTTTTTAAGCATCCTGAACACAACGGAAACCTCAGTTTTTTTATTTGAGAAATTTATTATGGAATTTTTGCAAGATCAAGTCTTTTAATGACATAGATAATTAGAGTTTTTTGGCAGTTTCAAGGCATTTTGAGCATGGGGATGACCTAGTCAAAGGTTTTCTAGCCTTCAAATTTCATCTATGGCAGCTATTACTTCAATAGGGCATCTATTTATTATTTTCTCAATATTTTTTCATGAGATAAGGATTTTTCAGCACCTCTTTATGGAGTTGTTGTATGCTTTTTGTGCTTGGATTTCAGGTGGAGTACAAGGACATGATGTGTGAGTCCTTTTTATGTTGACATTTTCATGACTTGTTGTATGGAGTCATATTTTTGGAATGAGAATTATTTTTAGGAAAATGTTTATTTGTAGGAGTAATAATCCACTCGATTTTCAACAACTTATATGTACTCATTTTCTACTGAAATCAATAGATTGGTCTAGTTATTGGAGAAGGCCCGAAAACATAGCCCATGAGGGGTGAACTCCGTCATCAAATGTTGGTTTCTTCTCTTCATTTTTTTCATTTGAGTTGCATGTGAATTTTTTTCTTTTTAAAGTTCACATGAAAACCAAACTCACCATCTTGAAGAGGCAGTGGAACTTTTTTACCTTTAAAGACCCATTTTGTTCACTTGAAAAACGTCAGAGGACGGTCGATTTTTTTTATAAGAGGTATTTCCCCTCTAATTACAAATCAATATAGGTACTAAGGGTTGGAGCCTTCAGTGAGGGAGTATGATCTTCCTTTCGGTAGGAGCCAGTAAACTTGATCAAGGAGGAGTATCTTCCTTCCATTCAGAGCTGGATAATTTGTGTAGGTTGTAGCCTCCTGCAGGTAGGAGCCTACATACTCGTAATATTATATTCCAGTATAAGATGTAGGAATAATTTTTTTTATAATGAGAAATAATAAATAGACAACAGGGTAGTGGTTTTCTCCCAAATTGGGTTTCCACCTAAAAATCTTGGTGTCCCTATGTGTTGATGAGTTGATTATGTGTTATGTTTTATTTGCTCTTATGTTGAATACTTTGCATGGTTACTACATAATGAATAAGTAATGAAATAATGATTGATTAAATTGATGAAAATAATTAAATTTCATACATGTTATTTGTGTTCATTAAAATCTCATACACATTTGATGTGCTTGAAGAGAAGTCACATATAAAATTCTAAATGTGAAATTGGAGATTAATTGAAATGAAATATTGATTCAACCCCCTTCCCCCTCCTCAGTATCTATAATAATTGGTATCAGAGCATGTCTATCCAATCAAGCTTAACCATCTGAGAGTGCTATAGGGTAAACTGCTTGGGTTGTTGGTTTTCGAATATCCCTCTCAGGGCTTTCCGATACCCGAGGCAGACAGTAAGATTAGTTATGCTGTTCACAAAGATGGCATGAGCATGTTCATATCAATGGCCGAAAGCAAGGCTTTCCTTTGTGCTGGACAGGTTTGTAATACTTCGAGAGCAGACATAGCTGACGGTGCCTGCGCCAAATCTTCTACAATGTTGTAGTTTTGGGCTGCACGTGCAGAGCTGTTATGAGTCGTGCGTCGAAGTGTCCCTTTGGGGGGACAAATCACGGGGTCAGCAGTAGGCCGTTCGATATGCAAATCGTTTGGTGGCGGTGGATTTTAACTAGTACCAGGTTCTTGAGCATCTATGGTAGGGTTTCCATAACGCTTAGCTCGAGTTTGAAGGTCAACACTCTCAATGCCATAAATGGCAGATGGTCCTTCGCCGGAAGGATATGAACCACCATTTCCCCGTTGATGGGGTTGTGGCAGATTGTCAACCATGTGTTGATGTTGCTGCTGTTGATTAGGGAAAGGATTATGAAGAACGGCAGGTGTTCTCCCAGAATCCTTGTTGGCAATAAAATCGGTGCATTCCTGCAGCCAAGGACATTTGTATGTCAAGTGGTCCTCCGCACAGATTTTGCAAGGAAATTTCATGGGTTTATCCTTCCCTTTGTCATTTTTGGCGGCGTTTTTCTGATTAGTGTTATTCTGATTATCCGACTACTCTTCCGAATAAGATGACTTTTTCTTGTTCTTCTTATTTTTCCTACTAGGTTTTTGTGAGGTTTGCACTGAATTTACCTCAACGGTGGGAAGAGTAGTCGTTTGGTGAGGGGCGGTGGCAGCCGAAGATGGCTGGGAGGCTTGCCCCCGAGACTGTTTTGTGGCTACGCCAGAGATCGTGCCAACGAGACCATCGGCATGAGCTCCGGTTTTCTGAGTAGCCGGAGGATTTGGGTTGCCAGGGCCATGGGGGAGAAAATCATACAGCGTGCCAGATTGCGAATAGATTAAATCTAAATGCTGGGCAGTGTGAATGCATTGATCTTCTGTAACCGCACCAGACAGGCCAATGTCTTTAGCTATGTAAGGTAAGAGAGACTTGCAAAACCAATTGGCTAAGAGATGATCCGGAATTGGCGCTTTAACTAGCCTCCTCCTACGTCTCCATTCATGAATGTGATCGAAGATGTGGGTGGCGGTGTCTTGGCGGAGTGAGGTTAATAGTTCCATTCCGGTATCAAATCTAATTGGTAGTTGGAAGTTCTTTAGAAACTCTGTTGCTAAAGCACCAAACATATTGATGGTGGCGCGTGGTAATTCAATGTACCACTTGGCAGCATTGCCTGTAAGTGTGCGGGGAAATAGTCGAAGTCGAACACTATCATCTACCATGGAATTGGATATAGACCATAGGTGAAAGGTAGTGATGTGTGCGGCTAGGTCTTCCCCTTGTTTCCCGTCGAACTTCGGGATGTCGGAAGGAATCTTATGTGGCACTGGAGGCCAAAGCGAGTTGTGATTGATAGGATCATTAGTCAGTTTATGGATATCGGGGATGTCCAAAGCTGCCAAGAATGGAAATTGTGGATTTTCCCCTGAATCTAACCAAGGTAGTATGGGCTGACTATTTAGACCATAGGGTCCACCCATCAATGTGTTATCAGGAGGATAAGTAGGACTTTGGTAAAAAATTCCTATAGGCGGAGGAGTAGGGACATACGGTTGTTGTCCATAGGGCATGTTGTATTGCAGGGTGAATTGTTGGTTGCCCCCAGTATAAAATTTCCCTCCCATTCCAGATGGAGGTTGGGGTTGGTTAGTCCAAATGGATGCAATAGAGTTTCCAAGAGGCATGCTACTACTTGCATAGTTTGGCAACGGTATAGACCCTACACCTATATTTGAACCACTTAAGGGAAAATTATTAACAATAGGTTGTCCTATTTGTCCTAAGTATTGCAGAGGAAGTGAAATGTTCCCTGCTACCTGAGTGTTGGTGACACTGCCCCCTGGCATAGAGGCCAAGGGGTTTGAACTCAGCAGAGGGTTCCAACCGAAAGGGTTGCTAAAAGGTACCGAAGTAGTCATACTGTGAGTGAGTTACCGTGGGTCCTGCAACGTGGTCACGTAGAAGCGGATGGGCGATTCGTAAGCTATCGAAGGCCAGATGACCATAGGGCCGGGAATAGGTATATGTCGTACACGGGAGTTACCTGAAGGATGGCACAGAACCCACCACCCATGGGGAGTGATGGTGGCGAACTCGGATGATGCCGCGCTGGCACTTCCACTCCAAGGATGCCAGGTGAAATGGATGTTTGTGCTGCCGAAGACATATCTTGGCGTGGTGGAATCTGAATTATCACAGGCCCCAACAGATCAGTGAGCGGAGGATTGTAATGAGGTACAACCCCTTCAGTGAAATGGTCCTCTAGAAATTCTAGATGATATATATGAGGCTATGTGATAATCAAGATTAGTCGGTGGAGACTGCTCTTCCATAGAAGGCACAGGGTCACCAAGGTTCAGTTCTTCCTCAAGGTTGTGAGGAGGTAGACCTTATGCTATCGTTCGTACGTACCCGGCTGGGTCGGGGGGACGCTACCAAGACCGCTAATTTTTAACAAATTTGGGTAAATTGTGATGTATTATAAGTTCCCGTGACAAGAATCACACACCTAAAAATAAAAAAAGACTCCCCAAAATCAATCTAAAGAAGCATGGTGGTGCCTCACGTCTCGATACCAATGCCTACTGGGAGATGAACCAAGATCACCATATTATACGCAGAGGTTGAGCCCAGGGCTCAAACATTGGCTTACTCAGGAGTCAGATACTGTATACGATAGGTGTGTTAATTTCGTGAAGACGAGTACCCTCCTAAAGACCGAAGACGCAGGGTCCGTCTCGCCGGTACCGCATTGCCTCGTCCTCCATACCTTGTGTAAGTCCCTAAAAAGTATGGCCACTAAAGATACCTCAAATCACAGACATCATCAGGGGGGTCCACGGTCAAGGACAGTGTGCTATATGGGCAGAATACCTAGATCCCCGATCTAGTTTCGACATCCCCGAAGGGAACCCCAATATATAACACACCCACTGGATGCAGTCGAAGACGGGCTACCTTCTTTTGCACCCAAGTGTTGTCTCGTGCTAAGCTCCGGTAAAGGAACGGTCCTGATAATATGAGTGCAGTAGGATTTCACTCGTTAATGACTCTAGTTTCAAGTTTTGAGATCTTGGGTAGTTTTCTCACTGCTTCTAACCCAAGATCCTAGCCTGAACTACTGTTTGTGTGAGTTCAAAAAAAAGAGTTGATTGATTTTATTATCGCTTTATTCTTAGTGTACTTGATTATTAGTCTTGCGGAGGGGGAGTGGACGTATGAAATGTGATGAGACTCTGACTCAAGAAACCATGAAAAACATGCTCTAGATATTAAATTCGATGAAGAGTGTTTCTACAAGGAGAGGTTTCTTTTCAACATCCATGCACTAACATTCAAATAGCTCAGTTCAACTTTTAAAGATTCAGACTTCTATCTACCTCTTTTAAACAGTCTATGAACTGAAAATTTCAGAATAAACTCAGCTAGATGCAGAAAAATAATAATATATAAAAAAAAAAATATTCTCTTAAAAGTAAATGCTTTGGACACTGACTTTTAAAACAAGAGAAACAAATAGAAATGTCAGCTTAGCAGACAAGCACAGGGATTTAGTCAGCAAAAGGTACTGATAGCCAAAAAACTCTGCAACTAAAACACCATCACAGCAGTGAACAACAAGGTTTTGGTTGAGTAACGCTCTCTCTGTGAGTAAAGACAGCGACTAACGCACTGTATATGATCAGAGATAGTGTTATAACGCACTGGACAACCTACAGAGGTAGCGTTAGCCAGGGAAAATTTCTTCAGTTGGTCAAACAGAAACAGGATTGAACTCTGCGAGCGTTTGATATGTCTACTGGGCATCAAAAATGGTCGGAAGGGTCTGTGAACAGAGGAAAGAAGAGAGGAGGGAAGAAATAGTCCGGAAACTATGGGGAAAGTCCCCAGTGGAGTCGTCAATTCTGCTATAGGGTAAACTGCTTGGGTTTTTGGTTTTCGAATATCCCTCTCAGGGCTTTCCGGTGCCCGAGGCAGACAGTAAGATTAGCTGTGTTGTTCACAAAGATGGCATGAGCATGTTCATATCAACTTAAAATAACTTGATGGAATGCGATAGAGAATTACATCTTTGATGATCTCGGAGTCCCTTGGAGAGCGCTAGGCAGCGAAACAAGAGTCCTTCTTCGCCGGCTCAAAATCTTAGTCCTGCAATCAGTCAAAGCACCCGTGTAATTTCTAACGTAACATATATCCTATCAATCAAGTCAATATATAACGAACTACTAAATTCTACACATCTGAGCCATTCATATCATGCAATGTAAACATTCAAATGATAATGACAATATTAAGCATTGAATGGACAAAACGAACATATTTCTATTGATTTTGAAAGAAGGAGGATTACAACCGTCGGTTGTACCAATCCCTCCTCAGTCTCCCAATCTCTTGTATCTCTCAAGTGAAGAAGTCCAAGTCAACAAGCTCTCTAGGAACCTCTTTGACTCTTGGCCTTCACAATATAACACTATTCTCTATTCCACAAGTATGCCAAAACCTTTGGCAATCCTTCGACCCTCAATTAAGAGCCTTCAGCTCCTTCTTATAGGAGAGGGAGAAAGCCATTGTTTCCTTTCTCTTTCCACTAGTTTGGAATGGAAAAATCTTAGATGTTTCTTTAATCTCTATGCTTTTGCCTCCTTTGGAGTTCAGTCTTGTTATAGCAATGACCAATAATGAACTGGTGCTCTGCAGTTTCTTTTGTGAACTGACTCTCTTGTGAGGGAAAGCCGGAGATTCAAATCATTATCCGCGGGCTTTTCCCGATTCAAACTTAAAACACGGGTAACGCTTCCCTCCAGTGTAAAAAGAGCGTTGCCCTAGCCACTAACGCAGCCCATTCACTGATTAGCTGCGTTATAACACTCTTGTGTTGTTATAGATAGGCGTTACCCTGGCAGAAATAGGTTTAATTTAGGTCTTTATACTCCTTCCATATTTGTCTTCCCCTCTGAGCTGATGAGGAGGTATTTTGACCTGTAACAGAGAGTAGATCGGGGACCATGGGAAAGAAGCATAAGAAGAAGGTAGCACAAAAGAAGTAGTCAATTCAAGAACAATGTGACAATGCAAATAATTTATAAGACGCAATAGAAGTATATACAATTATCGATCAAGGAAAATCAATAGCAGAACAAGGAAACTAAAAAATTATGGATAATAAAGGTATGTTAATACTTAATTATGTTAATTATTAGGATTGGAAAGAAAAGATGAAATCTAGGATAATATCCCTCGGATCTGATGTTTGGAATTTAGTCTATAATGGTTATACTAAAACTCCACCATTAGGACAAAATCTATAGAAGAATAGTCAAGCATTAAATGAAATCTTTTGTAACGTGCCTGATTCAAATTTAGAGAAATTTATGCACTATGGAACTGTAAAGGAAGCATGGGATAATATACAAGCCATCCATGAAGGAGAAGGAAAAACAATAAAGAAATAAGTTTGTTCATCAGGTAAACCAACATGTAATATTGTTTCTAAAACATTAAATTAATCTGAAGGAACTTGTAGTCTATATAAGATGAGTGTGACAATGAAATGGCCTTAACTATATCATATGGAGTTACTGATTTAGAAAAAGAAATGTTAGAAGCAGTATTTCATCTTAGAAGAAAACTTTCTTTTTCTTTGAAAAGGATTTATAGTCTTGAGGTAAAGGTCTAGGAATATGAAAATAGGGGCCATGATGAATCGGAACAACTTAACCAAAAGAGACAATATTGTGAAAGACTTGAAGCAGAGATCATATTTCTTAAAGATGATCTGGAAAAAATAAGGAAACAAAATGAGGGGCTGCTTCAAGTATTTGAAGAACAAGAAAATGGACTCAAATAATAAATTATCCAGTTAAGAACATAGTTGGAAGAAGGTAGAAAATTTGAAGAAGGAATGATGAAGGAGTATAAGGAAAGGGAAGATCAATGTCAAAGGCTAGAGGCTAAGGTAATGATATTAAAAGGTAAATTAGCAGAAAAGGATAATCAATTGATATTTCAAGATAGAACCAAAATATTTGAGAACCCTCATAAAAGTCAAAGGTCTCCCTCCATCAAAACAAACCTTGGTTTTCTTGAAACTATGAATGGATAATCCAGCTCACAAGCTTGTGCACAAAATTATAACGATAATAAATAAAGTTCTAAAAATCATGATAAAGAATTAGGAATTCAACCAAACCAGAAACCAAGAAAAGTGAACTTCCAAAGGAAATCATTTTCTCCCCATGTGTACAGTATAAATAGAAATAACAATCCATTTTCTCCCTTTATCAATGATATTGAATGCTTTATCTGTCACAATTTTGGATACATTGCATCCAATTGAAAAAGTAGATTGTTCAGACCTCAAACAAATAGTCTCTCCACAAGAAGACCATCGGTTCCCAAGTATTGAAGTTTGTTTTAAGGATATTGTTTTGCATGTAATTTATTTTGTCAGAACGTTATTGATTGTAGAAACACGAAGCAAAAATATTATGATTATCTTGTCCTCTTCTCTGGTCACGTAAGGTGTTATACATTTAATAAGTTTGGACATGTAGCAAAATAATTCAGGACCAAGTAAATGAATTCAAACAGACATTTCATAAAAAAACTAGATTCCATCCAAATCAAGCAACCAAACAAGAACATTATTATCGAATGACCTGAAAAATATGGATCCACCAACACTCTGCATATCAAGCAGAAGGCAGAGGTGCAAGTGAAGTGTCACCTTACTTTGTGCACATTTGAATAAAAAAAATTAAGGGTACATAGATAGCAAATTCTCTCATCACATGTGTGGAAATAAGATAAAATTTAATCTCAATGAAAACAAGAGGTGTAAGGATATTCTTGAAAATATTTCACTTGCAAAGGTACTAGGAAAGGGTTGTGTTGATCTTGATGTTAAGAATACAGAAGAATCTAATGTATTTTTGGTTGAAGGGATAAAGCAAAACATTCAAAGTGTAGGGAAAATAGTTGATAAAGGGGATGTAATTTTATTTACATAAACTATATGCAAAATTGTAGAATAAGAAACTGGAAAAGTAACAACAAAAGGATTCATATATGCAGACAAATTATATGTTCTAAGGAAAAATACAGGTAGAAAAAAGAATTCAAGTTCCTCCTCTTCAGATTCAGAATAAAGGAAGATATTCCTCACTACAATCTATTGTGCCTTATGCATATTTCTAAAAGGACTGCAAAAGTGCATGTGGAGCAAATGATAGCTTGATGACAATCAGGTCTTGTTGTGCTATTCAACAACCCCCATTATTTTAGCATAATTACCTTAGGAAAATAATCGGGACCCTTTTAAGAATTTTAGAGTAAAACAAATAAAACCCTTAAGTGATCAATTTAAATAGAAATAATAATCAAATGGGTTGAAAATATTTAATTTTCATATTAAATACACTTTAGCGGAGAATTTTAATCAAATCACAATATCGCATGAAAGACATATGGCTCCTAAAATCCACTCAACACAAATTGTGATGTAAAATACAACAGAACGCTTTAATAAAGAAAAGGGGTGTTTTCCCGAAAAATCCTATGAGAAAGAGACTGCGAGACCCACTTCCGCCACGTAGGCAAATCGCATTTCGTAGTTTTATCCCGACGATCTTAAAGTCATCCTCCACATTTCCTCAATGCACTATACTCTATCACATCGCACTTTCGCTTCGTGACCACTCGCGCCATTCCTTCATTTTCGCCGATATTGAGATTTTGATATCACAATCGAAAAAAAAGAAAAAAAAAGTATCCAATTGACACTCTATAAAGATTCACACATGAATGACATTGTGATGTGAGATCTCATTTAAATATTGGACCAATTACACGGGCACATCAACCCATATTGTCCATCAATGCCATAACTTAAACGGTTTTATATCCCATGCTTCCAAAAAATTATTTAACTACAAGAAGCATTGAATTTATTTATTAACTGCGTGCCAAGTTTCATTCGCTTGATTTTTTCCATTATTACGGTACTTTTTTATTTGTAAATCAAAATTTCCTCTTTATACCTATCATTCTTCATTGTTCACAAGCGAATCCAAATAAACAGATCTCTTCAGAGATGTCGAAAGCTGTGAAGAAATCTAAGAAACTTATGGCACCCACAAATCCTACAACTACTATAAGTGAAAGAACAAAAATGCTTCCTCTATTTACAGACACAACACGCGGGCCTCAAAGTGGTTCTTCCTCCTGGGAAGCGATGTATAAGTTATTTGAGGATGAGAAACCCCATAGGATTCAGCAGAAAGTTACTATAGATGCTTCTGATTCTCCAAAAGCTACTTTAGAAGAAGTTTCCAATTATTTTCTACACTGGGTTGTTGTGCGCCCCAAAATTATACCATATACTGATATGGTAAGATGGATAATCAAAAACCTCAATATTGGGGACAAAACTTTCTTAACCAGCAGAGGAACGATGATAGGTTCTTTTAAAGCAGAAGATTTGAAGTCGATGTATCACATCTAGACCCAGAAAAGGTCTACGAAAAATAATTTCTGGCGTAATTCGCCAGAAATAATGAGTTGAAGTCAAATCCTATCAAGAAATGGAGGAGCAACGAGAATAAACACAAAAATGATGATAAGGGTATGTATTCTACTGGCTCCCTTGATAGTCCCTATTTTTATGTTGCTGCAATAATGTCTAGGCTCTTTGGTTAGCCTGATACTACCAAATTTTTAGTTGAATGGGTTCCCCTAATGGAAGTAGTCGAGAATTCTTATATCATGGATTGGGGAACCATTTTTTTGAACAATATTGCCACTCAAATTCTGGAATATAGTAAAAATCGTTCTATTTCATCCAAAAAATTTCCCCCATTGTATATGAGTGCTTATATCATGGACATTGTATGTTTCACTTCATATTTTCCAGCCGTGGGTTGGAAATGGAATACCCAAGACCCTCTCCCCATTCATGTCTATCATAGCATGTTATGGGAGTCAAAATATGAAAACCATTTTTATAAAATATTCCATGGAGTTATGCTCCCTTTATTTCAAGTTGTGTTCAATGAGAAAGCCTCAGGTTGTCTAAAGAAGCTCAAGCTAACTTCTCATCCATTGGAAAATGGTTTGGAGAATATTTTTTTACCTATTTCATAGTTTTAGGGAGCCTGACTCGGCCACATTTTTTACCATTATATGTTCTGAATAAGCTTCTCACAAGATAAATATCTTATCAAACTATTGGCAATGGATTAACTAAGTTTCTGAAGGAAGATAATAAAGCATCATAGCACTCCTTTCCAATTAATTGTGGTGTTTACACCTTGGAAAACTATGAACACGTAGGATTACAGGTCAACCAAATTGAATGTTTGAAATTGTTTAAAATTTCAAATAGACAATACGACCTTAATCAAGTTGCCAATGATTTTACCACTCAAGTTAAAATCATACCTTTTGTACATGAAGATGATGATTTCGATGAATGTTTGAGTCAGTCGACACTTATTCCGAAGTTCAAAATTTATCAGCATCATGCCTCCATCCACAGCAGTTGTCAAAGTTTAAACAATACAGGAACAAAAGATTGGAATGGATTTCTTTGAAAATTCTATAAGTATCCCAACCCATAACATAGAAGGAACAATAAAAAGAACATGCACCTAAGGATACTGAATTCCTTAGTAAAACTAAAGAGGATAAATATCTGAAGTTCAAACCATGTATTTAGAGTCCCCAAGTAGTTTGAATGATGTCTGGAAGGAGTTTAATCAAAACGTCCAAGGAGACCAAGAAGTGATGATTACTGGTCATCAATAGATAGTGAAAATGCCTCAAAGCAAAAGTCAGGACCTATTTACTGTTGGGCCATCTGACAAGTTAGTTAGCACAGAACAATTGGAATTCATCTAGGCCTTCCCTACTACAGAAATTGTACTGAAAATTGAGGAAATCCCTCCTCTTGATATATTCTATAGTCCTAGACATAAAGCCGTTATGAGAATACAAAGAAAAATAAGGAGAACATAGCAGTCTCAACTCCTTGTTTCGAAAGATATTCCAATGGATGTAGTCTGGAAAGATTGAGAAGCAGATCCTTCTCAGGATCTAACTCATCTAACCTAGTTCGTAGGAGCCTATGCATCTGCTACTATAGATAAGGCCTTCGAAGTTCAACAGCTGATTAAAGAAAAGGATGAAAGAATCATCCAATTAGAACATGAACTACAAGAAAAAAAGAAAAATGTCAACTAGCAACTACAGGTACATGTATCACAGCTCCAAGAGAGAATTGATCAATTGAAATTACAGCACAAAATTGAAATCAGTGCTAAGGACACACAAATTCATCAATTGCAGTTTATTGTTGAGAAATTGAAAGATAATCCAAAAATAGATGAATTTAGAAAAGAAGCATTGGAATTGAATACCAACTGGCACAGCAGAAAGTTATTTTTTGTCAAAAGTTGTCAAATATCATTTAATTATGTGAGAAAAGTGATTCACTGATGAATTGAATAACAGACCAGAGAATCAATTTCGATGAAATCGACGATAAAGTGTCATAGTATGTCACCTAGAAAGATACTACTGATGGCTGAAAGGCTAATCTTCCTAGGATTGAGGACTCCAAAAAGGAAATCTTATTTACTTAATGGGACATACAATTGAAACATGTTGAAAGGGACATCTACAGAGCTAGAGATGTGGCTAATAATATTGTTGAAACAAACAGACATAATCTCATCGTTACCAATATTATTGATAGATTCCCTCCTAGTTCTCTTCTTATTGTTAAAGATTTGATAAGGCAATGGAAGGAAGTCTCAAAGTTCAAAGAGGAAATCATCAGAAAGTTGGAAAAGCTAGATTTGGATAAGCATTGGAAATACATAGCCACATAGCCAATGGTTAAAGCCACATATCCAATGGTTCATGTTGTGGTGTCTTACAGATACATATTCTTATATGTTGCCTCCACTTTCAGATGTGGTTTTAACTGGACAGCTGCGCATCAAGCCAGGCCAACCTCCCGAGGTTAATCCTATGCTTAACATCCTTCAACTGAAGGAACGAATGGTTGATGAGACAACAAAGCAACCTTCAAGAAAGTTACCCCATTAAATTGTGTTTCTATTTTATTTTCACTTTCTTTAAGGAGAGTTGTTTAAACCTCCTCAAATTTTATTGTAATTACTATTTTTAAGACTTTCTATTTTATTATATAAACCCCTTCATGTCTTTTAAGAAGGGGTCCTGAAATTTTGAAAGGAAGACTTTACAGAAGTCACACTTTTGTACTCTTAAAGTTTTCATAATAGAAAGGGTTGGACCAAATACTATTTTTCAAATTAGCAGAGTTAGCGTATACATGGTACTTTTATCCTATATGTTAATTTTCTGGTCCAAATGAGAAATGATTAATTTTTCTTACGGTGTTTTGTTTTATGTATTTTCTTAAAACAATCGGGCATTAATTCACTTTTGAACATGTTAGATTTCTATCTTTTGATACATATTCAATACATGCACTAAACAGAGGCGATATAGTCTTATCCAATTGATTTTATTAACTATTTATTTAAATCAATTATTTCAAATTGTTTTCATATCTCAAGTGTTTGTATAATCTTTATTTTCATTCGCTGAAAGAACATCTTCATAAATCACACTAAGAGAATAATTCATCTCGGGATAGATATAGAAAGGTATATTTATTTACTTCAAGATTTGTATCACTCCCATCTACCAAGTTACAGTCATTTATAATACCATCCATTCACCCAATTATATTTCACTAGGAAACTGGTCCCATAAATCCAGTCGGAGCCACCATACCAAATGAATAAGGGACAATTTTCAAGTGCCCGACCGGGTGGTTTTCCCAGATGTTGTTGCACAGATTTTTGGGGCCTCAACGAGTCCAAAAGATAAATGGTGCATGTTCTTAGGGGGAGATATGCATGTGTGATATTTCACTAGTTCAACCTTGATTGTGGTTTCATATGTTTCTAGATTATTCTTATGGTGTTTATTTATGCTACTAATGCTACATATTTTAAAGTTGTTATGTTCAAGAAAATATATGACATGTTCAAGGGGAGTTGTGGAAACTTTATTTTGAGAAAAAATTTGCTTTTTACGTTGTATATGTGTTTCTTATGAAGGATAGTCATGTATGTAAATATTTCTTACCTTAGACAATCATGTATTATTTTATGTGGTGATAATAGAGTGTCATAGATTCAGGGGGAGCTCGTCATATGCTTCTAACATTTCATGGTTGGTATTATGGTTTTGACATTGGTGTATTATATGAAATTTTTAGTTTGTTAAGGGTGCCTATATGCTTCTTAGGAATGTATAACAGGGTGTTCATCCATGATGTGTTTATGAGCTATTTTCGATATGTCATTGCAAAATCTTATATTATTCCTGGTGTTGATATATATCTTTGATGTATTGTTTGTTGGAATCTTCATTGATGGGGAGGATATATATGCTACTAATTTTGAATTTTGAAAAGATAATGTGATCAATATTGGTGATGAAGGGTTGACACATGTTATGGGGAAGCATCTACTATGCTTCCAATGGTTCATTGTTGGCATTATGGTTTCTTATTAGCACAAAAGAGACATGGGTAGTACTTATATGACATTGATTTATTGCATGATGATTATTTTCATCGTGATCAGTATTCTTAAATTTGTTCTTCATTGCTTACTGTTGGAAGATATATATGTTGTTGTCACTATGTCATGGTTGATATTCAGTATTTTGTTGATCAGTTTGATTATGATTAATGGCTAATGATGTTGGAGGTATTATTTGACTTAAAATATGTTTTTGATGAGTCTCTTGTAATCAATTTGATATCATGTGCTATTGTTGATCAATGTCTTGAATAACCATGTATCATCATATTTTATGTATTGGTCAGGAAGTGGCCCATGTTACAAAAATTGTAAAATTTAGTCATGTATGAGCTATTGGTTATGTCATGTATGTTTTCCTATTGCTATGGGTGATTGATGTAAACTTTCAATCATAGATTCATTGGTTGTGATAGTTATATGGTAAATATGTGCTTATGTAAAACCATGTAATTACTTCATAAATTTGTGTACTTACATTGCATATCTCTAGAAGGTCCATTATAGGCTCAGGGGGAGCATCGTCAATTTATGGTTTTGATTAAATTTATATCTTGCAACTGCACTCCTTAGATTGTAACAGAAGATCAAGCTAATAATGTTGAGCATGTCAGGGAGAGAACTTCTCTCAATTTGGTTTTTCCCTTTGTACTTGATGTCAAAGGTGGATAGAAGGACTTGGTGTTTTGTAGGAGTTTGACATCAAGTCCAAAGTGGGAGATTGTTAGTATTATCGCTAATTTGTGGTCCATGATATCAACCTCATGTTTTTTTCACCCACTCTTTTCACATTGTGTCACCTTATGATTGAGTGTAGAACTAATGTTCCTAGCTATATCATGGATGGATAATGTTATTAATGATTGTAAAGGTATTAATAGAGTCTTAATGGTTATAGAGGAGCTAAAATGGTTTGTTGAATTTTTCAGGTAATATGAATGTTGTACATATGATGCAAAGGATGAGGAAGTGTATTGGCAGCTTAGTCACAGGTTGCATTGGAAGTAAATTGAAAAATGTGAAGTTTGTGAACCATATATTACTTTTGTGAGAGAAAGTCATGTATACGTAGGTATCAATAACAAGATTCATGCATACACAGGTATTAAAAACAAGAGTCATGTATATGCAGGTATCGTGAACAAGAGTCACGTACATGACCCTGCACACGGAAAATAAAAAACCATGAGAATTTCCCATGGTAATCTCCCACGGTTTTGTGTCGGCAATGTCTATTTGATTCCGTCAACTAATCCCATAAAAAAATCCAAGGGGTTTTCCTATGGTATTGCCAAGGAAAAGAGATTATAAAAGGATAAGGATATCAATTATTTTTGTGCGCATTTGATGGGTTATTCCTTTTTTATATGATTTGGAACAAGTGTGCACCAAGGCGCAAGGAGGAGAATCAGATCTGAGATATCTGAAGATGTATTGGAGAGATAATGGATGCGCTTGTTTGATTTTCTTTTTGTAGGTGTAATTGTGGGCTAATGAATCTACTGATTAATGTTTTAAGTTTCTAACAAATGCAAGATTAAGGGTTACAGTATATTCATGATCTGAATGAGATTTGTGACAGAGAGACTTTGTGTGATTAATGTAGATGGTTTATGTTGATATGATTGATGATCAGTATTTGAGTTCAAGGGCATCAGTGATTCAGTGAATGGAGAAACTCATATGGCTACTAAAGTTATAAATCTATGTTGTTGATTGTCATTAAAAAACATGAATATATTGTTGATTTCATAATGTTTCTACTATGTATTGAGTTTTTTGCTATTGGTATTGAGAACAGTATCGTAATGGTTGGATTTATGAGGGATCTGGTTGTTTTTAATATTCTGAGATTTGTACTAATGTTTTGTTCCTGAATAACACGTACATACGTGGATCCTCCTCAGAAAAATCACATCTACAATCTGAGTAAATGTGGTTTGGTTAATATTTTTTCTTGTTGTTGATTTTGGTCGATTGTTGTCACTGTGACGCATGAGAGTGTTTAGTTGAAATTTTCTTTTGTTTCTGATTGATGAGTATGTTATTGAGATGAGGTTTGAATCAATTGGTATTTTGGATCTTGATTAACTTGTTGTATAGAGGGTTTGAATGGAATATTGATTAACTTGTTGCAAAGATATTTTGAATGGCTTGGGTTTGGAACCTTGATTTTGGTATTCAATTATTAAGAAAAATAAATCGAGATTTGTACATTGTTGCTTATGCATAAAAGCATGTTGGTTTCTTTAATGGCAGTCGTGTATATATTCTAATTTGATTCTAGACAAATTTTTTGGTACCATTTACTATTGATTTTCAAAGATGTCTTAATTAGTATGTTAGAAGTTGTTGACCTAGTGAGACTTGATGTTGACATTGGCTACTAGGATTTACTATTGGATGCACAATTTATTGAGATTAACTATGTATTTTTCCTTTAGTTTATTTTGTTGACAGTTGTGAAGAGAGTTTCTTGGTATCTTGTTAAGCAAAGTTGATTTATCGTATAAGAATTTTGGTCGTGTGCCTTGATGCTTGATGTTGATAGTTATCTTGACTATGGGGTATGTCTTGGAATTTTATGAGAAAATAATATGATGAGTATGCTTATGATAGATGAGTTTGTCTTATTATTAATGAGTAAAAGCATTTGATAGCATAATTGATCAAGGAGTCTTATTTGGTTATTATTGTTAATACTTGGATTCGTATATTTATTTTATCAATGAGATCTGATTGTAAAGGGATAATTGGTAATTGGTATTCATTTATCTAGTCTGAACAGTGTTTGGTTTCAGGGAGGTTATTGGTATTCAATGATTGAGCTTAATGGTTGGTGTGTATCCAGCTTGAAAATTAGATGAAATGTGGCCTACATGTTTTGATGTGTATTTGAGTTAGGTGGATCCAATATGGAATATTTTGAAACTTGGTCCACAGAGGTATTGAGGGTTGGGTCATGTTGTACCTTAAGAGACAATCCCTTTCCTATATTAAGGAATCAGTTCTTAAGACATTTATACATGTATGTCATGGAATTTTAATGTCAAGGGTCTTTGCTTAATCACCTTCAGATATTTTTTTATTAAACCCTCAAGAATCAAATGCAATAAATGCTTTGCAATGGCTTTATTTGTTGATATTAAATGAAAGGAAGCCCAAATTGATATGCTAGTAAATAGTATATATCACTCAAACTTCAGAATAATTTTATGACAGAAGATTAGTTAAAATGAAGGAGCACCCATTAAGGATTTTAACTCTTATTTACATATGTAAAAAGAGACTTGCAGCTTCATTACTTCATTTTATTCAAGGACAGAAAATACAGAATGTGAACTTGAAAATATATCAATATCAACAAATGCCAGAATCTTGCTTTTCATTCATTAATCATTTGAAAACTGAGTACAAAATGTGCAGTCTGAAGGTCCAAAACTCGGAACCTTTTTCTTTCTTTTCTATCTATTAAAATACAATAGAAAGTAGTTTGTAACTGTTGGAACTAATCCTAACTGCTTCAACTAATTATGACTTCGTCAACTACCTATTACATGTTATCAAAATGTCTTATTACAATTACATTCTCTTTAAAAGAGGAAAATAACATGAAACTTAAATCTTAATCTATTTTCTGAATGTGAACTGATGATGTTTCTCACATCACTATGGGAGGTCTCAAGGTACGGAGAGCTCGTCGAGTTCATGCCCCCGCAGTTAATCTCAACCACATATCTGGATCGGCCCCACAGTCAACAGGGTCAACTACGGAGGCACCCTCCTCATTAACTCGTGTGCTAAATGTGCCCGCGGGTTGACACTTTTATTCCTTTCCTGATGAATCATCAGATCCCACTTTATAACATGCTCGCTATTTAGCTATGTACTAGGACCCACTTCCACAAAGCTTAAAGTATTAAACCTTAAACTTAATGTAACCAATATGACATATTTATGCTAAAGTACATGAAATTTTATACTTTAGCATACATTTTCACAATTTTCTATTCTTTGTATTTTTTTAAATTTAAATTAAAGGATATTGCGAATGAGCCACAACATCTGGCTCCACCTGGGGATAGTGTTTTCTGCCACAAAACACTAAGAACTGCAGATTAATTCCTTCACTTCGGGCATGGATTCAAATGTTGTTTGATGAAATATGAACAATGAACAAACCGGATATGTACAATGGTGACCATGAACTTTTAATGTTGGAAATAATGTTTTAAATACTACTCATTCACAGGCAATTCCACTTTTTCTCCATCAAGATATTCCAGCATAAAAGTATTATTCGATCTAGCCTCAACAATATTGTATGGGCCATACTAGAGTGGATCAAACTTACCATTCTTTCCCTTCTCTTCTCTTATGGTATCCCACCTCAATACCAAATCTCCAGCTTGAAAAATAATCTCCTTAGCCTTCCTGTCAAAAATGGTCTTCATTTTTTCTTGATAAGTGATCAAATTCTCTCTGACTTTTTTCCTACTCTCACTTGATTCTATAACCCTATTTAATCTTCTTACTATGCATTAGGCTCTTCTTGTGCTTCTTGAAGAAAATAAATCACTGGTCTAGCCAACTGAGTAGGAAATAAAGCTTAAGTACCATAAACCAGTTCATAAGGAGACTTACCTATAAATCTTCTAGTGGTCATCCTTACTACCCAAAGTGAAAATGTCAATTTTGAATCCCAGTTTTTCTGATTTTCATTAAAAAAAAATCTTCAGAATCTTGACCAATGTCTTATTGGAAGACTCAGCTAGCCCATTACCTTGAGGATGATATGTTGTAGAATGGGATAGAATGACATTATATGTTTGACAAAAATTAATGAATTTAGCTTAATTGAATACCTGGGAATTATCAGTCACAATTTTGATAGGACACCCAAACCTGCTAAAGATATTCTCTTCCAGAAACTTCATTACTACCTGATCATTTGCCTTTCTGGTAGGTATTGCCTCAACCCAATTTGTAAAATAATCAATGGCAACGAGAATCCATTTAAACCACCCACTGGATGGTGGATTGATTTCTCCAATAAAATCTAATCCCCATTGCCTAAAGGGTTCTTCAACAAACACCGGGAGAAGAGGTAGAGGGGCTAACCTTTTCTTTTCTGCAAATAATTGACATTCTGACAGCTTCTAACCAGTCTGTATACATCAGCAAACAAGTACGGCCAATAAAAACCTGACTTGAGAATTTTATGAGCAGTAACTTTCCAACTGTAATGACCTCCACATAAATTCTCATGATATTCTTTTATAACTTCCATCGATTCACCTTCTGTCAAGCATAACAATAAAGTACAAGCAGGATCCTTCCAATATAACTTAGCATCAATTATAACATATGGTTGAGCTTTGAGTTTAAGAGCTTTGTACTTCGTTTTGTTTATTGAGGGCGGACAAGAGAAAAAACACAAGTAATGAATAATATCTTTATACCAATCAGAGCAGAGAAACTTGTATTTAATTGTTGACTTTGTACTACTTTGACTCCTTTCATCAACAGTTTCATCCAGGGGTGCCAGAAAATTAATTCCCAGAGCTTGAAAATTAGATTATGTCAGCAACTTTTCCAAGCCTTGTCCCTTTACCAACTTAGTAGGTTTGATATCTAAGTCATATTCTTGGATTTCAGCAATCCACTTTCCTCTTTTCCCTTCAACATCACTTTGAACTAACACATTTTTTACAGCTGAGTTAGGTACATATGCAACTATTTGAGACTACAGCACATAAGTTCTGAAGGATTTTAATGCTTTAACTAATGCATATACCTGTTTCTCCAAGATATTATATTTGAGTTCTGCATCTCTAGGAACTTTACTGAAAAATGCCATAGGTTGCTCTTTTCCCTCTTCATTCTTCTGTAGCAACACAGCAGCAATGGTAGAAGGTGATACAAATGAAAATATTTGGAAAGGCTTTTGATAATCTGGACTGACCAAAACAAGAGCTTCTTTAATCCTGGCAAAGGATCCTCTTGCATCTTTATCCCATTTTACTTCAGCATTTTTCTTCAACATATATTTTATGTTCCTGAAAATCTCAATGATAATTTGGGACAAATCTTCTCAGAAAATTATTTTTTCCTAGGAACCTCTGAATATCCTTTTTACTTCTAGGCAAAGGAATTGTTTGTATAGCTTCAACTCTTGCTGGATCAATTTTCACCCCCTGATTTGAAACTATCTACCCTAGAAACTTTCATTCTTCCAAAGAAAACAGATATTTCTTAGGATTCAATGATAACCCAAACTTTCTGCATTTTAGGAAAGCCTTCTGCAAATGCTCCAAGTACTCATCATCAGTACCTGAAAAAATAGTCACATCATCCAAGTATATGACTACAAAATTATCACCTATAAATTCTATTTCCATTGCCCTTTGAAAAGTGACCCTTGTGTTCATGAGACCGAATGGCATCCTAGCATACATGAACGTTCCCCAAGGTGTGGTAAAATTTGTTTTCTTCTAATCTTCCTTTTCAACAACTACTTGGTTGTACCCAGATAAACCATCAACCATAGATAATCTATAAGCTCCTGTCACTTTTTGTAAAACATAATCCATCTTTGGCAAAGGATAATTTTCTTTTAGAGAAGCTCTATTCAAATTTCTGAAATCAACACATAGCCTTATCTCTCCATTCTTTTTCCTCACAAGAACCAGATTAGAAACCCAGTATGAATATCTAAGTGGGACTATGATTTTTGCTTGCAACAATTTATTCACTTCCTTTTCAATTGGGGCAAGGAGAAATGGATTAATCTACCTAAGCTTCTGCCTGTGAGGCTTGACCCCATCCTTTAATGGTATTTTATGTTGAATAATATCCAGATCATATGTTTTCAAATCATCATAGGACCATGAAAATACATCCATATACTTCTTGAAAAGATCAATGTACCTCTCTTTATAATCATTCGGGACTCCTTTGAATATCTTAACAACTTTGGGCTCCTGTTGTGTTCCTAGATTACAGTCATCCATTAGACCTTCTTGAGATACCTTCTTTTTATCTAGTGCTACATCATTTTCATCAAACATACTTTCAAGAGGAACCAAACCTCTGGGTAATACATTGTATTTTAATTGTATTATCTTCTGATCACCTATTGATTGATAATATTTGTCAAGTCCTCATTTTGATCATTTTTCTCAATTTCCTGATCTATTTCACTATCTTCAAAGTTTCCAATCATTGTTAGAAAATCATTGATATTCTCATCATCTTCGAAGACCTACCAGTGTTTAACATTATCAGGGATTGAGGGCCTGTGCCTCAACTCAATCTCATATCTCAGTTTTAGATTAATAGGTGGCTTGAAAGTACTAGCTGCAACTGCCAGTGAATCTACCACTTTTTTTTCTTCCCTTGGAATGAATTGAAGATTAAAATCCTCAAAATAATTTTCAATTAGGTCCCACACTTCATTCCTATATCTCAATCTTGGATGTTTGGTTTGACACATATTTTTAATTTGTCTTATAATCAACTTAGAATCACCAAAAATGGAAATACATTGAATTCCCATTTGTTTAGCAGTTTGAAGACTCAAAATTAATGTTTCATACTCAGCTACATTATTGGTTGATTCAAATTCAAGCATAAAATAAAAAGGAAAAAGATTACCTTCTGGAGATATAAGTAAAAATCCAACTCCTCTTCCATCCTTCTAATAGGCACCATCAAAATAACACTTCCATATTTTATTTGAACCCAGCTCATTATGTACAATTTTTGAAGAGAGCTGCTTCTCTAAGTCTTCAGAAAATTTTGCATCTTCATGCAGCATAAAACAAGAAAGATTTTCCTTCTCTTGACCATATATAGGGGAATTTCTTGCATCTTTCTTTGTGGTGGTTTTAACAAATCTTTTTTCTTTGTATAATCTTCTTTCTTCCCCATTGAACACAGGAATGATTGCATATGTAAAGTCCAGTTTTAAAACACCTCCAAGCTTTTCTCCCCAAGATCTGGACAAAATCATACCAAATCTAGCTAGAATATCTGCAACTACTACATCCATCATAATACTTTTGGCTGGAATTTGGGCCAGTGATACTACCATATCTTTGATAAACCCAACACACTTCACCCTTTTTGAATTAAAATAATAAAGGTCTCTATAGGGCTTAGTGATTTGTAAATTTAATTCTTTCATTACAGATAATTTCATGAGATTATGTGATGCACCAGAATCTAACATACAATTATGCAGAATAAAATCATGAAGAAGCACTGATATATAAAATGGGGGAACAGAATAATCTACCTCTTCCACATGTGGACCAAAAGTAACCATTGGTTTTTCCTCTTGCAAATTCACAATATCACCAATATCATCAGACTGAGAAAGATTAATAAATTCTGCAATTTCCTTCTTGTAATCAGGTGTCTTAGCCAACTCAAGCAGGGGTACTTGAATTTTGATCTTAGACTGAAGGTTTGATTTTGTTTAATAATATTCTCAGGTTCTTCTTGATTTTTGTTAGGATTAGTAATTTGCTCAAGTACAGTAACAATATTCTCCAAATATTAGAATCAATAGAATTATTTTGGGAAGCCTCAGCCTGTTGTTTTTCATTTCCACTCACTGAATTCATAGGTTGTTTTCCCTTGTCTGGTTGTTTTACTGATTTCTTTGATTTTTGAGTCACCACTGGAGAAGGGACTAACTCTGGCTCTTTTTCCTCATCATCCTGAGTTCTTAATCTCTTTTTTGATCTTAAGTCATACTTCTTATGCAGCTCTACTTGCATAAAATATGTGAATTTCTTACAATACTCATCCATTTCTTCTTGATCAAATGACACATTAGCTTCTGTGCATTCTTCTTCACATTCATCTTCTTCCTCATCATCTTCCATATAAACAGAAAATATATTATCTTCAACTTCTTTTTGATCATCCTCAGCATATTTTGAAGGTGCTACTTCTATATATAGAGGTGCTTGAACTTGATCCTGATCTCTCCTTTCCCTCTGCAAAATCTGCAAGGGCTACTTTCTGAATTGTGGATTGAAAACTCTTTTGTTTTGTTGTGCAAGGTTTCTTACTATCCAATTCCATCTTCACTAATTTATTTGACAAGTTCTTGATAACCTTTGTCATGTCATCAATCCTTTGATCTTGTGATGAATCTTCTTTGGCCTTACCTTTATCTTGAACTAACTGCTTTTCTTGTGTTTTTCCAGCCACAATCATGTTTGCTTCAATCTCGAAAGCATCAGTTTGGATTTGTTCAAGAGTAGTAGATATTCTCTCTCTAAAAGTGAAACTAAAATCTGATACAAAAGCTCCAGCAAAAACAACTCTTGCTCCAACAAGAGGGGGTTTCATTTCTGCAGGCAAACTATTATACAATTTGTTGAATATTTTAATGAAATCATTCATGTTTTAATCAGAATTTTTGTTGATAGCATTAAACTCTGTCAATGAATAACCATGATCTCTCTTTTCACCCCATCTTCGGATGAATTGTGTTTCTAATTCGTCCCAATTATTAATCGAGCCATTTGGCAATCCTTTAAACCATTTTCTTACCTCTCCATTCAGAGACTATACAAAAAGCCTCATTACTACATCAAGATGTTCAACATTTAAATTTTCATCAAAAGTGCAAAACAAAGGCAAGTTTTGTTATGCAGTCACTTCATCTTCACTAGTAAATATAGGAAGCAAATTAAGGTATTCATGGGGCATTGCATTCATAGGTTGTGGAAGATTTAATGGTGCATATCTATTCATCAAGAAAGCAGGGACAGGGGCTGCCATGTTTATGCCTTGATTCGCTGCTACTTGAGTAGGTGGGGTTTGTATACCAGTTGTAAATGTTGATGGATGAGGTGAAAAAACTGATATAAGAAGGGGTTGATGAACAATAGCAGAAGAACTGGAAACTGTATTAGGTTGAGCTTCTGTAAATGTGAATGAAACAGACTCAAAATATTGTTCTTCTAACTTTGGTTCTTGGAAATGAATAGGTGGGGAAAAGGATTCTTGTTCCGAGAAAATGAGTTTCCGGGAAATATACTTGGATGAAAGGTTATGGGAACTGCTTCCTGGTGTAGGCAGTGTAGCATCAAGTGTAGAAAGTGTTCTTGATTTCTGGCCTTTTTTAGAAACCAGCTTTTCAGGATCTGACAAAATAGGAGCTTTCTACTGAGAGGTAACTAACCGTATGTGGCCTTTTATACACCATAATTATGAAATAAAGACACAGCCTGATATTTCCTCCTCTTTGAACAACCAGAGGAAACATGAATAAAACCCAGAGAAAAAACTTTGTTTCTTCGTCCACAGCAATGGCGCCAAAAAATGTTCCTTAAGATACAATCCCTTGGCTATATTAAGGAATCATTTCTTAAGACATTTATACATGTATGTCATAGAATTTTAATGTCAAGGGTATTTACTTAATCACCTTCATATATGTTTTTATTAAACCCTCAAGAATCAAATGCAATAAATGCTTTGCAATGCCTTTATCTGTTGATATTAAATGAAATGATGAGAAGAATATGAAGGAAGGAAGCCCAAATTGATATGCTGGTAAACAGTATATATCACTTCAAACTTCAAAAGAATTTTATTACAGAAGATTAGTTAAAATGAAGGAGCGCCCATTAAGGATTTTAACTCTTTTTTACATATGTAAAAAGAGACCTGCAGCTTCATTAATTCATTTTATTCAAGGACAGAAAATAAACAATGTGAACTTGAAAACATATCAATCTCAACAAATGCCAAAATCTTGCTTTTCATTTATTAATCATTTGAAAACTGAGTAAAAAATGTGCAGTTTGAAGGTTAAAAACTCGAAACCTTTTTCTTTCTTGTCTATCTCTTTAAATACAATAGAAATCAGTTTGTAACTACTGGAACTAATCCTAACTTCTTCAACTTCTTAGGACTTGGTCAACTACCTATTACATGTTATCAAAATGTCTTATTACAATTACATTCTCTTTAAAAGAGGAAAATAACATGAAACTTAAATCCTAATCTATTTGTTGAATGTGAACTGATGATGTTGCTCACGTCACTGTGGGAGGTCTCAAGGTACGGAGAGCTCGTCAGGTCCATGCCCCTGCAGTTAATCTGAGCCACATAGCTGGATTGGCCCCACAGTCAACAGGGTCAACTGCGGAGGCACCCTCCTCATTAACCCGCGCACTAAATGTGCCCGCAGGTTGACACTTTTATTCCTTGCCTGATGAATCATCAGATCCTGCTTTATAACCTGATCTCTATTTAGCTATGTACTGGGACCCGCTTCCACAAAGCTTAAAGTATTAAACCTTAAACTTAATGTAACCAATATTACATATTTATGTTAAAGTACATGAAATTTTATACTTTAGCATACATTTTCACAATTTTCTATTTTTTGTACTTTTGAAAAAATAAATTAAAGGATATTGCAAATGAGCCACAACAGATCCTTCAGTGAGGGACTGGTATCTTTCTTCCAATAGGAGTCGATAAACTTTATCATGGAGGAGTAGCTTCCTTCCAGTAGGAGTTGGAGAATTTGTGGAGGTTGTAACCTTCTGAAAGTAAGAGCCTATGTACTGGTAAGAGTCTACACCAGTACAAGATGTAAGAAGAATTTCCTTATAACAAGTAAAAAGAAAAAGACAATAGTAGTGGTGGTTTTCTCCCAAATTAGGTTTCCACCTAAAAATCCTAGTGTCCCTATGTGTTGATGAGTTGATTGTGTTATGGTTTATATACGCTTATGTTAAATATTACTCATGGTTACGCATAATGAATAAGTAATGAAATAATGATTGATGAAATCAATGAAAATAAGTAAATTGCATATACGTTGTTTGTGCTTATTAAAAGCGCGTACACATGCAAGTTGCTTGAAGAGAAGTTGTATATAAAATTATGAATGTGCAGTTGAAGACTAATTGAAATGAAATATTGATTCACCCCCACACCCGGTATTTTTAACACAAGATTTAATGACTAGTATAGCACACAATGGATCCATCAGTCGGAAATTTCTCAATCTTACGGCCCAAATTTCCATCAAGATTTCTACATGTGTAATCATTAATGCATTAAACTCAACCAATGTGGTATTTAGATATGACATGGCAGTGCACTTGGATCTACATTTCAAGTGGGAATTGTTTAATTTTTCTAAGGTTCCATACAACTACAACGAGTTAGTTTCAATGACCACTTGTGACATGTGTGCTTGTTGGAACAGGGTCCTCCAAAGGCTGCGAATGGGGACAGTTTTGAGTATTTTTATATAATTTTTGCATATTTCAGTCTAGCGCAGGGGTTTTGGGGTGGTTCAAAGCCCCGAAAGCATTGTAATGGGTCAAAGGGTAGACCTAGAATCCACAAATCACGGTTTATAGACCACATGAAAGATTAGGCTATATTTTTATAAATAGAAGGACATTTTGAGTTAAGGGAAAAAAGAAGAATAAGATTCATGCGAACTGTGAATTAGTAGATCTGTTTGGGTTATTGGGGGAAGGACTCTTGCTGGCTGTGTGTGCGGAGATCCTCAGTCCTGCTATGTGTGGACCCTTCTGTTGTGTGCGCAGGATGGGTTTTGGGTATTGTAAAAGGATCTGAAGGACTAATGAAAGTGGAAGGTTGTTGATACGAATCTCAAATATCTATTATGTTATGCATGGTTCTGTGTTAAGCTGTGAACGTAACTGTGTTATCTGCTTATATTGCGTTTACATCTGACTATTATATTTTATGCAAGAATATCTATGTTAGTTATTATTCTGTGAATTATGATCTGTTGATTTATGTGATTATAATTAGTATTGCGGACGTGGATGCGAAGGGATCTTTAGATCTGAGTTCTGGGATATACGATCTAGTAATTGTGACGTTGAACGCAGCTCTGTTTGACTTACCTACCCTCTCCTAGGGTGCAGAAACCTGGTTCCAGCACCCTCCCATACTGCTTCAGGTGAGACTTTGGCCTGCGCAAGTAGGTTAGTGCCAAAAGGGCTAGTAGTATAGGGGTTTGTTGGCAAATCTTAACCTCTGAACTTGGGTCAAGGACCCCTAAGCCAAAAAATGGTTTTTTTTTTGCGACTGGGAGCATTGTGAGAGAGGGATCGGTTAATGCCAAGGCCATATTGGAAACCTGAAAGAAAATAAATTGATGAAGTGTTTGAATAGAAAGTTCATGAATTCGCAGTAAAATAAAACCGCAGTACGAAGTTGACCATCGAAGAGTGAAAGAATAAGTATATTTTCACATAAATCTATGAGATATTCTTTGTAAAAATTTTGATTGAGCTCCAAGAGTGGCTTGGAAGGTTGGTCGAATTTCAGAAGTGTTGGAAGGACGAGCGGGTTACGCAGTGGACCCCTGAATTAATCCAACAGCTAGAAAATACTGATAACACCATCACCCGCACGGTGGACCACTGGGTGGATAGTGTACTAGGAGGGTTCGTAACAGATTTTTCCATCGATCAGTTCATCTCCTACTCGGAAGCAGAGTGAAGATTCTTCAAGGGTTTCTGGGGTAAGTTTCTGAAGACCTTACCACTGCTGATTAAGATATTACTGTGTGAAAAAATTATTCTGTGTAGCTACACCAAATGAATGACCTCTGATCTAGATGGGAGTATGACACGAAGCGGAAAATACTATCGGACCAACCAAGAAGGAGACAAATTTGTCTACGGTCCGGTAAGAGAGGCAGTTGCGCAGAGCCCTCTAGCCACACCACTTTCCAATCAGCATAGGGGTAATAACTCACCTGCACCTCTGCCACCACCAGAAGGCGACATGGTTGTGCACATGAAGTTGCCTACTTTTAAGGGTGTGGGGGATGAATACATGGATCAGTTCTGGTTTGTCGTAGGATTGGTTTGGACTGCGTAGAATGTAGCTAGAGATATGGTGAAGAGGGCACAGCTATCCTTGGCCTTCGAAGGAAGAGATTTGGACTGGTACATGGGATATATTGGCTAGCATGCAAACACGACCATTGAAGAGACTAAGAACGCCTTGAAACAGCAATTCAAGAAGCCTTAGTCGTACTCCCAAATAGTGGTTGATATAAAAAATTTCAAGAAGGGGCTCTCTGAGTCTGTATGGGAGGCCGATCAGTGACTAAAGAAGGTAATCAGAGAAGGAGGGTTCCAATATGATGAAAAACAACACATGGAATGGTTCATTGTTATGTTGCTGCCTCACCTTCGTGTACCTATGGGTCATCAAACTTTCGAATCGCAGGAAAAATATTTGGAGGTTGCTATGAAATTAGAATATGCTCCCAAAGATGATGCCCAGCTGGGCGTCCAACAGATCCAAGGACAGTTGGAGGCAATGCACATGGAGATCCAGAACTTGCGAAAGGAACGAGGAGCAGAAGCTAGCCCCGAAAGATGGTGCATACAATGCAGGACAAATGGTCACACCAAGGATAACTACCCTCTATTACTAGACTATATGCAGGCCGGGGGACCTAGTCCGTTGCGTAGGCTAGCGTTATGGTACAAAGATTGTCGCATTGCAGGATTTCACGATACAAACCACTATCCCCGCCTTGCTGCGTATGTCCCAGAGGTAAATTAGCAATGGTGCAGGTTCTGTCGGTCGGTAGGACACGATGAACAGAACTGTCAGACGTATGATTTGATGATCAATCGACAGAACCTCAATAGGGTACAGTCGGATCCTTCCTCGCCAAGATCCCTATTGAGCGTAGGTAGCTCCCCAGCCAGGGGAAGGGGAGGCAGGAGAGGTGGAAACATAGGTCGGGGATGAGGGAAAATAATTTGTTATAATTGTGGGGAAGTAGGACACTTTTCCAGGGCCTTCCCAATCCTACAAGGTAGTCCTGCCAGTATTGCAGACAGCTGGACCATGCAATTGAAGACTACTCGATCTTGATAGAAAATATACAGGAGAAGAAACCGACACCTACACAGAATGTGCAGAGGGTTAAATATGAACTGCAAGACAAAGACCCAAGCGTGAATGTTGTGACATGCAGTGGGATGCCCACCACAGGGCCTGGGGAGAAGACTGCGATCCGGCACGCAGTTATCAAGCAGGACAGTTTGAATCTAATAAAGGAAAAAGAAACGCTAGTCACAGCTCGTACAAACCATGCTGAGGCATAGGGGTCTATTTTGCAGCTGTCAGGAGGCCTCAAGGCAGGTGAGGAAGTCAAGCCCTTTTTACAGGCATATATGAAGCTGTTGCGTAGCCTAAAGACTGTGGAAAATCTTCAGGCATTAATAAATAGCTGCGTAGCATGACATAGCCTCCCTCCGAAAATAAAGGACGTACACAAATTATATAGATATAAGAAACACACTGGTAGGGAGATGCGATTGACTACGAAGATTGGTGATTACGATATGGATCAGGTTATTTTGGACCTAGGGTCAGATGCGGATGTATTACCTAAATAGACTTGGCAACGAATGGGGGAGCCTAAGTTAGAATGGTCCACTATCCAGCTACGTATGGCCAATCAATAGAAAATCATACCTGTCATCACCAAAATCATACCTGATTGGCTGCTGAATCAGACAAATTCAATGTAACTATTTCAAACTAATCTTGTGACTGAGGCTTAGCCTCCTCAACCTGAGAGGGATCTCTCAACGGTTAATGATATTGAATAATGGCTAACTCTATTGTTTGTGTTTTGGTTTTGTATGTTTGCAGGTTGAAAAGATGAAGGTTTGCTACCATTGGGCTATGGAGTCAATGATAGGGATAAAGCTAACAATGGCTCTCATAGTGGAATCTGAGGCTTACATATATTTCAATGAAGAGTAACACATTCAGGAAAATCCCAATAACTTGAAGTTTCAAAGGAAGTCAAAGCATGTAATACATGAATTCTAAGTAATGAGAAATCAAGGCTATGGAAGAGAAACATTTCAAATATAGGGCATAAAACTCATTGAAAATACACTAAGAATCTCAGGTGAAGAAAAGTTGTATGTTACTGTATATATCAGTCAATCCAAAGCTTTACAAAGTGGTCTGATTAGATAACATTTTCCAACCTGAAGGTTGGAACCAACATTAGCATGTATACATTGGGCTTATGGAGTCAAAGCAATCTCAGAAAATTAGTGAATCTAATTGACATGGAAGTTGAGGCATATCAAGGTTTTTAATCATGAGACATACACTTGAAACATGTAAAAACACAGTCAGTCCATTTATAAAGGAATTCAGAGCATCTAAAGATGAGTTCTGAGTAATATAGATGAACACCACTACAAATAAGATATATAAGAAACACTGATAGAACACTAAAACACTAAAAACCCCTTATGAATCTCAGGTTGGTCAAGTAGAAGCTCTCTGCATTAGCTGAAACAGTGTTTTTACAATATGCACCAGTTTTGCCAAAAAAGTCTCCAACCCTTTGCTAATTCGACCTCTTGGCCTTTAATAGAGCATTCTAACATGATATGAACTCATATTATACAATATACTTCGAATTCCTAACTCTTAACACCTTTCATAACCATAAAACATCAAATTTATGACAAACAGACACCTATCCTACTTGACAGTCCTATTTCAACTAGGACTCAAACTCTTCATTACTATCTTTAACAACCTTATCCTAATAACCTTATCTATTTTAAATTACATCATTGAAAAGTGTATCATCACATGTTCGAATTTGGATGATGGGCTTGAGCTCTTCATGACCACTTTGCTGACCTCCACATAAGCAGGAAACCAAACCCTGTTTTTTAGGCATATGGTATTTTGCGTTCATTGAACATTCTGACCATCATGTACTCTTCATTTCATGGTCCTTTGCTGTTTGAATTTGAAGTAACACATTCCAAAACTCCTCCCTAGGCTCCATCTGTCCATAACCATCATCAAATTTTTCAAATGAGCTGAAATAGACTGCGCTACGAAAACAAGACAGTTTCGTAGTGCTTTTCGTAGCGCTGCTCTTTAACCCTTTTTTCTTCAAATTCTTGCCTTCTTTCCTTCAAAATAATCTTCATTACCTTTATATATATCCTCCATAGAAATTTCAAACCTTAATTCATATTTTTACCCCCAAAAATGTGATGAAAGAGGGCAAAAAAAGTTGCTACAGCAGTTTCATAGCATTTTTTACCTTTTTTACACTGTTTGCGCTACGAAACTGTTGAGTGAGCAGTTTTGTCCAAAATTTTCCAAAATGAAAATTGTAAATGTGCTAAGAACTCAAAATCAATCTGATTTCATCATATCACTTGAAAAACATAATCATTCCAGCCTTCTTAAGGTCCCTTCTTCATTTGCAATAGGTTGGCCTATTGGTTTTTCCCGATTTTTCATGAATAAATATGTCTTGGGAAAAAGCCTATATCTCCTACTACATGATTTATTTTTCGAAACTGAAGGAGGTTTTTGTAGGACATGATGTCATGAATAAAAATTTCTCTTTGTTTTTTGAAACATATCTCCTTCTGTCCAGAAACTGCCTTTGAAAAACATGTGTAAAACAGGAAAACTCTGTTTCTGAAACTAGGGCTTCAAATAAAGCCTTTTATATCCCAATGGATAACACTAGTGAGAAAATTAAGAGAATTTTTTTCATATGGGGGTGTGAGGAAAACAAACCTCTTTCATAATTCCAAAATAATTTTTAATTTTTCCATAAACTGAACTTTAATTTGACTGCTAAACAGTCATGTACAGGACATTTGGTAACAGCAGTTTCGTAGCGCATTTTAATTTATCAATTTCTCCCACCTCCTAATTAATTTGAGGAAAATGAGAGAGGTTTATCTATTTACGTCTATTAGGAAGAAAAATGTCTTTCATTTTTCCTAAATTCATTTTCAGTTGCTCAGAAACCTCCTTGGAATTTGACTACTCAAAACCAGAAAACAAAGTTTTTGCTTCATATTGCGCTACGAAAAGATAGCGCTTTCGTAGCGCAAAATGACTTTTTTGAACTAGTGGCGCTAAGAAAGTAAGTATTATCTAATTTTCCAGATTTGATGAAAAAATTATGGAAATTAAATGAATGATGAAATGATGAATGACTTGACATAAAAAACCTTTAAAATGGATTTGTTTAACACTAAGGAAGGTTCAAACCTATAAATCTAATACTCCCTTTTGGTCAAATTCATGAAATGACTCCTAAGACCCTATTTTGACCCATGATCAAAAAAAAACTTGAAACAATGATGTTTTGAGAATTTTTGAGTGATAACAATGGCTCCACTTGGGATAGTTTTCCCCTGTGGTACACTAAGAACCAGTAGCTCCAATGCCATTATCCATTTTCTTGACCAAATCAGAAAGAACTTTGAAATTTCTAAGCTTATCCTCAAGCTTAAATGGCCTTCACCTTAGGCTCAAGCTTGATGGTCACTTCAAAAGAACCAACTTTTTACCTACTAAAAAGATGCTCATTCACTTTTGAGCTTATTCACACACTCCTACCTACCCTAGCAGCTGCAATCTCCATTTGTAATTCAAGGAACATGAAACTTCCAATGAAGCCGGTCATTGATTTGATTTGACGCTTGAACCTCTTGACTGCGCTTGAACCAAAAGTAAACATGATACTGAGATGACCAAGGCAACATGAGATGTAACTGATCTTCAAAATGAAAATATAACTGGAAATATGGACTGTAGAACTCTTCCATGTATTCAACTATAGGATCAAAGAAGACATGATATGTTTGATACTCCTCATGACACTCTACAACTTTGGACAACTCATCCATGATTTGATCAACCACGTAATACTTCAGTTGTGTGCTTTCCAACTGCTTTTCAAACTGATTTTCAAAAACAATGTATTCTTCCTCAAACTCAAAGGAGAAAGGTGGCAGCACCCTCTCTTTGTTTTCTGGCATAAAAATCATTTGAAAATACTGATATTGATTATGAATACTATGAGATTGAATTTTATCTTTTGAAACTTGAATGTCCTTTTCAATGTTCTCTGCAAATTCATCCACAAACTGAATCTTATTTACTAATTTTCACTCAAATGATTACAGATTAGAAGACAAGGATAAAGAGAAATTTTCACCCATTTTTTCATTAGTCTGATCATTATTTGATGTAGGTTGATGCAAGAAATGATATGAAGAATCAACATTTTCCTGTACCTGAGGTTTGTAGCAATCATCTTCCAACATTTCCTTTTGTTGTTTGCAATGATTCTCATACTCTTGATGGTCAAAAGACTGACAAGTCTGCTACAACCTTTCATCAAACTCAGAGGATGTATCATAATTTTCATAAATAAACTCCTGCTGGGTTTAATTTTCATATAAGAAAGAGGTTATCCTTTCTTCTTGGTGATGAAAGGGATTGTCATGAAGGGCTTCTAAAATTTCCTCATCCATGAACTCATCATCTTCATAACAATTCTCCAAATATTCAATAAAACTCACGGACTGTTTACAGCAGTCTTTGACCAGCAATAAAGAGGGATGACACTCTTCATACATCTCATAAAATGAAACATGGAAATCAGCAAGAGAATATAATGAACCATTTGTCAAGCTTTCATACCAAAACCGTGCTTTTTTTTCCAAAGTGACCGTAAACATCTTCATGAGACAATCCTCGGGGAACTAAACCTTAAGACTGTGTACATGCATATGGAATCTAACCAAATGAAGAGCAGCATTACCTTTCTTTTCATCTTTGAATATAGGAAGATCAGTTAACCATTCAACCTTTGGCATACGATTTGGAAAACCAGGGATATGAGACCGATTCATAGGGCCATACCTAGCATTTATTCTTGCAATGGAACTCATTCTGAAACTTCATCAAGCTATTGATCTTCAAGAAGTGGATTCACCTTCCAATTGATTATTTGATGTGTGGAGTCGCCAAGGTAGATGCAGCCTCGAAAAGCTTCCTGAGCTCTTGCTACCTTTAGAAGTTCAGCTTCAAAATCTCGAGAAAGTATAATCTTCAAACTCTTGGCAAACGCACAAAAATGTTATAACCAAGGTCGTACTTGATTGGTTGTTGAATCAGACAACTTCAATGTAACTATTTCAAACCAATCTTGTGACTGAGGCTTAGCCTCCTCAGCCTGAGAGGGATCTCTCAAGGGTTAATGATATTGAATAAAGATATAGATAGATGGCTAACTCTATTGTTTGTGCCACTTTATAAAGCTTTGGATTGACTGATATATACAGTAACATACAACTTTTCTTCACCTGAGATTCTTAGTGTATTTTCAATGAGTTTTATGCCCTATCTTTGAAATTTTTCTCTTCCATAGCCTTGATGTCTCATTACTCAGAATTCATGTATTACATGCTTTGACTTCCTTTGAAACTTCAAGTTATTGGGATTTTCCTCAATGTGTTACTCTTCATTGAAATATATGCAAGCCTCAGCTTACACTAGGAGATTCATTGTTATCTTTATCCCTGTCATTGACTCCATAGCCCAATGGTAGCAAACCTTCATCTTTTCAACCTGAAAACGTACAAAACCAAAACAAAAACAATAGATTTAGCCATCTATCTACATATATATTCAATATCATTAGCCCTTGAGAGAGCCCTCTCAGGGTGAGGAGGCTAAGCCTCAGTCACAAGATTGGTTTGAAATAGTTACATTGAAGTTGTCTGATTCAGTAGCCAATCAGGTACGATTTTGGTGATAACATTTTCCAACCTGTAGGTTGAAACCAACATTAGCATGTATACATTGGGCTTATGGAGTCAAATCAATCTCAGAAAATCAGTGAATCTAATTGACATGGAAGTTGAGGCTATCGGGTTTTTTAATCATGAGACATACACTTGAAACATGTAAAAACACAGTCAATCCATTTATAAAGGAAGTTAGAGCATCTAAAGATGAGTTCTGAGTAATATAGATGAACACCACTGCAAATAAGATATATAAGAAACACTAATAGAACAGGAAAACACTAAAAATCCCTTCTGAATCTCAAGTTGGTCAAGTAGAAGCTCTATGCATTAGCTGAAACATTCTTTTTACAATATGCACAAGTTTTGCCAAAAAGTCCCCAACCCTTTGCTAATTCGACCTTTTGGCCTTTAATAGACCGTTATTACATGAGCTGAACTCATATTTTGCTATATACTTCGAATTCCTAACTCTTGACACCTTGTATAACCATAAAACATCAAATTTATGACAAACATACACCTATCCTACTTGACAATCCTATTTCAACTAGGACTCAAACTCTTCATTACTATATTTAACAACGTTATCTATTTGAAATTAAATCATTGAAAAGTGTATCATCATATGGTCGAATTTGGATGATGAGCTTGAGCTCTTCATGACCACTTTGCTAACCTCCACATAAGCAGGAAACCAAACCCTGTTTTTTAGGCATATGGTCTTTTGCATTCATTGAACATTCTGACCATCATGTACTCTTCATTTCATGGTCCTTTATTGTTTGAAGTTGAAGTAACACATGAAAAAACTCCTCCCTAGGCTCCATCTATTCATAACCATTATCAAACTTTTCAAATGAGCTGAAAATAGACTGCGCTATGAAAACAAGACAGTTTCGTAGCGCTGCCCTTTAACCCTTTTTTCTTCAAATCCTTGACTTATTTCCTTCAAAATCATCTTCATTCCCTTTATATATATCCTCCATAGAAATTTAAAACCTTAATTCATATTTTTACCCCCCAAAATGTGATGAAAAAGGGAAAGAAAAACTGCTACAGCAGTTTCGTAGCGCTTTTTGCCTTTTTTACACTGTTTGTGCTACGAAAGTGTTGAGTGAGAAGTTTTGTCCCAAATTTTCCAAAATGAAAATTGTAAATGTGCTTAAAACTCAAAATCAATCTGATTTCATCATATCACTTGAAAAACAGAGTCATTCCAACATTCTTGAGGTCCCTTCTTCATTTGCAATAGGTTGGCCTATTGGTTTTTCCTGTTTTTTCCTAAAAAATAGGTCCCGGGACAGAGCCTATATACTACTACATGATTTATTTTGAGAAACTGAAGGAGGTGTTTATAGGTCATGACATCTTGAATACAAACACCTCTTGGTTTTTTTAAACACATCTCCTACTGTCCAAAAACTGCCTTTGAAAAACATGTGTAAAACAGGAAAACTTTGTTTCTGAAAATAGGGCTTTAAAGAAATCCTTGTATCCCCCAACTGATAAAACTTGTGAGAATAATGGAAATTTTTTTGTATCTGGGGGTGTGAGGAAAATAAACCTCTTTCATAATTCCAAAATAATTTTTAATTTGGCCAGAAACTGAACTTGAATTTGACAGCTAAACAGTCATGTATAGGACATTTTGTAATAGCAGTTTCGTAGCGCATTTTAATTTATCAATTTCTCCCATCCTAATGAATTTGAGGAAAATGAGATAATTTTATGTAGCTATGTTTTTTAGGAAGAAAAACCTCTTTCAGTTTTCCTAAATTCGTTTTCAGTTGCTCAGAAACCTCCTTGGAAGTTGACCACTCAAAACCAGAAAACAGAGTTTTTGCTTCATATTGTGCTACGAAAAGACGGCGCTTTCATAGCACAAAACGACTTTTTTGAACTAGTGGCGCTATGAAAGTAAGGTTTCTTAGCTAATTGGCCAATTTTGATGAAAAACTTAGGGAAATTAAATGAATGATGAAATGATGAATGACTTGACATAAAAAACCTTTAAAATGGATTTGTTTAACACTAAGGAAGGTTCAAACCTAAAAATCTAATACTCCCTTTTGGTCAAATTAATGAAATGACTCCAAAGACCATATTTTGACCCATGATCAAAAAAAACCTTGAAACAATGATGTTTTTATAATTTTTGAGTGATAACAATACCCTTGGGGAGACTCTCAAAGATCGTGGTAGATATCGCAGGGGTCAAGGTCCGAGCTGATTTTGAAGTCATTCAAATTGTGGAAGATGCAGACCCCTACCCTGCGCTTCTAGGGTTATATTGGCCATATATATGGGAGGTATCATTAATTTGAAGAAGATAAGCATGGTTTTTGAGAATAACGGTACCATGGTGATAGTACCATTAGATCCGGCGGAAGGCAAACAATACACAAAGGCAGTGCGCGATGAAGAGGAGGTGGTTCACATCTACAAATTAACTGTGTCGGAAGAAGATTGGATGAACCCCACGATGGATGGAGTACTCTGTTGGGAAAAGGATAGTGAATGTTTCTCCGACTCCGACGAGGAGATGGAAAGCTGGCACAATCGGTTACGTAAGGTCTTTGAGTTGTGATGCCTTCGGGTCACAAAGAACTTCTGCTGCATTTCGACGGAGGTAAGATATCTACTCTACTTTGATGGTTTTGGTAACGTTAAGGACTTTTTGCGGGAATTTGAAGCAGAAGTTCCTAGGGAACGAAGGATATGGGTCCTTAACCTAGCTATGTGTGCTACCCCTGCACGATGGTGGGATACGCATAAAGAATCATTATAGGAGTGGGAGGATTGTCGGGACATGATGCTCCTGTGATTTAAGACCCCGGCGAAAGTATGGGTCAAGATGTTCCTTGGCCTAGGAAATCCGCGGAAACACGTGACTACATGGATAAAGTCATGGGGTGACCAAACTACAAAAGAGCGGGTTCATTTATTCATTCATGCACTGGGTCCAATCCCTACTGCATGGTACTTGGATGCGGAGCTCCACCAGCGCACCCGCCATTGGGAAACTTTGACTAGTGACTTCGTAAAAACATTTGGACTAATAGGGGGCTCTGAGGCACTTGACAAAGCTCTGCAAGACATAAATACATTTGTGTTTGGAAAATTCGACTCCTCTACAACATCCAAGGCACTGACCTGGGAAGCACAGATGTAGGATATTATCAATTGTCACAGCTTGGCAAGGGAGGACGGTGAAGATGATCCGCGGTCTGTCGCTATCCCGGAGTCAGAAGGGGAGCGCGTTGTTGAAGGACCTCCACTACGATAATTCGACGTCACTAAGCCGCTCAAGCTGCGCGAGGTAAACATTGGAACAAAAGAGCACCCTAAGATGGCTAAGATTGGGGACTAATGGGATGATGAGACAGTAGGTAAAGTGGCTGAGTTACTTACAATATACCAGGACTTGTTCCCAACAAAGTTCTCAGAGCTGAAGGGGATCACGGGGGACTTGGGAATCATGCATATCACTCTCAAACCCGATGCGCGGCCCATAAAACAGCGACCCTATAGGTTGAACCCCAAGTATAAGCAGAAGGTCAAGGATGAACTCGATAAAATTATTGCTGCGGGTATCATCGAACCTGTTGAACAATCAGACTGGGTCAGTCCAATGGTGGTTCAGGAGAAGAAAAATAACAGGAAGATTCGGATCTGCATGGACCTATGCAAAATGAATGATGCCTACGTTCATGATCTGTTCCCGACACCATTCTCAAACGAAATTTTAGACTGCGTGGGAGGATAGAAAGCATATTCCTTCGCGGATGGGCTCTTAGGATACCATCAGATCAGAATTGCACTTGAGGATCGCAGAAAAACCATGTTTTCCACTAAGTGGGGATATTTTCAGTATATTGTCATGTCGTTTGGACTCAAAAATTCCCTTGCTATCTTCTCAAGGGCTCTTGTTGCAGTATTCAATGAATTCATCCAGAAGTTCCTCCAGGTGTATTTTGATGATTCGATTATCTTCGGCCTGGTAAAGGCACACGTATCAAACCTACGCATGATGTTGGATGCCTGCCATAAACACCATATTTCCCTAAATATCAAGAAGTGTATCTTCTGCGTACCTTTTGAAATCTTGCTCGGCCACATAGTTTGTCGGTAGGGACTGATGGTAGACCCTGCCAAAATCGCAGTTATCGTAAAATTTCCAGTACCAACCATAGAGAAACAGTTGCGCTCGATCCTGGGACACACAGGCTACTACAGGAAATTCATTCAAGGCTATGCACTGATTACTGCCCCCATGGAACAATTTCTCAAGAAGGATGTGTCATTATTTTGGAATGACGAATTCCAAAAGAGCTTCGAAGTACTCAAGTAAAAGATGGTCTTAGCACCTATTCTCATCTTTCCTGATTGGGAGAAGGTATTCCATGTTCATGTCAATGCTTCGGGCATTGCCCTTGGGGTTGTCCTTACGCAGCCGGGAGAAGGAGATATTTACCATCCAGTTGCCTTCGCAAGTAGGAAACTTTTTGGTGCGGAACTCAACTACTCCAGCACAGAACCGGAGGGGTTGGCCATGGTCTACACTTTGCAGAAATATCGGCATTACTTGCTAGGAGGACACTTCAAAATGTTTATAGACCATTCAGCTTTGAAGTACCTGGTAAATAAGCCTATGGTGGCGAGGAAAATATGGCGATGGCTACTGCTATTTCAGGAATATGATGTTGAAATTTGGTTACCGAAGGACAGGTGGTTCCCTAAGGCTTTGATCTTTGGCCTAGGGAAAAGTGTCCAAAAGAATTTAATTTTTCTCCTAAAGTGACTTTATAAAGTTATAAAGTCAAATCTAATTTAAAAGTGACTTTAAGTGATAAAGTTATTAAAGTCTAATTTTAAAGTGACTTTAATAAAATCAATGTAAAATTAGAAAGGAAAAGTGACTTTGGAAATAAATGACTAAGTGGGTCTTTATTAAAGTGGGTGAATTAAAAAATAGAAAGTGAGATTTAAATGAGCATTTAATCTCAGCCCTAGATCTCAATCTATTTCAGCCATTGGATTTAGGGATTCCCCAAAAGTCACTTAGGGTTAGGTTAAAGGAGGAAAAAGAGGGAAAAGGTCATTCATTCTTTCATGCGTAGATTGGGAGAAGGAGAGAAAGAGAGCAAGGGAGATTTCTGGGCAGTGAGGAGAAGGAGGCAGCAGCTTGGCACACATTCCAAGGCAGTGTTTCAGCAAGTCCGTACAACAGAGTTAGCACACAGTGAAAGGCAGATTTTGGGCACGATTTTCTAGAAAATTCGTACAGCAATTTTGGATCAGTTTCCAAGAGGGTCGTACAGCAAGTTGGCACGAAAATCGAGGAGCAGAGAAGCTGTTTTGTTGGCACAGTTTTTGAGGGAGGTCGTACAGCAAGTGGCTGTACCCTTGCACAGATTTCGAGGCAGAAATCTGTACAGCAGTCTTGTTGTTTTTTCTACACGGAAATCAAGAAAAACAGTACATCAACATTTATGGCAGCTTGCACGCTTTTCTAGACAATCCGTACAGCAGCATTTAAGGCTACAAATTTTGGCACGAAAACCAAGGAGGTCGTACAGCATTTATTGCTGGTCTGTTTTGTTGTTTACACATTTTTCGAGGTGGTGGTAAAGCACGAAAAACGAGATAAGTTGTAATTTGTACTTGCTGATTTTTTCTGAGTTTTTCTCTTACTGTAAAAAGCATTTTCCCATAAATAAGGAGATTTCGAACTGGTTTTCCCCAAGAGTTGTAGGGGTTTTTCCAGGGTCACCTTGACCAAAAATCACTGTGTTATCATGTGTTGAATGGCTGTTTGTATCTACTGATTTTTATTTCTGCATTTTCCAGCATTCTGTAAATTTTCCAGAATTTGTGTTTTCAAAAAAAAATTATTTTCGAGTTTGTTGAATGTAAGGATATGGGAAAGGGCATTTAACTATTTGGAGAAATAATGTGAAACTGAAAATCGGGGTGGGAAACAGGAAATTTCTACATGGTATCAGAGGTTGAGTGTTGAAAGTGCAGTTTGGGACAACAAGGAGAAAAATACAGCCTGTTGATTTTTCACTTACAAAATTCCAGCAAGCGGATTTTTCACAAACAGAATTTTTATCTTTACTACAGCAGTGCTATTATTCAGTTTTAGGACAGCAGGATGTCATTGGGATTGAAGGTGGAGGATAGGTTGGATGGGCATACCAATTACAGCGTTTGGAAGGAGAGAATGCAGAGTATCTTTGAGGAGGCAGAAGTCTGGGATATCATGGTTCATACCCAACAACAGCCTGTTAATGTGCCTACTGATGCTGTTCAGTTGGCAACATATAATAGAAAGAACAACAAGGGTAAGAGACTGATCCTAGACGGAATCAAAGACCATTGCATTCCTCATGTGAGAGGAAAGAGAAATGCTCATGAGATGTGGACAGCATTGTCCAATCTCTACCACAGTACCAATGAGAACCGGAAAATGGTCCTGAAGGAGAAGCTGAAGACCATTAAGATGGGTAATGATAGTGCAGCTGGATATCTCACAAAGATTACTAATGTGAGAGATGAGTTGGCAGCGATTGGAGAGGCCATTCCACCCACTGAGTTGGTGCGGATTGCAGTGAATGGCCTCCCCAGTTCATGGATGAACTTTGTTGATGGGGTTTGTGCACGTGAGACCTTTCCCACATGGGAGAGGTTTTGGGATGATTGCATTCAGACAGAGATCAGGAAAGGTCAGCTTGGGGCAGCCAAGCCAGTTGAGCAGGATGAGGATGTAGCACTGTTGGCAGGAGGCAAGAAAGGCAAAGGCAAGAAGCAGGCTTCCACAAGCAATGGTGGGGGCAAAGGTAAAGGTAAACAGGGTAACACACAGAAGGACTATTCCAAGGTGAAGTGTTGGAATTGTCAGAAGATGGGACACTATGCAGTTGTGTGTCCAGAGAAGAAGAAGAAGAAGGGGAAGAACCAGAGCATGGAAGCATCAACAGAGGTTGGGGACTTTGCAGATCGCTTTGACCGGGAGTTTGGGTTCATTGCGTGTGATTCCTCTAGTGCAGGATTACTTGCCACAGAGGTTCAGAGGGAGCATGCATTTCCCTCGACTAGCGGAGCATCTTCGGGTATCTGGTATGTGGACAGTGGGGCTTCACGTCATATGACAGGAGACCGTGAGTACTTCTGAGAGCTTTCAGAGAGTGGCACCGATATAGAGGTAGTACTCGGTGATGACAGAGTTGTTAGAGCAGTTGGTGTGGGAACACTGACATTTCATAGGGAACCCAAACCTCCCTTGAAGGTGTTGGATGTTCTATATGTGCTAGGGATGAGGAAGAACCTCATATTCGTCTCAGCATTGGAGGACAGAGGATATGAGATATTGTTTGTGTGTGAGCGAAACTATGCATTCCATGCCTCCAATGAGTTTCGCCGAGATGAGGACAGCGGGGATGGGGGCACAAGTTTTCGGTATGGCCCCTTTTACATCGTAGCAAAGAGGTACCGACAACAGTAGCCAGCAGCTTCGAGCTGTGGGAGATTTGGACACCGCAGATGGGGCAGGATTGCGGAGTCGGAGGAATTAAAAGGAGATCACTGCTGTGTGTGCCGCATTTCAATATTGGATCACTTCGATACTGGCGAGGAGAAAAGATATGTAAGTTTACAACATTTCCCAAAGAAAGGACAGCAGAGCGACCGGGATACTTGATTTGATTCATTCCGATGTGAGCGGTCGGATGTCTCATGTTTCCTTGAGTGGATATGAGTACTATGTGTTATTCATTGATGATCACTCCAGGAGGACCTGGATTTATTTCTTGAAGACCAAGAGTGAGGTATTCAAGCGGTTTCAGGAGTTCAGAGCTCTTGTGGAGACACAGACAGGTCGGAAGATCAAGTCCCTGAGGTCGGACAATGGGGGAGAGTACACCCTTGGAGAGTTTGTTGACTATTATGCGGAGGCAGGCATTAGGAGGGAGTTCACTGTTCCTTACAACCCCCAGCAGAACGGGGTTGCGGAGAGGAAGAACAGATCCATCGGAGGGGCTGCCAAAGCCATGTTACATGATCATGGGTTGCCATTGTTTTTGTGGGCAGAGGCCTGCAACACTACTGTTTATTTGCAGAACAGGAGTCTACATCGTGCCTTGGGGCACATGACTCCGGAGGAGGATTTTTCTGGGAAGAAGCTTGATATTGGTCAACTTCGTATCTTTGGGTGTATCACATACTCCTACATACCCAAGGAGAAGAGGACCAAACTAGAAGCCACCGCAGAAGGGTATTCGTGTACAAAGAGACCTCAAAGGCCTTCGGATTTACATTCCACGTACAGAGGAAATTTGTTTTCAGCAGATGTGCTCCGAAGGAGGATAGGGCATTTAGGAGGTCACGGGAGTTAGAGTATTCAGATTGGTCAAACCTCGGCGAGTTGTACCGAGTCGTGGCCGTTGGTGGATCCAAAGCAAGGCAGGATCAGAGGATCCGGGAGGCACAACCATGACGACGTCAGTCCGTCGCGCAACGGGGGTGCTGGCCTGGCGGTAGCCGCAGGGGGTGGTGCTTCGGGCAGATGCAGAGTAGTCCGCGGCAGGCGCCTTCACTAGGGAGTCCACCGATGGATAGTTCAAATGGTACCTTAGCTTTCCACAAAGTTCAAAAGGTGAAGGAGGACAAAAGAGATGACAAACAAGAGTTCGTGCCCCCGATGATGATGAGGAGGAGGAGTTTCATTCTCCAGTGGGAGAAGTGTGCTTAGGGAAGAGGAAGCCCAAGTGGCTTCAAGATACCTTGAGAGAGGCCACATCTGTTGCTGGGCCTAAGAAGTCGGTCAAAGAGAGCATACCACCTGAGAGGTTTTGTAGCTACATGGCAATGGCTGCCAACATCTTAGACTCTGAGCCTTCTAGCTATGAGGAGGTTAGGTGCCTAGCACTAGAGTGTCCGGAGAGAGGCTACGCAGAGGGAGAAGCTATCATGAAGATTGATGTTTGGGAGGTGGTGTCGAGGCCTGAGGGAAAATCCGTGGTTACTTCCAAATGGCTTTACAAGGTAAAGCATGTTGCAGATGGCAACATTGAGAAATTCAAAGCAAGGTTTGTGGCTAGAGGGTTCTCCCAGGTAGAGGGAGTTGATTATGAGGAGACCTTAGCTCTCGTGGCTCGATATACTTCGATCCACTCCATTATATTGATAGCAGCAGAGATGTAATAAAGGTCCACAGATGGATGTGAAGACTGCATTTCTCAATGGCTTCATACAAGAGGAGGTGTACATTGAGTAGCCATAGGGCTTTGAGGTGCATGGGAAGGAGTCCCATGTGTGCAGACTGAAGAAGGCCCTTTATTGCCTGAAGCAAGCTCCTAGAGCTTGGTACTCTAGGATAGATACATACTTGCAGGAGATGGGTTTCACAAAGAGTGAGGCAAATCCGAACCTTTACTTTATTGTGATAGGTGAGGAGCCTCTCATTCTAGTGAAGTATGTGGATGACCTGGTCATTATGGGTGCAGAGACCGATCCGGATTTGCGCAAAAGAACGAATGTATTGGGAACATATAAACATAAATACAGAGATGCAAAGGAAATAACACTTCATTTCATTAATATCAAAGAACTAAAATTTGCTTACAGACAGAATGGAAATAAAACTAGCTAGGGCGCTGGTAGCTATCTCTGAGATGAGATGTGGTGGCTACAAGCCTCTGAACTGAGTTGCAATGAGGCTCGAGGGCCTATTTATCATTTAGAAACAATGGAACCTAAACACGCTTGGACCCTAACCCTAGGAGATGAAGCGCAAAAACTATGGGCCCCATTTGGGTAAATTGGTGTTTCAAATTCCCGAGGACGTAACTTTGGCATACGATCACCGTTTGATGCGTACCATACCTCACTAGAAAGATCTATCTGAGGACTACAAATTTCGAGTGAGAAACATTGGTCCATGGACACATGTTGCTCCTCGTTTTCCCAAAAAACGTCGTTTAGGGCCTCAAAACGGCTCCAGAAGTTCAGGACCCGAAAAACTGCTAAAAATAGTAAGTTGTGCCGAAACTGAAAAACTAAAAGAGACAATGGTGGGGCCCCAAGTGGAATAGGCGGGTGACCACCAACATCCACCTGGATCATTCCTCCCCTCAGGGAAGCAATGGTCCCCATTACGCAAGTTCCTCCAAGTGAGATGAGGAAATTTCAGCCAACTTGGTCCTCGGTGAACCACTTTCTTGGTGCAGGAGCTGCCACTCTTCGACAACCCGATATAGTTGGATTCTGGTGGCCGGGCGAGTGTTCTTGATTTGCATGTCCACATAATCACTGTGGTGGCTCCCACCTGGCGGCACTGGGTTTAACTCTGTTGGTGTGAGTTGTTCTGCAATGTCCGAGGTGTCCAGTAGAGGTGGAAAGTAAGGACGAAGGCGATCCACATTGAAGACTGGGTGCAGATCAAGGAATGGTGGAATACTAAGCTCGAAGGCATTGTTACCTACAGCCTTGGTGATGGTGTATGGCCCGTATCGGAGCGGGCGAAGCTTGCGGTGAGGTCCAGTGAGGCGCTCCTTCTGCAAATGCAGCCATACTTTGTCGCCCACCTGGAAGTTGTGTGGTACCCGGTGTTGATCATGGCGCTGCTTGTACTTCGCATTGGCTCTGTCCAATATATCATGAACCTGTTGGCGGATGTGTTGAATGCGCTCGATGAAGCTACTTGCTTTGTCAACTTCAGACTCGACATGAGCTGAATCGGCCTGAGCAGCTGCAAACGGCATGGCTATGTCAATGGGAGTAGTGGCCGGAATCCTGGCTCATCCGAAAGGGGCTATGGCCGATTGAACTGTGGAGCGCCCGATTATAACTATGTTGTACGTAAGGGAGGCTCTCGTCCCATGTGCGTGGATGCTTTGAATTGTACATGCGCAGAATGTGTACAATCATTCTGTTGACGACCTCTGTCTGGCCATCCGTTTGGGGATGGAAAGCTGTGGACTTGGTGAGCTTGGTATCCAACATCGACCAGAGGCTGGACCAAAATGTGCTGAGGAACCTGCTATCCCGATCTGATATGATAGACTGTGGGATCCCAAAGTGCGCCCACACTCGTTCAAAGAAGAGTTTAGCAGTGGCTTCTGCTGTGATATTCTTCTTGCAGGCCGCCATAATGGCCATCTTCGAGAATCTGTCGACGACCACAAAAACACAGTCATTTCCCTGCTTAGTAGAAGGCAAGCCCGACATGTAATCCATGGAGATGGATTCCCAAGGTCGACTAGGGGTAGGTAGAGGAGTATATAGGCCTTGCTTCTTGATGGTCGGCTTGGCAATGGCACAAGCAGTGCAGGATCTGATGTGCTTCTCGACATCCTTTCGAAGGTTCGGCCAATAGAAATACTTCTGCAGGATTGCTACTGTTTTCTTGACCCCGAAATGCCCAGCGACTCGACTGTAGTGTGCTTCCCATATCATCTTGGCACGCTCGCTTGAAGGAACACAAAGGTGTCCTATGTGACATAAAAGTGCATCTTGGAGGTGAAAATTTGGAACTTGCGTACCCCCCAAGAGTGCCTTGTAAGTTTGGCCGAATTCTGAGTCACTCTCATAGAGAAGCGGCCAATCAGAAGTCTCGTGCCCACAAGAGTTGAGCACAATGGTGAGCGCCACGATCGGTGGTCGGCTGAGGCAGTCTGCAACATGATTGGTGCTACCCTTCTTATACTTGATGTTCAAATGAAACTGTTGCAGATATGTAGACCACTTCTGATGGCGATCATTCCGCAACTTCCCTTGTGTCTGTATGAACTGCAGGGGCCTGTGGTCTGTATGGATGATTGTTTCCTTCCCCAAAATGTAATGCTTCCATTGTCGACAAGCTTGCACAATGGAGTACATTTCTTTGTCATATGTGGGGTACTTGCAAACTGTGTCAGACAATGTCTCACTGTGAAATTCCACTGGATGTCCCTGTTGAGTAAGAACTGCCCCAATAGCATAGTCAGAGGCATCTGTCTCGATCTCAAATGGCTGTTGCAAGTCTGGTAAAGTGAGCACTGGGGAAGAACAGAGGCGGTTTTTCAGTTCTGTGAACGCCTTCTGTTGAGGTTCCGACCAAAAAAATTTTGCTCTCGCTCCTCCCTTGGTGACTTGACTCAAGGGCCAAGTGATATGAGAGAATCCCAACACGAACCTCCGATAGAAATTAGCAAGTCCCAGAAAGCTGCGAAGCTCTGTTATAGTGGTTGGGGCTGGCTAATCCCGAATGACTTGGATCTTGGCCGGATCCACATGCACCCCCCTTTCATCAATAATGTATCCCAGATATTGAACCTGGGTCATGCCAAAAGTGCACTTCTCCAAATTGGCACACAACTTGTGTTGCCGCAGTGTTTGGAGGACTTGTCGGAGGTGGTGAAGGTGTTCTTCCCAAGTCCGGCTGAAGATCAGAATGTCATCCGTTAACACCACTACAAATGAGTTGGTGAATGGCCGCAAGATGTCATCCATCATCCTCATGAAGGGTATGAGCATTCGTCAACCCGAAAGGCATGACCAGCCATTCGAAAAGGCTCCTCCTTGCCTTGAAGGCGCCTTCCGTCACACATCTATGAGGGTTCAACTGTGCTCCAGATACCCGTACTTCAAGTCGATCTTGGCCGAAATATTTTGCACCTTTGAGTTGGTCCGTAAGGTCATCAATCAGGATTGGCACCTATTCCGCATGCTGATCTGCCTTTTCGGCCGCCCGATAGTCACGCGCAGTCTCCACCGTCCCATCCTTCTTCTGTACCAACACAATCGGGCTCCCACAGGGCGATGAACTTGGTCTGATGTGACCTTTCTGCAACAGCTCCTGAATCTGCCTCTTGATTTCATCATTCTCCATAACAGAGCGCCGATAGATCGGTCCATTAGGTATCGGCGCACCGGGGGTCAGATCAATTGGGTGCTTGACCTGACAGTGCAGAGGAACCCCTGTGGGTGAGGTGAATATGTCCCCATACTCCTCCACAACCTTATCCATTTGTTGTTGTTGTGCAGAGGAGCCCTGTCTGGAGGTCGTGGCCACCGTCTTCTTCTTGCCCTGGGGGCGGATCATCAGGAAAACGAATTTCCTGGTTTGGGAAATGAGCTTACTGCATTGTTTTGCAGTAACCAAAGAGATAGCAGCAGGAGGTGGTACCTCTGGTATCCTATACAAATTATTTCCCAAAGTAACAATAACAGCACGAGGTCGAGACTCATACACAGCATGACGCTTCCACAAGTATGGTTGTCCTAATAATACATCAGAAACATCAATAGGAGCAACGTCACATAATACCTCATCTGTGAAGGGCTTGATGCTATAGGGAAGGCGACACTGCCGGCTGACGCGGAGATCTCGTCCTTGGTGAAGCCATCCGATGGTGTATGGATGTGGGTGAGCTGTGGTCGGCAAGCCCAACCGCTTCACGGCGTCTGCTGAAATGAGGTTCTTTTGGCTCCCATTGTCGACAATGAACTATACAGGGGATCCCTTTACCCACATCTGGGAGTGGAAGAGACGTTCCTCCTCCTCTGGATCTTCCGGTTCCTCCTTCTGGACCTTTGTAGTGGCAACAGTGGCGTTGGGCTCCGCATCAATAACCTGTTTCCCTTTTTCATTCCCCTTTTCAGGTTCTGATTCGGAGTCGGAGCATGCATCTGACTCAGAAGCCCTCATCTCGGCCACTAGCGACTGCTTGGCCCGACACTCACTTGTGTTGTGAGTGGAGCTCTTATGGAACTCATACCACTTTCCTGTGTCCTTCTTTGGCTTTGCGGTGCTGTTCTTTTCTTGTGGCTTCGATGAGTTGTCCTTAGCCGCCATGCCTTGGCTCGGTCCTTTGTTCTGCGGTTTGGAAGCACCTTTCCCTTGCTTTTGATTCGCAGATCCAAAGTCTCGCTTCTTCTGCTTGAATTTCTGCTCAATCTTGGCAGCATACCGGTATGCCGTACCAAGCGAGGAGATGTCGAGGAACTTCATTTCCTCCTGAATGTATCTGTGCAGACAACTGCGATACTTTAGCACCAGATGTTTTTCTAAATCTTTGATACCCAACTTTGTGCGCAGGGTATGGAACAGATTTGTCAGCTCATGCACATCTTGATCCCTTTGTTGTCGCAGCGTGGTCCATTGTATGTACTTGTCCTCATAGCTCCCCACGAGATAGTACTGTTCCTTGACGGCGTCTCGGAAAGAATTCCAAGTTGGTACGGCCGAGAACAGAGAGGGTTCTGTCTGGTCCTTGTTCTCACAGTAGGTTTCCCACCAGTCCTTAATATGGGGGGTAGCTTTGGGAAGTGAAAATAATCTTCTCCCAGTCTGAAAAGTCATGAACCGAGAAATATCCTTCTAACAGATTCAACCATCTATCTACGGCATCTGTGTCTATTTGACCCTCAAATATGGGAATGTCAAAATTTACTTGTACCTTAAAAGGAGTTACGCCTCCAGAGTGGCTGTTGGATGCAGATGCGCCGACAGTGGGTAGCCGTTGAAGGATCTAAGCAAAGTTATCCATCATCGCGTTCCTTTGTTTTTCGAGGGCCTCCTCGAGCAATATTTTGATAGGATCTCCTGTTCCCTCATCTTTCTTTTCGTCCCCCATGGGCGTCCGTCGAGGTTTGCGAGGCTGATCTTGCAAAGGTTCCACCAGATCGAGCCCTAGCTCCTTATACCCCGACCTCGTTGGGGACATGCAAAGAAGGATCGAGAAAAAGCAGACCGCTCTGATACCACTGATCCGGATTTATGCAGGAACGCAACAGAATAAACATATAAACATAAATACAGAGATGCGGCGGAAATAACACTTCATTTCATTAATATCAAAGAACTGAAATTTGCTTACAGACAGAATGGAAATAAAACTAGCTAGGGCGCTGGTAGCTATCTCTAAGAAGAGATGTGGCGGCTACAGGCCTCTGAACTGTGTTACAATGAGGCTCGAGGGCCTATTTATCATTTAGAAACGATGGGAAATCCTAAACAGCCAAAACCCTAACCCTAGGAGATGAAGCGCCAAAACTATGGGCCCCGTTTGGGTAAATTGGTGTTTCAACTTCCCAGGGGCGTAACTTTGGCATGCGATCTCCGTTTGACGCGTACCATACCTCGTTAGAAAGATCTATCCAAGGACTACAAATTTGGAACGAGAAACATCGGTCCATGGACCCATGTTGCTCTCCGTTTTCCCAAAAAACGTCGTTTAGGGCCTCAAAACGGCTCCGGAAGTTTAGGACCCGAAAAAATGCTAAAAATAGTAAACTGTGCCGAAACTGAAAAACTGAAATAGACAATGGTGGAGCCCCAAGTGGAATAGGCGGGTGACCACCAATATCCACCTGGATCAGAGACTCATAGAGCACTGCAAGAGAGATCTTGCGACGGAGTTTGAGATGAAGGACATCGGCTTGATGCATTACTTTTTGGGTTTGGAGGTATGGCAGGAGGAGGGGCATTTCTTCCTGGGGCAAGGGAAGTATATTATGGATATCCTTGGTAGATTCCACATGGAGGATTGTAAACCCATGTCGACAGCGATGATCACCAACTGGAAGAAGCTTCACGCTTCGGATTCTGAGTTGGTGGATCCCACATTGTACAGACAGCTGATTGGTTCCTTAATGTATTTGGTCAACACTAGGCCAGATTTTTTTTTTGCAGTCAACACGATGAGTCAGTTTATGTGTGAGCCTAGGAAGGTTCACTAGGTGGCTGCGAAACACATTTTGCGGTACTTGCAGGGGACAATGGATTATGGTCTAGACTACAGGCAGGGGGATGGAGTGAGATTGGCAGGTTACACTGATTCTGATTAGGCAGGTTGTGCTTCTGATAGGAAGAGCACTTCAGGGTGCTATTTTGGGTTGGGTTTGGTAGTGGCGTCATGGTTCAGCCGGAAGCAGCAGTCAGTAACATTGAGTTCAGCGGAAGCAGAGTGTATGGCAGCCAGTCCAGCTAGTTGTGAGGCCATCTGGCTTCGCAAGATGTTGCTTGGCTTATTTGGTCAGCCGTTGAGACCTTCAGTGATTTACTGTGATAATTAGAGTTGCATTAAACTCACGGAGAATACAGTATTTCATGACAGGTCAAAGCATATCGGGATCAAATATCATTTCATCAGAGACTATGTTCAGAAAGGAGCTATGAAGCTTAAGTATATTCCCACTGATGAGCAGGTTGTAGATATTCTTACCAAAGCCTTACCACGGGGCAAGCATGTCTACTTTAGAGACAAGATGGGTGTGGTGAGGAACACCTTCCTCGGTAAGAGGGAGTGTTGAAATTTGGTTACCAGAGGACAGGTGGTTCCCTAAGGCTTTGATCTTTGGCCTAAGGAAAAGTGTCCAAAAGAATTTAATTTTTCTCCTAAAGTGACTTTATAAAGTTATAAAGTCAAATCTAATTTAAAAGTGACTTTAAGTGATAAAGTTACTAAAGTCTAATTTTAAAGTGACTTTAATAAAGTCAATGTAAAATTAGAAAGGAAAAGTGATTTTGGAAATAAATGACTAAGTGGGTCTTTATTAAAGTGGGGTGAATTAAAAATAGAAAGTGAGATTTAAATGAGCATTTAATCTCAGCCCTAGATCTCAATCTATTTCAGCCATTGGATTTAGGGATTCCCCAAAAGTCACTTAGGGTTAGGTTAAAGGAGGGAAAGGAGGAAAAGGTCATTCATTCTTTCATGAGCATATTGGGAGAAGGAGAGAAAGAGAGCAAGGGAGATTTCTGGGCAGTGAGGAGAAGGAGGCAGCAGCTTGGAACACATTCCAAGGTAGTGTTTCAGCAAGTCCGTACAGCAGAGTTAGCACACAGTGAAAGGCAGATTTTGGGCACAATTTTCTAGAAAATCCGTATAGCAGTTTTGGCTCAGTTTCCAAGAGGGCCGTACAGAAAGTTGGCACGAAAATCGAGGAGCAGAGAAGTTGTTTTGCTGGCACGGTTTTTGAGGGAGGCTGTACAGCAAGTGGCTGTACCCTTGCACAGATTTCGAGGCAGAAATCTGTACAGCAGTCTTGCTATTTTTTTGCACGAAAATCGAGAAAAATAGTACAACAGCATTTATGGCAGCTTGCACGCTTTTCTAGACAGTCTGTACAGTAGCATTTAAGGCTGCAAATTTTGGCACGAAAACCAAGGAGGCCGTACAGCATTTATTTCTGGTCTTTTTTGTTGTTTACACGTTTTTCGATGTGGTGGTAAAGCACAAAAAATGAGATAAGTTGTAATCTGTACTTGCTAATTTTTTCTGAGTTTTTCTCTTACTGTAAAAAGAATTTTCCCAGAAATAAGAAGGAGCTTTCGAACTGGTTTTCCCCAAGAGTTGTAGGGGGTTTTTCCAGGGTCACCTTGACCAAAAATCATTGTGTTATCATGTGTTGAATGGCTGTTTGTATCTGCTGATTTTTATTTCTGTATTTTCCAGCATTCTGTAAATTTTCCAGAATTTGTGTTTTCAGCAAAAATTTATTTTCTAGTTTGTTGAATGTAAGGATATGGGAAAGGGAATTTAACTATTTGGAGAAATAAGGTGAAATTGAAAACCGGGGTGGGAAACAGGAAATTTCTACATATGACTTTGAAATCATCATCAAGCCAGCAAAGTTGAATTCTAGGCCAGATCACCTGTCCCAAATAGACAGTGGCGAGGAGCCAACCATCCTAGAAGCCGGATTGCCTGATGCGCAGCTATTTTCTATTAATATAGTAGATGCACACTTCGCGGATATCATTCAGTTCTTGACTACAGGGATGGCACCTCCATAGTACTTTGTACAGCAGAAGAAAGAGCTAGTCACCCGGGCAGCGGATTTTACTATCATTGCAGGTCACTTGTATAAGATGGGAGCAGATGAGGTATTGCGGCGGTATGTTTTGGAGCATGAAAGGCACGCTATCTTAGCATAAGCTCATGATGGATTAGCAGGAGGTCACTACGTAGGGGAAGCAACAGCGCAAAAGGTCTTAAGAGCTGGGTTATGGTGGCCAACCCTGCATAGTGACACACATGATTATTGTAAAGCATGCAATACGTGCCAACGAACAGGGAGGTCATCCCACAAAGATGAAATGACCCTTCAGCCACAAATGGCTCTACAAGCATTTGATAAGTGGGCCATCGATTTCATTGGGCCTATCAACCCACCAGGGAAGAATATAGGTGTGCGCTACATTATTACCGCTAGTGATTATGTAACCAGGTGGGCTGAAGCACAAGCCATAAAATATTATACTGCGGATACCGCCACGCATTTCATCTTCGAACACATCCTGACCAGATTTGGATGTCCAAAGATCCTCATGAGCGACAGAGGTACGCACTTTATTAATGAAACAATCCAGGCTTTGACCGAGGAATTTCGGATCCATCATACAAAGAGAACACCATATCACCCACAGGCCAACGGCGCGGTTGAAGATTTTAATAAAATCTTGGAACATGTGCTGAAAAATGTATGCAATGTCGATCGCAGCGATTGGGATGTGCGCATCCCATCGGTCCTCTGGGTCTATCGAACGACCTGCAAGAAGCTAACAGTAAAAACCCCATTCAGGATGGTTTATGGTAAAGAAGACATCATGCCCATGAAATATATTGTTCCTAGTCTACGTATCGTAGCATTTACAAACATGGCAGAACCTGACATCATGTAGGAGCGATTGGTGCAGCTTATGGCTTTGGAGGAAGATCGGTTTCTTGTGAATTTCCATCAGCAAGTCCAGAAGGCACGCGATAAAGCCTGGCATGACATAGATATCCGCCAGAAGACATTCGCGAAGGGTGAAATGGTCCTCTTATATGATAGCCAGTTTGCGAAGCACCCCGGAAAGTTCCGACAGCATTGGCTTGGTCCCTACATAGTTAAGGAGATCATGGATGGCGGAGCTGTTAGGCTAGCTACCCTGTGTGGCGATATGCTACCAGGCTATGTCAATGGTAGTCGGCTCAAACTGTATCAGATCAAATGACTATATGACCAGAGTAACCATACAAGCGCAGGCAGAGATCCCGCCACCACAGTGACTCAAGACGAGTCACAAGATTGTGTTGGGGGACTATTGGAACGGGGTCCTCCAAAGGCTGCGAATGGGGACATTTTTGAGTATTTTTATAGAATTTTTGCATATTTCAGTCTAGCACAGGGGTTTTGGGGTGGTTCAAAGCCCCGAAAGCATTGTAATGGGTCAAATGGTAGACCCAGAGTCCACAAACCACGGTTTGCAGACCACGGGAAAGATTAGGCTAGATTGTTATAAATAGGACATTTTGAGTCAAGGGAAAAAAGAGGAATAAGATTGATGTGAATTGTGAATTAGTAGATCTATTTGGATTATTGGGGGAAGGAATCCTGTTGGCTGTGTGCGCAGAGATCCGCAGTCCTGCTGTGTGTGGACCCTGCTGCTATGTGCGCAGGTTGGGTTTTGGGTATTGTAAAAGGATCTGAAGGACTAATGAAAGCGGAAGGTTGTTGATACGAATCTCAAATATATGTTATGTTATGCATGGTTTTGTGTTAATTTGTGAACGTAACTGTGTTATCTGCTTATGTTGCATTGCATCTGACTGTTATATTTTATGCAATAATATCTATGTTAGTTATTGTTCCTGTGAATTTATGATCTATTGATTGTTGTGATTATAATTGGTATTGCGCACGTGGATACGAAGGGATCTTTAGATCTGAGTTCTGGGATATGCGATCTGGTAATTGTGACGTTGAACACAGCTCTGCTTGACTTACCTACCCTCTCCCAAGGTGCGGAAACCTGATTCCAGCACCCTCCCATACTGCTTCGGGTGAGACTTTGGCCTGCGCAAGCAGGTCACTGCCGAAAGGGCCAGTAGTATAGGGGTTTTTTGGCAAACCTTAACCTCTGAACCTGAGTCAGGACCCCCTGAGCCAACAGTGCTCTTTGACTACTTGTTAACTCTCTCCTTATATAATTGTTTCGGTAAAAATGTCAATTTCAATTCCTATTCTAGTTTCTCTTTCTATTTCAATTTCAATTCAAAATCCACTTTCTATTTCATTTTCAATTTATTATTGCATATATCAATTTCTATTTCAAATTTGATAACTATTATGTTGAAATTGGCAATAAGAAGAGACTTCTAATTTAATTTTCCCTTAATTAAATTAGAAGGAAATTGTAATTCCACATCACATGACAGCTTTTACGAGTTAACTAAATTGGCCAGACTTGGCTAGCTCAGTCAATTCGAGTTTAGGGTCAAACTGGAGCCATGTATATTTCCCTCCAAGTTTCAGGGGGTCCAATTATAATTTATTTTGAGTTGTAATTATTTAACTTAATTATTTGAGTTAAAATCGGTTTAACTAGCTCTAACTGATGGAGAAACTAGTGAGAGGTCCAGTTAATTAAATTTGATTTAATTCACATGAATTGATCAATCAGATAACCGACAATTTTCTATAAATATTTGTTGCATGTTAGTTATGAGGAAGGCCCAGTTGAGATTGGAGTTAAAGGGAAGTATACTATCAGTTGTATAATTAGAAAATTGTATGCATGAGGTCAGCAGAAGGTCTTAAATGTATTTTGAAATCACTAATTGAGAATTTCCTAATTAATAGGGGCTCAATTTCCCTAGGTATTTCCCAAGAAAGGTTGAGCATCCAGAGGCAATAAATTGGTTAAGTATTGGACGAAACTTGCTTGGATCATAGTGAGACAGTCAGAGATAGTGCAGAGAGCTCTCAAGCGTGAGAGAAGCTTTGTATTTGTTCATATTCTTAACTTAATGCAATATACAGATAGTGGGGTTTTTAGTTGAGGCTTTGCCCAGATAAATCTTTGTGTTGTGCGATTGAAAATTATTTCTCTTTTTTGTTCATGTGATTATGGATCGTAATTGGTTTCTGCAATTTGCATAATATATTCAAGTATTTTGTTTTATCATATTACAAGATCGGTTGAATCTATGTTTATTTTATACATATTCAAGGTCAGTATTAATTTTCATTTTAGTTTCAACGTCAATGTCTATTTCAATTTTGATTTCTATTTCTATTGATTTTTCATTTTCAATTACTATTTTTACTTCAAGTCCTAATGAATCAAATTCTATGTGACTATCAATTTATATATGCTTTGATTTTATATTTATGTATTATTTTACATATTATATACTGATACAGAAACATGTCACTTGCTAATATATTCAGTATGCCTATACATAATTTTTTATTTCAGTGTAAATATTAAACTCAATTCCTATTTCTATTTCAATATGAGCCTCTATTTTTATCTCAATTTCTAATTTTTATGCAACCAGATCATAAAACAGAAGAAAATATAGATCAATGACTTCAAAAATTATCCTCTTCAAGGGGGCAACCTCCTTTACATCATATAATTGAAAAATTCTTCGATGATACAAATGAAAAGACCTCCTTGGTATATATAGGAGTCTAAGGGATCACAATATAATCATAACCTACATAAAAATAATAATGTAAGGGCACAAAAATAACAATTGTGAGATTATATGGGGCACAACAATAAAAATAAGGGGGCTACACTAATAATAACAATAAGGGCACTATAGTAGCAATAATAATAAGGGGAATGCACTAGTATTATATGGACCTAATGTGAAAATCCTGCTATCTGGAATCCTACTGCAACAGCTAATTAAATTTCTTCTATTTGTTTAATTGAAAAAATTATTTAATGTATGTTACAGTAAATATCGAAATAAAATTTATTTCACCCTTCACAATAAAAATGCAAGGAAAAATACTAGCACAATTATACACACATTACTACTACTATTTTTTGACAATTGTCCAAGAAAAAACCCAATGCGGGAAAATTGATGCCGCAGTTGAGGGTTTGTTTATTATGCAATAATTTTCTGAGTACAAATCTATGATTGAAAAATCTGTTAAATCATGCAAAGAAACTCACAAGTAAAATCTTGTGATACAAACCTCACTCCTCCACGAGAACCCGACACTGATCAATTGGCACATTATGTTGTATCCTGCGCTTTGGGCATACCAGATTTCAGTTAATACTGTAGCTGGTTTCACTCCTTTTCAACTAGTTTATGGGTTGGAATCAATCTCCCCTTGGAATGTGAAATTCCTTATCTTAAGCTAGTTGTTTAACTTCTTCTAGACACTACCAGTCTTTAATAATGCCTCGCTTATTTCGAACATCTTGATGAGCAACATAGAGATGCAGTCGCGATTAACGAAGCCCATAAGAAGAGGGTGAAGGTTAAGTATGATAAGACTATACGCCCTAGGGTTTTCTCTGAAGGTGACCTTGTCCTTGTCTATGATCAAGACAAGGATGCCTTGGGGGCAGGTAAGTTTAATTCCATGTGGTATGGTCCTTTCATCGTTAAAAGGGTCTTGAAAAGGGGAGCTTACAAATTGGTTGATTTTAATGGAAACAAGCTGGTGGAGCCCAAAAATGGGCTCTATCTTAAAAATTATTATGCCTAGGCTTGTGCCTAGCATTTACTTTTGTTTTGTACATATTGTATATTTTTTTTCATATCTATCCATAGGTTTCATTGTGACGTTGATGTTTTTTATCTGCCTTGTTAGGTACTTATGGATGATATGATCTATTTAGGATTTTCCGATGGTGTTAGTCGACATACCCAGAATTTGGCTTCCACAGCTTGTTTAATTTCCTATCCATCCAGTCATTTGTTAGTCTCAAGGGGAATATGCATCGATCCTACTTTGAATAATTTTGTCGAATATATTGTTGTTTTCAATATACTATTGTTGGGTGTCAGTTTTGCACTCATTTCCTACATTGTTTTTCCCCTATTTTACCTCATGAATATAACCATTAGGACTATATTTGCCTCTTTTTCCTACCTTTCTATATTAACTTTTGTTGTTTCACCTTATTTTCATTGTCTTGCCATTTCATCAATTATTATGATGTATTGTTTCTTTTTATGACTAATTGGGGATGAATGTTTGGGGAAGATCTATCATCTTTTTTTGTCTTTCCATATGCTATTTTTAGCACAAAATATCTTGAGCACGAGGCGTACAGGAGAAGTTAAAGGTGTGATGTTACAGTGAGTTGTTACACCATGTTGTTACAGACCCGCTGACGAACTGTTGTTACAGTTTTACCACTGACTGGATCTCGTAAACTTCTGATGATGACCTGTCCTCAAGTTGTTATGCTGCAATTTTGATTTATCACGATAGCTGTAGAAGTTATTACATATTGTATTTCTGGATAACAACCTCTAGGCGGTTTTGATTGTAATCTATAATATCCCAGTGAGACTTTTTATTAAGAATTGGTTGTAACCATATGTATTATATTTTGATCAGCATGAGAATCATAACATTCTCATGACTAATCCATCCCTCATTTTTCTTAGATGTAACCACAATATAGTTCTCGACCATTGAGGTTGAAAGGTTAGCAGAGAATGACATTACTTTGGCTCTGTAATTTTGATCATATTAATACAAGTTATCCTATTGTTATTGTTACATCCATCATCTGATTTTGCTTTCGTTAAGTTCTTTCTCTTCCTACACCCTGCTAGGGAGGAAGGGCCCTCCTCTTTGGCAGGGATTGCAGTGGTTAAGGTAGCTATGTATATATTTCTATTTACTTTATGTATCATTGGAAGTGTTGTTGTTGTTTTTTTTATTAGTTGTGAATAGATCTTCTTCAACTCCAATATTTTATATGTTGTTACACATGTGGGATTAGAGATACCAGTTGGGTAAATTTTGTGTGGCGCGCTAGGACAGATTAATTGAGTTGTGATCTCATTCTTGTGGATATTTTTATTTATGCATGAGTGATTTCTTTCCAGCATTTACTTCAGCAATGATTTCCTTTATTTGGATTTTTTTTTGGTTTGATGTATCGACACAGACGTTAAAGTTGTCATTGAAATAAAAGACGTCCCTGGATTGATAATTTATGTGTATTGTTTTAGTTATTTAATAGTGATTAATACAGCCTAAAATTTTGGCGTCATTTCTGGGGATGGAAATGACAATCCAATCAACCATAGTTTTTTGTTAGAAGATAGAGTGTACCTAGTCTGAAATTTTTGAGCGGTAAGACAAGAGGTAAGAACCTTTGCATCGCTCTAACATACCTGAGTGGGCTCACCAATTCTACACTGGGGCACTTAAAGGTGCAATTTCTATGTGTTTTTTTAGTGTATCTCCAGCGACACAATTGTCGAGCGGTAAGACGAGAGGTAAGAACATGTGCATCGCTCTAACATACCTGAGCAAGCTCACCAATGTCTCGCTGGGACACTTAGAAGTGTAAATTTTTGGGTGTTTTCTTTAGGGAGTCTTCAGCTATGCAGTTTTTGGGCGGTAAGAGGAGAGGTAAGAACTTGCGCATCACTCTAACATACCTGGGGGGATCACCGTTGTAGAAACTAAAGCACTTGTAGGATGAATTGATACACATAGGGTCCATGTGTGCACGTAGGACGATAGAAAAATCCACAACCCTCCCTCCCCCCCCCCCCCCACTCTACTAACTACAGGAAAGACGGGCCGTAAGAAGGAAAAGAAGAGTGCAGACTTGGGAAGAAAGACATTCTTTGGAGATCTGATCTCAAGGGCAGAAAAGGAACATTCTACTTCATATAGAGATAATAGGAAGACAAGACCACATAAAACGGATACTATATCAAATTCTGAGGCATCGGTGCCTTCCATGTCTGGGCCTCATCACCCTTCAAACAACATATCAACTCCTGATATCAAGACTCCATATCTAAAACAGCAGTGGAAAATCATTGATCAGGATCTGAGAATCAAAGGACTAAGGGAGACTAGTGGGGAGCATTGGGAACCTGAGGAACAGCATTTAATTGATCATCATTTGGACGTTGGTAGTGCAGTCAAACAACTGGTTTTGGAATAGCCTGATCCTTTTATTTATCAATCTCTTGCATACTCTGAGGTCAGTTCATCCCATCAGGAAGAATTATCCATGGGGGATGAGAATGTCAAGACAAATAGCTCTGTTACTTTTGAATTGCCAGTAGTAGTGACACAGGATGAGGCTCCTATGAAAAATATTCCTTTTTCATCCCTACCATCATTTCAAGGGATGGTTTTTGAAGATCCTGATACTTTTTTGTTCAAATTCAATGTGTTGTGTAGAGGATATGACTACACTTCAGACGCCCATAAGCTGAAATTGTTTCCTGCTACTCTAAAAGGAGCAGCATTAATATGGTTCATGAGACTGGGTGTTGGCATGATTCGAATCTGGAATGACATGAGGGAGGCATTTCTCTTTAAGTATCATCATTACTGTCGAACCAGGGATTTGAAGGAAGAGATCTTCATAATTGCACAAAAGGAGGAGGAAGCTTGGAAGACTATATGGAGTGATTCCATTACAATTTACAAAGGTATAAATTCAGTAAATTAGCCCCAGAAATTTTGAAACCAATATTCTTAAGAAGTATAAGAAATGATTGTCTAGAGAATTTGAATCTATTAAGAAAAACAGACATATCGCAAGAACCGCTTGAAGAAATAATGAAGCTTTTCCTGTAGAGCTCAAGAGGATTGGTCAAAGGGAGAAGTTCAATTTGGGACCCTTCAGTCTGAATACTAAAGTCCACAAGTTGAGGAGTAACCAGAGCAAATATCAAAAATATATTTGAAGGTTTTAAAACCGACCTCCTTATCACTCTCTTTGCCCAGATCACTACAATACAAGTTAAGAAAGCACAAGCAGAAGCTAAAGTATCTTTGGAAATATTATGTCGCTGATGCAAAAATAAACATCTGGAAAGAGAATGTGGACTGAGTGGTGTCAGCCTATGCAAAATCTGCGAATTGGCACATTCTACGAATCAATTTCCTAAATTTCCCAGACTAAAGGTCGTACTTCAAGAATTAAGCAAGGATGCCCAATATTCCTATTTCATTGGATCAAAGAGGCCATGGAAACCATGACCTACAAGTATGCCTCCAGATTTTTCCTCTGTTTATCCTTGGAATAATGTTTATAATAGTCAGCAATATCCATGGAAATATCCTACTCCTTCCTCAACACAATTTCTTTCACCATGGAACCAATGGCCTTCCCCTCCACCAATGCAATATCCTCCATCGCAACCTCATCCTTGGATCCAGAATTGGAGAGGTAATGGCCAAGTTCCAGTACCCGCTGCACTACCAATGCAACAGCAGTTACAACTGTCTTCTCTTCAAAATCCTACACCTTCTGTTCGACCCCAATTACCTGTGCAACCTAACCCCAATCCGAATAATAAGACAGCCCAGAGCATAGATGCTCTGGTTACCTTCCATAATTATCTTATTACTCCCATTGGACTCAATGAGGTTCAGCTTTGGTCGGGAAAATTAATCAAACCTGAACATACTTCCATTATCACCGAAGAAGAATGTGAGTCACCTAGGAAGGAAATGGTCGATTCTGAGACAATTGTTACTCATGTAACAGCTGATATAGCACCTGTTGTTACACCTGTAGAAGCCAGCTCGAGAGGGTCTTTTTTTTCTACATCATCCAACCCGAGCAAGTCTAGTGCATCTGTGACAGCTAACTCAGCTGTCAAAATTCAGGATCCTCCATACCCTCAACTATTAACTAAAACTGGGCCAGCCTCACAACCTGAATCTGAATTCCTTAAGGAACTGCAAAATTTGTATGTGCGAATTCCTCTATTATAGGCTCTTAAGGAAGTACCTATCTATGCTAAAACAGTGAGGGATATATGTGTCAAAAATCCTGGAAGAAAACCAAAATACCCTGCTACTATCCATGTTATGGGGAAACTATCTGATCTTATGATTGATCAGCCTTTGTTTACTAAATATAATGACCTAAGGAATACTATAGTGACTGTCCATATTGATGACCAAACCATAACCAACACTTTGATTGATTTGGAGGCAGTCATTAATTTCATGACTAAAGACCTCTTTATCTCCCTAGGACTTCATGGACTTAGACCTACACCCACAGTGCTTGAATTAGCAGATAGGTCTCGTGTCAAGCCTGAGGGAATGATAGAATATGTGGTTATCATTGTGGATTCTTGGAATTATCCGACTTATTTTCTCATTTTACAAACCAAATCCAACCTAGGGGGTCATCATTTAATCTTGGGAAGACTGTGGCTAGACACTGCAAACACATATATCGGATGTAGGTCCAGATCTATGGTGATCTTAGATGGGCAGGCCACTTAGAACCTGAACCTTTACCCCCTAGTAAAATCTCACATGGATTTGAGTAGTCTCTGGTGGGACGAATTTGAACCTATATCTGATCTTTCCCTACCTCTCCTCACGCTTGGAAAAGCACAATACTTTAAGGATGAAACAGAGGATGATATCATTAATGGTTTTATTATCTATTCACTCTATGTTGCCTCCATTAGAGATCTAGGGGAAGAATATGAGGTAGATGATGTAATCATTGAACATTTAAAAACTACTCCACATACTACCAACAGTCTCGTTGAAATTGAACCTGGGAAACGTTTAAACATTAATCCTAACTTGACTGTTGAACATAACAGATTGTTGATAAAATTGTTACAGAAATATAAAAAGGCATTTGTATGGGACTATACTGTTATGAAAGGAATCCATACTCGCTTATGCACTCACCGAATTTATCTTAAATAGGACTGAAAACCAATTATACAACTGCAGCGTCGAATGAACCCCGCACTTAAGGAGATATTGAAAGAAGAATTGTATAAACTCCTTAATGCTAATTTCATCTACCCCATTTCTGATAGCCAGTGGGTGTCTCCACTTTTCATGGTTCCGAAAAGAACGACAAGTGGAGAGTCTGTGTAGACTATAGAGAGCTTAACAAGGCCACTCAAAAGGACCATTTCCCTTTACCATTCATTGATCAGGTCTTGGACACTCTCTCTGGGAAAAATTTGTTTTCATTCCTAGATGGGTTCGGTGGATATAATCAAATACAGATTTCCCTGGAAGACCAAGACAAGACAACCTTCACTTGCCTGTGGGGTACTTTTGCATACAGAGTCCTTCCTTTTGGCCGCTGTAATGTGCCAGCAACTTTTCAGAGGGAAATATTGGGTATTTTTTATGATCTTTTGAATGACTGTATTGAAATATTTATGGATGATTTTACACCCTACGGGGATGCCTTTGAGATGGCATTAGTCAATTTGTAAAAGGTGTTGAAACGTTGTGAACAAACTAATGTTGCTCTGAGCACGGAGAAATGCCACATGATGATGATGACCGAGGGAATTGCGCTAGGACATTTCATTTCGACAGATGGAATCAAGGTAGATCCTACAAAAATTGAGGTAATCTCAAAAATTCCAACTCCTAAGACTCCAAAAGAGGTATGTAGTTTTTTCGGACATGTAGGGTACTACAGGAGATTTATATAAAAAAAATTCAAAGATTGCATCTCCTCTGTTTTCTTTGCTCATGAAAGATGCGAAATTTTTGTGGACATGAAAGTGTGAGGAATCATTTCTGAAGTTAAAGAACTGTGTAACAGGAGCACCTTTTTTACACAGACGAAACTGGATATTTCCATTCCATATCTCTACGGATGCATCTGACATAGTTGTGGGTGTTGTTTTGGGGCAGCTGGAGGAGAAGAAACCTTATGTCATTTATTACATCAGCAAGAATCTAACTATAGAAGAACTCAACTACACAGTGACTGAAAAGGAATTCCTAGTAGTAGTGCATGCTATCAACAAATTTCGACACTGCATCATTGGGTATCAAGTATTTTGACACACTAACCATACTGCAATTTGATTTTTAATGAAAAAACCTGTTACTAATGTTAGAGTTACACGATGGTTATTATTGTTACAGGAATTTGATATCACTATTTTAGATAAACCCGGAAAAAATAATGTGGTTGCTGATTTTCTTTCTAGATTAACTATAAGTGATGACTGCATTCCCACTGAGGATTCATTTCCAAATGAATATCTTTTTTCCATATCTACTCACTTACCATGGTATGCAGATTGGCTCTAATTATCTTGCTGCAGGAAAATTTTCACACCAATTATCTTCCAAAGAAAAGCAAAAGATTATACAACATAGTGCTACCTACTCCTGGATAGAGGGAAATATCTATCACACTGGGCCAGAATTTCATATTAGTCGATGTGTTATAGAAGATGAGGTATTTGAGATCTTGAAAGATTGTCATGAGGAACCCTCTGGAGGGCACTTCACTGACAAAAGGACGGGATATAAAGTACTCTCAATAGGGTACTACTGTCCAACCATATTCTAGGATGCCAAGAAGTTTGTGAAGGGATGTGATAGCTTCCAAAGGATGGGCCAACCTCTGAAATCAGATGAGATGTCGTTACAGCCTCAGATAGTGATAGAACCATTTGATAAATGGGCCCTAGACTTTGTAGGGCCAATTAATCCTTCATAATAGAAAAAATCATACATATTGGTTTTCACCGAATATGTCAATAATTGGGTCGAAGTAAAGGCACTAATTAGAGCTATAGAGTAGGTTGTTTCAGACTTCATGTTTGAAGATATATTTGTTCGCTTTGGGATACCCAGGGAGATAGTGACAGATGGAGGGCCTCAGTTCACATCTCATTTGTTCAAGAAGTTGGTTGAGAAGTATGGAATTCATCACAGGCACTTCACCTTATCATCCACAAGCAAATGGCCAGTAAAAAAAACCAAAAAATTCATTGAGGGAATCTTAACAAAGAAAATAGCCAGCCACCGAAATTGGGTCGAGAAACTTCCAGAAGTGTTGTGGGCTTACAAAACAACATGGAGGAATACTACAGGCTTCTCACCATATGAATTGGTGTATGGTAAGAATCATTTATTCCCCATATATTTCGAGATAAATACATTAAGAACAGCATTGCAGGTCAATATGGACTTAAGAATAGCACAGAAAGAAAGATTGAACTAGCTCAATGAGTTGGAAGAGAGACGGTTGGCTGCTATTCAACAGACAGAGATCATTCAGTAGCAGAGAGCTAGATGGCATGATGGGTTTATTAAGAATATGAAGTTTTAGAAAGGAGATTGGGCTCTCTTGTATGATTCAAGGTTCAAGGATTTCAAAGGCAAGCTCTGCACCAGATGGCTAGGTCCTTACGAAGTAGACATGGTCTTTGACAATGGGGTTGTACAATTGGTCACCATCGACAGTGCTAAGATATTGTTACTAGTTAATGGGCATCGTCTAAGGTTATATCATCAACCCGCTTTGAAGGAATCATTTATTAACATTGTCGCGAACTTTGATCTTCATGTTACAACGGCAGGGGAACATCCCCCTATGCAGCCTGAAATTTGAAATTCCAATAAGTACAGCAGCTGAAAACCACCTTTGTGGAAGTTGTTACACCTATTTAAATAAATAAATAAAAACAATAACAACATCAACACAAAAATAAAAATTTAAAAAATAATAAAAAAACAAAAATAGCAAATCTAACTGTGAAAACTTATTTCTGGAGCGTAATCAAATAATTTGTAACAGCTGAAAACTACCCCTCTGGCGGCTGTTACACCCATTTTTTTTCCCTTCCTAAAACATCATCTCTCCTTCCTGATACATTTTACAATATGATGTTATTTATTTGATTTTTTTTCTGTACCTATTTCTCCTAACCATCATGTTTTCTGAAGAATAAGTTGAGGGTTGTCTCGGCTGTTACACATGTAATAGCCGACAGCCACGAACATTGTTTCTCTTTATTGTCGCATCGAGCACTAATTGTGCAAGACAAGTGCGTCCGCCATGATCACTACAAGAATTATGGTGCCAATTCAAAATCCTCCTCCATGTCGCTTCAGGTATGTAATTCAAAAGGTAACGTCATCATTTATAATTTTGTGATTAATGGAAAAAGTAATGATATTCCGGTGACGGTCATGGGTAGTCGTCACCATTAAAGCAGGGAGGATATATCTTATAATAATTGAAAAATATGTATTCATAAACCGTTATCAACCCCGCATGCATCTAATTAATAGCACAATCGTCAATAATGACTAAATTTGGTCAGAAAGAGCATGTGTACTTAGAACCCATTACTTTCCATAACGGGACATTTATGAAGAGTTGTGTGAGGTACAATCCAGTAATTCGTAATGCATGTCACCTCCCATCGCCCTCCATCTCGACTGAAGCCTTATATCCTCGTGCCTCAAACTTTTCATCTGGGATAAGAAGAGTAAGGAGCCGAGAGGAAGTAAACAGTGCAGTGACATTACAGTGGGTTGAGAAGTAACGAGTGAATTCAAAAAAAATAGAAATATGGGTGGATCAATAGTTAGGCACAAGCCAGATTCCATGGACGCCTTGTAGAACTGTCCAGAATCCTACCAGGTATTCAGAGTTGCTAGATGGATTGAGTATTTCCAGAAGTTGGAAGGCTTGAATGAGGTGGTTGCAATCGAATTCGCTCAGAATTTGAATAACCACCAAACCTGAGTCAAGGGTGTGCAAATTGAGGTGACTGAAGAAGTAATCACCCGAGTAACTACATTGCCAGTAGGGGGGCTGAGGTGGTTTAACAGAAAAATCAATTTCCCCTCTTTGAAAGAATACTTCCTAGAAGGAAAAGAAAAGTTGGAGAAGAAAGGGGGGTAAATTGGCAGGTTATCACTCCCTCAGCCATGGGCAGATGTCACCTTGGGTTTAATAAAATACATCACTTGTGATGGAAGATCCACGATTATGTTTAATTACCACTTCCCTCTACTTAATCACCTTCGGCACCAGCAAAAGATTAACCTTCCATTCTACTTATTGGGGAATATTAAGCATATGGCGGCGGCAGTGAAGATAGAATCACATCCGGAAGCATGTGTGACCAATCACGGACTCATCAAATTGATTATGTTGGATGCCCTAAGCCAACAAGGAAGGATCTGGGAAGAATTCAAGTGAAAAAGGCTACAGAAAAGCCGGGGAAAATAGGCCCCGACTTCTGGAGGAAGTCAGACAGAAGCTAAGACCCAAACTCGACCTGCCAAGGTCAGAGTTGGGCAATATCCCACTGATGAACCAATTGGGGATAGACAGCCAAAATGGAGGGTGAAATTTGATTTGCCCGTAGAACCTTCGCCCATAGCCGGACAGCAGAAAGAAGAAGAAAGAGAACCCTCCTCATCAGGTAAGGATGAAACTCATGTCCTGCTTTTAGAAGTTGAAAATATAAGAAAGAAATATGAAGAATTGAAACAAAGAATATTTGAGGGGAAGGAAATCTTGGTACCTGTATGCACGACATGTTTTAAGGAACTAACAGCAGTAGGGTATAAGGTCTGTGGGGAAAACACCAGCCCAGTGGAAACAGAAACAAAACTTTAGGAGGTTTTTACACAAGAACCTACTAAGGATATTGTTTTAACACAAGAAACAACAGTTAAAGCAGAGCCTCGTGTATTAATTGACCTAGAGACCGATACACAAGGACCTGTGGAGGCCACTGCTGTTACAGAAGAAACACAATGGACACGGAGGCATTAGGGGAAATTTGAGGTTTAAAATGGTCCTCCTAAGGAAATAGCAAAATAATAGCTAACCCAATAAAATAATATTTATGAAATTGCATTTTACTTTTTGCACCACAATCCATGTAACCATGGTTAAGTTCAATTGAAAAGGTGTACCAAAATAAAATTAATAAAAAAATTGTATTGATATGACTATAAATAAGAATGTTTTTTTCAATAAAATGTCATTATCATTGAACAATTAATGAATTTGTCCTTTGTACTTAAATAACTTATAATAAATTATAAATATAAATTCATAAATTCTTAATTGTATAATATACTATTCATTAAAATTTATATTATTTAAATTATATAATAACATATAATTAATATACTATATAAATGTAATTTAGTATTTTATGTATTTTTTTCTATTACATATTGAATTGATTTTATTTATAACATAAGAAAAAATAATATATGATATAAAAGGAATATAATATATATTCTATAACATTTAGAATATTTTTCATAATATTATGTATAATAATATATAATATGAATATAATCATATTGAAATTAATTTAGTTGTAATTAACGTTAAAGAAAAAGAAAAAAGTATTGAAATAGATTTAATTCATATTTATCAGTATAATATAATATTTATACACATTGAAATATTTTTGCCCCAACTATGTTTAGCCTAATATACCTTGTTTTAATATACAAAACTAATGTACATTTTTCATCATACAAAACTAATATACATTTTTTCTTTAATTTTAATACATTTGTAATGTTATTAATATTATAATAATGTTATTCATAGATTTGATTTATCATAAAATTAAAAGTTACATTTTATTTATTTTGATTTTAGATGTATAATATATATGTATAGATATTAACTAATAATTAATTTGAAATTATAATATTAAATAAAATAAGATGAATATATGATTTTAAAATAAATATATGAAAACACAAAAATATAATTTTTATTGAAAAATGTGTAAAGATTTGAAGAATATGTAAGGATATGTAATATTCCAAAAATTTAGCCTTCATCTAAATGGAATATTATAGTTTTTTTATCACTAGGTAGGAAAATAAGTGGGTAGGGAGGCCCATAAACCTCTTTAGAAGGAATAATAACACTCCTAATGTGAAAGGAGGAAGAATAAGCAGCTGGATCAAGCACCTTTGGGTGTGAACAGGAATTGGATCATGTTGATTTAGACAACTTTGACCAAGTCAATAGCACTGTCATGGAGGAGTGGCCTTTATGATGAGACATTGCAGTTTTAGTGGAGGACAACTTGCATGAGCTTAGTGGAAAGTATGGATGGGACCCAATGTGAGAAGGCTCACATGCTATATATGGAGGGGATGGAAGCCATTTTTATTCATGTTTTAGATTATCATTTGATATTGGTCTGTTTAGACTTTTGCATCCTCTTGCTGTTTAGCAGGGTTGCTATGCTGCTTAGCACAAGGGTGTTCCTGATCAGGAATCCCTACCTCATCCTTAGGGAAGGAGAGGTTATTTGAGCTACATTTCCTCATTCCAGCATTCTGGCAAAGCTACCTCCTTCAGCTACAGTGCAATTTCTGTTTAGATTTGGGTTGTGTTGCAGGTGCAGCAAAAGAGGATCACATAGAGCTATTTCTGGGCTTGTTTTTCAGTGGAGAGGTAGCCTATCCATTGGAGGATCAGAAAGGAGGGCTCCTGGGCATATTTTCACATCTTTGGCATCAGGCCAACCATCTACCATCCCTCACAACGCAGTCATAATTATGAGCTGCGTTATTTTTGGAGGGAATTGTTGGGAGGGTTCATTGAGCTCATCAGGAGGGTCTATTTCTGAATAGAGGGATCAGCCTTATATTTAGAAATACTATTGGAGGAGGAAATCATCATTTCAGATCTGTCATAGCCTCATTTTATTTAGATCCAGTTTGCAGTGACATCTCAACCCCAGGGTTATTTGTCATATTGTATATTTCTTGGTATTTCTAGCAATCTTTTCCAGGTTGGCTAGAAATCATGTATTAGAGCCCACATCTTCTTTTCTGGGCATTTCTTTTGTTTCTATCAGCCATATTACATTTATGTATGTTTACAGCAGCAGCTACACTAATATAGACAACATTGTCACTGCCCTCCAGCATTGTATACAGTTGCAGCAACTCATGTGCGAATTGTTCTGATCATTGGAGGATTGTTCTTATTGCTTGAGTGGCCTGTCCCTCAAGATATTTTTGTATATTGTTGTTGATATATTAATAAAATGATGGTTTTATATTGATCCCTCTCATGTCATGATCATATTTACTGTGTTTTACATTATTATGTCTTGTATTGCTGCTATTTCTAATTTGGAATATTACCGTGGTATCGGAGCATAATCTTGGCTCAGCTTATGCATTCAAGACATTATGCCATTAGAAGCAGAAGCTTACTCTCACAGAAAAGAGAAGTTGTAGAAAAGAAACAAAGGCATGACTCCATTATTTGGAGAAATGAAGGAAGAGAGGATCTCCCAACTTCTTTTCCAAACTATGAAAAATATCAAGGAATATCTCAAGGAGATGAAAGGGGAGAAGTGTACAAAATTTCCAAGAGGGCTTGAAAGTGGAGCAAGCCCCAGATATTCACATGATGGGTGTGAGCATTCAGCCACACATGTATATCCATGGCGCAATTTATTTCCCACATTCACTACAAGAAGGATGGAGGACAAAGATGCACCAAGGGAGGATACCTTGAGTGACTATCTTCAGGAGTATGAGTCTCAATCATGGAGATTCAAAAAGAACTTGGACCTCCAACGGTTTTTCCAACTCAAGGAAGACAGAAAATCCAGCAACCATAATAGAAGCAGGAGAGGTAGAATCTTTCTATCTAACTTTGATGGATCAGCAAAGTGCACAGCTAAGGCTTGGGTGAAGGAGATAGATTCTTATTTCTAGCTACACCAAGTTTCAGAAAAGGAGGTCATTATAGTAGCAGCGCTGCACCTCAAAGGTATGGCCCATGATTAGTGTTTTTGTAGTTATACTTCATTTTATCATGCAAATGTAAACACTTATGCAGGGTTCACTAAGAAATTAGTAAGAAGATTTGATATTAAACATTGTGAAACATCATTTGTTGAAACCAAAAACTCAAAACCTTTGCACGAGTTGGAGAGATCTATTTTTCCAACTCCACTCCATATTTCTGTTGAAGGGGATAAAAACATGCATGATGCCTTTCCAAGGGAAAGATCCCCACTTCTTGAAGAGCCCTCTTATATAGATGAAGACATGGAGGTTCCTCCTTCAAGGGAAGACCAAGACCAAGGGTCTCTCATTGATGATGAGGCATTCTCAAATATTGATGAAGAGGATGAGTAGAGAAGAGCTAACAACACTGTACCATTGGGAGAAGATCCATCACCACATAGAGGTGGAAAGGGAGCCATTTCTTCCACTAGAGGAGACCGTGTGTCTTTGCAAGGAGTTCCAAATGATTTAACATGTGGGAACCAAAGCACAATTCCGAAGCAGCATGTATCATTTTTTATGGGTTGTGATATGGAAGGAGAAGAAAGGAAGGATCAGCATCAAGGGATGATGAGCATTCACCCTTATCTATTTCGAGAGGTTTCTGCACAAAATAAGGAGATTGTATTGCACAGTGAAGAGAGGGACAAATCAGTCCACTCATATATACATTCCACTTCATATTTTGATGTCTCACTACATGGGGGCACTCCACCGGGGAGACCACCAGATCTAGAGTTCGAGAGAGAAATCTTACCATTTGGTTCACTACTCTTATATTCCGGAGGGGTGAAGACCTTGGAGGGGTCTAGTACGGCGTAGAGAGTCTGGGATGGACTCAAGGAAGAGGGATACACTCTCCCATTTTCAAAATTACCCACTCTCACTACCTATTCTGCACTGACATAAGTTGTTGTAGTGATGGAGGAAGGCACCTCTATGGTGCAAGGGAGCTACTCTATGGGTTTGGAGAAATAGAGGGTACTTCCTTTGAGGAATGGATCCTCCATACATTAGAGTAGATGGATTCCACTCATGCTTACATTGGCCAAGATCAGGAGGTTCTTTTTGGATGGTAGCTTCTCATGGGAGGCCAACTTCCAAAAGCCACCACTTCTACTTGAGCATGAACAGTTGCAGGATGGGCATGGCAGAAATTTGGAGGATGACTTTGGCATGTGGGATGTCAAAGGAGAAGACATTAGCATGTGGGGAGCTTCACATTTTAGATCTTCAGCGTTGTCTCTTAGGAGGGTTGATCCATATTGGAGGTATCAACTTTTGGTAGAGTACTCCAAGGATCTTGGTGCTTGCATGATTATTGATGAGCCGGAGAGATATGATAGATACATGGTGGAGTATGAGGTCATCTATTCCTATGGCAGAGTCTTCTTGACTAGATTTTCTGAGCTCAAGAGGAAGCTACTACATGTAGCACATCTGGACTTTCTTTCCATGCACCTTGATTCATTTCATTATTTGATGGAGGAGTTCACTTGGGAGGGCATCCAACAGGATATATATCAGCATATGGAGATATGCATAGCTTGGATGGTGATGGAGAGGTTTTCACAGCCACTTCCCTACTCAATGGGAGTGAGGGAGATCTTTCAGTTGAGCCATTTCAGCTCAATGACCAAAGTACATAGTAGATAATGTACATTTCCTCATTATGATTTATACTCCTTTACTTTATATGAGTAGCATTATGTACCAAGGATAATTATCCCTTCTTGTATATTGTATTTTGATGTACTTGAAACCATTTGCAACATTTATGTTGGCCATGTTATTGGTGGTTTGTGCGGGAGGCCACATGATTCTTGGTGTGCACCATTGGTACCACATTTTACTTTTATGATCCTATCTTATAGGATGATTGTGGCAGAAAAAATTGGATGAAAAGAAACTTGTTATTCTTTTTTCTAAGGCAGGTAGGGGATGCACTGCATTGGTTCCATAAAGGAACTATGATCCACCTCTCGGTTGTCATATGGCAACTTGTTTTCATTGGTTTTTGCTTCCATATGTTGGTGGTGTTCTTATGTTTATGGGGAGCTTTGTTGGGAGAGTGGCACAAGAGTCGGAGCTGCCCATTGGGACCATGATTATCCCTACTATACATGTTGCATGTTTCAGGAGAAACAATGGGCAAACCATGATTTCCACACTGCATCTCTTTTCTTCATGTGGGAGGAGCCATTTGGAGAACTTGAGTTCTTTGAGAAGGCACTTCATGGCTGATTTGTTTGGTGGGGTAACTTGGGCCATTCTTGGAGGCCATGACATTTCAGCCCAAGATCAGCAGCAACCCCATACTTACCATAAATGGAGAGAGAAACAACTTGGGTGGGAAAATTGAATCTCTCCATGTAGCCCCAATACATTGCATAAACAGGGGGTTGGGGATTTCTTTGATGAGCTATCTAGGATGTCTCATTTCATTTGGATGATAACATGGGTATGGGAGTCTATCATTGGGAATGAGATTCCCTATGTTATTCATCACTCCTACCTTGAAGAGGCCATTGGACAGCAAGAAGGTTTCCATTCACACTTTCCACTTTCTCATGATGTGAGCCATTTGGTTTTGCATACTTGGGAGGAACCATTGGAGGGAAGAATTATTGGAGATTATTTTGAGAAGTGGTGGGGACTATTTATGAGAAGGCCACAAGGGGAATAAGGGAGGAATTTTTCTCCACATTTACATTTGCTTGAGGACAAGCAACATTTTTGAGGGGAGGATTGTAATATTCCAAAAATTTATCCTTCATCTAAATGGAATATTATATTTTTTTTATCACTAGGTAGGAAAATAAGTGAGTAGGGAGACCCATAAAGCTCTTTATAAGGAATAATAACGCTCCTAATGTAAAAAGAATGAAGAATAAGCAGCTGGATTAAGCACCTTTGGGTGTGAACAGGAATTGGATCATGTTGATTCAGTCAACTTTGACCAAGTCAACAGCGTTGTCATGGAGGAGTGGCCTTTATGATGAGACAGCGCAGTTTTAGTGGAGGATAACATGCATGAGCTTGGTGGAAAGTATGGATGGGACCCAATGTGAGAAGGCTCACATGCTATATATGGAGGAGATAGCAGCCATTGCTATTCATGTTTTAGATTATCATTTGATATTGGTTTGTTTAGACTTTTTCTTCCTTTTGTTGTTTAGCAGGGTTGTTGTGTTGTTTATCACAAGGGTGTTCCTGATCAGGAATCCCTACCTCATCCTCAGGGAAGGAGAGGTTATTTGAGCTGCATTTCCTAATTCTGGCATTCTGTCCAAGCTACCTCCTTCAGCTACAGCGTAGTTTCTATTTAGAGCTGGGTTGTGTTGCAGGGTGCAACAAAGGAGGATCACATAGAGCAATTTTTGGGCTTATTTTTCAGTGGAGAGGTAGCCTATCCATTGGAGGATCAGCAAGGAGGGATCCTGGGCATATTTTCACATCTTTGGCATCAGGCCAACTATCTACCATCCCTCACAACGTAGTCACAATTATGAACTGCGTTATTTTTGGAGGGAATTGTTGGGAGGGTTCATTGAGCTCATCAGGAGGGTCTATTTCTGAATAGAGGGATCAGTATTCTATTTAGAAATAATATTGGAGGAGGACATCATAATTTCATATCTTTCATACCCTAATTTTATTCAGATCCAGTTTGCAGTGACATCTCAACCCCAGGGTTATTTGTCACATTGTATATTTCTTGGTATTTCTAGCAATCTTTTCCGGGTTGGCTAGAAATCATGTATTAGAGCCCACATCTTCTTTTCTGGGCATTTATTTTTTTTCTATCAGCCATATTACATTTATGTATGTTTACAACAGCAGCTACACTGATATAGACAGCGCTTTCACTGCTCTCCGGCATTCTATACAGTTGCAGCAACTCATGTGTGGATTGTTCTGATCATTGGAGGATTGTTATTATTGCTTGAGTGGCTTGTCCCTCAAGATATTTTTGTATATTTTTGCTGATATATTAACAAAATTATGGTTGTATATTGATCCCTCTCATTTCATGATTAGATTTGTTGTGTTTTACATTATTATGTCTTGTATTATTGCTATTTCCAATTTGGAATATTATAGGATATGCATTGTTTCTTTCAAAAAATATGAAATGACAATAATAATATTTTATTCAAAAAGTGTAAAATGAAATTTATTAGTAGTACTTTACTTTATGAATTTAAAATCACCACCATGGTTAACCATGAGTTTTTATCCACCATTGAGAATGTAACAAGTAATTACCTTTAACTCAAGTAATGCCACCTCAACCATTGGGGATGATGTCATCCCCTAAAATGTGATTGGTCTTTATAAAGTGAATTTGGATTGTACATTTTCCTTAAGAGGACCATTTTAGACTTCAAAATTCCCCTAATGCTACTCTAAGCGGAAACCAATGGGTTGATACATAAGAACCCACTGATGAAGTTGTTGTTACACAAGAACCAGCAGCAGAGGTGGAGCAGACCCATTCAACAGAGGTTGTTACACCCAATTTTGATGTTGATATTGAATGCAGAAGAATGTCGGGTCCTATCTAGGGATGGAGTTCTGAGAAAATCTTGTTAATTTACGAATTACAGAAGTGGAAATAGGAAGTAATTTCCCTTCAGGATGGGATGATTTCACTGAAAGAGCATCGAAAGGAGATAAGCGCTCTACATGAAAATTGGATGAAATAAGAGTTGAAGAAATTATGGGAGAATTATAAGAGGAAGGAAGCTATGAAAAATAAATAGGAACAAATGTTTCTATTACATCAGCAAGTTAAGGATATTACCATGGATAAGAAAAAACTTCGTGACCTTGTCCTCAATCTACTGGGGTGCAGGCGACCTTCCCCATCCTATCCCATTTTTCTATGGGAACGCTACTTCCTGTTCCAGATTAAAGCTGTTATGGAGGATAGACCCTATGTGTGTTCTTCCACACGCACATTCCTAGATGTCTTTAGGGCTTCCAATTTTGACAAACAAAGCCTGTTATGTGAGTTAATCTTGCACAATATCATTTGTGAGCACGTGAGTATGCAAATGGTGGTGACGATATTCTCCTATATGGGGGATCTACAGTTGCGAGATTTTGTGTCCTTCATGAAGAATAAGATTGAGTGGCATTTGTCCACCAAATCTATGGATGCCAATGAAGAGAAGATGGCATTATGGATCCGGGCAGAACCAGGACGGGCCGTCGAGTTCATGCAGGAATTAGAATAATTTTTAGCACTCTTGGGATAAGGGAACCTACTGCGACTTACAGAAAAAGGATTGTGAACTTCTGTCTTAATTAGTTCTCAGTAATGAAGATTCAAGCCTTGACTAGGTACTTGAAATGCATGGAAGCCAGCAGTGTTGAATTGATGAAGGGGGGCCCATTTTCATTCCAGAATTTTGTGGTGGTTGTTACACATGTACCATCATATGCATAGATAGTACAAACCCTTGGTGCTTCTTGGCTTGGGTTAAGGTTCAAGTTCCCTTTGATCTGGTTTCCAATTGAGGATTACCAAAGTAACTATGAATTGAATAAGTATGAATCAGAATCCTGGGTACGACAACTGATGGCTAGTCAAGGGTACAGATCCGTAGATGAAGATACAGCCGACACTTGTGATCTCACTGACCTGCACCGGAGATATTCTCATGAGAGATGAGATTTTGCATGAGGACATGCAAGTGCTTCAACTGGGGGGAGATGTTGGGTGCTAGTTTTGCACTTATTTCCTACATTTTTTTCCCCTATTTTACCTCATGACTATAACCATTGAGACTATCTTTGCCTCTTTTTCCTACCTTTCTATCTTAACTTTTGTTGTTTCACCTTATTTTCATTACCTTTCCATTTCATAAATTATTTTTATGTATTGTGTCTTTTTATGACTAATTGAGGATGAATGTTTGGAGAAGATCTATGGTCTTTCGTTGTCTTTCCAGATGTTATTTGTAGCACAAAATATCTTGAGCACGAGGCGTACAGGAGCAGTTAAAGGTGTGTTGTTACAGTGAGTTGTTACACCACGGCAATGTTACACCATGTTGTTACAGACCCGCTGATGAACTGATGTTACAGTTGTACTGCTAACTGGATATCGTCAACTTCTGATGTTGATCTTTCCTATAGTTGTTACGCTACAGTTGTGATTTATCACAATAGTTGTAGAATTTATTACGTATTATATTTTTGGATAACAGCCTCTAGGCAGTTTTGATTGTAATATATAATTTTCCAGTCATACTTTTTATTAAGAAGTGGATGTAACCATATGTATTCCATTTTGATAAGATTCTCATGACTGATCCATCCCTCATTTTTTTTGAGATGTAACCACTATATAGTTCTAGACCCTTGAGGTTGAAAGGTTAGCGAAGAACAGCATTACTTTGGCTCTATAATTTTGATCATATTAATACAATTTATCTTGTTGTTGATGTTACATGCATCATCTTATTTAGTTTCCGTTAAGTTCTTTCTCTTCCTGCGCCCTACTAGGGAGGAAGGGCCCCCCTCTTTAACAGGTATTGCAGTGGTTAATTTAGTTGTGTATATATTCATATTTACTTTATGTATCAGGGGGAAGTGTTGTTGTTGTTGTTATTAGTTGGGAATAGATCTTCTTCAACTCCAATATTTTATAAGTTGTTACACATGTGGGATTAGAGATACCAGCTGGGTAATTGTTGTGTGGAGTGCTGGGACATATTAATTGAGGTGTGATCACAGTCTTGTAGATCATTTTATTTCTGCATGAGTGGGGTCCATGGGATCACAATGTAATCCTAGCCGACCTAACAATAATAATATAAGGGAACAATAATAACAATATGGGGGTTACAGGGGCACAACAATAACAATAAGCGGGCTACACTAATAAAATAAGGGACTACACTAGTAATATAGGGACCTAACATGCCCCTATCCTTCAAAAAAGTGTTTTCCTCAATGCTTGAGTAGCTTTGGATTCTTATGTATAAAATTTTCATCCTCCCGTGTAGAATCTTCAGTGGGTAAGTTCTTCCACTTGATGAGATACTCTGAAATTGATCGATTTCGTAGTTGTCGAGTTCTTGTTTCCGTGACTGTATAAGGTTCTAGTATGATTTTTCCTTCCTCATCAAGTTCCCACAATATTGTTTGAACTGGAAGTTTGTCACCTATAACCTTCTTTAAGCATGAAACATGGAAAACTGGATGCACTCCAGAAGAAAAAGGAAGCTCCAATTTGTATGCCATAGTACCAATCTTTTGCAACACCTTTAAGGACCATAGTATTTTGGTGATAATTTATTATCCTTCTTAGCTTGCTTAAGGGATATTTTTTTGTATGGTTGTAGCTATAAAAATACCCAGTCTCCTACATCAAAACTTCTCTTGATGCAATGTTGGTCTGCCTGTTGTTTCATTCAATTTTGTGCCAAATTGAGGTTATCCTTTAAGAGTTGGAGAACTTGTTATTGATGCTCGATGTGATCTTCCACTGCTTGCACCTTAGAATTTCTCTTAAAGATGACGTGATGGATGGTGGATGATATCCATAAAGTACCATAAATGGGGTCGTTTTTGCTGCAGTATGGAAGGAAGTGTTATACCACCATTCCGCCAGAGGTAACCACTTGACCCATTGTGTTTGTTTATCAGATACAAAATAGCGAAGATATCCTTCCAAAAATTTGTTCACTATCTCAGTTTGACCATCAGATTGAGGATGATAAGATGATCTATGAGCTAGTTGAGTACCCAAACAAGAAAGTAATTCCGTCCAAAAATTTCTAGTAAAAATGGGATCTCTGTCGCTTACAATAATCTTTGGGTTTCCATGTAGCTTTTTAATTGCTTCCATAAATGCAATAGCAACTGTACTTGCTTTAAATGGATGAGATAATGCACAAAAGTGTGCATACTTGGTAAGTCTATCAACTACCACCATGATGAAAATATTTCCTTCGGACTTAGGTAAACCTGTGATAAAATCCATTGAAATCTCCTCCCAACGTTGACTTGGAATAGATAAAGTTTGTAGAAGACCCGGGGTCTTAATTGTCTCAACTTTATTTTGCTGGAAAACCAAAAATTCTGTCACAAAATTTTGAATATCATATTTAAGCCCATCCCAAAAAAATTCTTTCTTCACCCTATGGTAAACTTTTAAAAATAATGAGTGCCTCCTAAAGGAGAAGTGTGCAATTCCAAAAGAATCTTTTTTTTTAATTTGGGAATTCTTACAAAGGTATAAGTGATCTTTGTACCATAAATAATCATTCTTCCAACTAAATATATCAGATGTACTACGATCTTGCTTCAAATTTTGAATGAGTGTCCACACTTATTCGTCCTTCTTCCATTCATCTCTTGCTTCGGTTATCCAATCTGGTTGGATAATAGAAATTGCACAAAGCAATGCTTCCACCTCTTCATCCTTTCTTGAGAGTGCATCTGCAACAACATTTAGCTTCCCTTTTTTGTAGATGATTTCAAAGTCATAACCCAGCATATTTGTGACCCATTTTTGCTGCCCTTCTGATGATAGTCTTTGTTCTAAAAAGTGTTTAAGACAATCCTGATCAGTTTTTACCTTGAAGTTCCTTCCCATTAGGTAAGATCACCATTTCTTTAGTGCATGTAGTATTGCCAGCATTTCCTTCTCATAAATAGCTTTTTGTAAATACTTTCCTTTGATTAGAAGAATTTCAAAAGCAATGGGTCTTCCTTATTGCATTAACCCAGCACCAATTCCATTTCCTGAGGCATCACATTCCACAATAAAGGTTTTTGTGAAGTCTGGCGTAGCTAAGACCGGTGCTAGGAAAATTGCCTCTTTAAGATGTTCAAAGGCCTTAGTTGCTTCAGGAGTCCATGAAAATGCATCTTTCTTCAATAATGTTGTTAGAGGTGCTGCTATTCTCCCATAATTCTTAACAAACTTGTGATAATACACTGTTAACCCGAGAAATCCTCGCAACTGCTTTATGGTTGTGGGGACTTTCCATTCCTTAATGGCTTTAATTTTGTTAGGGTCTACTTTAACACCCTCGTGAGATACAATATGACCCAGATATTCCACCTCTTGTACTCCAAAGAAACATTTGGATTTTTTTTCATATAATTATTTCTCCTGCAATAGTTTGAGCACCCTGTCAACATGTTCAACATGATCCTTCCAAGACCTGCTGTAGATTAGTATATCATCAAAAAATACTAGCACAAATTTTCTAAGGAAGGGTTTGAATATGGAATTCATCAACCCTTGAAATGTAGAAGGTGCATTGGTAAGGCCAAAAGGCATGACCAAAAATTCATAATGACCCTCATGAGTTCGAAATGTTGTTTTCGGAATATCTTCAGTTTTCATTCTAATTTGATGATATCCTGAACGAAGATCCAACTTGGTAAAATAAATAGCGCCATGTAATTCATCCAATAATTCATCAATCACAAGAATGGGAAATTTATCTTTACTAGTGAGCTTATTGAGCTCCCTATAATCTAGACACATGCGCCATGATCCATCCTTCTTGTGCACCAACACTACTGGAGCAGAGAAATAACTTTGACTAGGTTGAATTATACCAGCTTCTAACATTTCTGCAATCATAAGTTCAATTTCGCTCTTTTGGACATAATGATATATGTAAGGCCTGATGTTTGGAGGAACACTTCCTAGAATCAAATGAATAGCATGATCATGATCATGAATAGGTTGGAGTCCTTTGGGAGTATCAAACACCTTGGAATGATTGTCCAAGACTTTTTGGAGATCTAGAGAAATAGATGATTTTGATGTTGGAACTTCTAGTGAGCATAATTGTGCAATTACACCTCGTTGTTCTTTATTTAGAAGCTTTTTCATGACATTAGAGCTTATTATCTTTCCCAGCTTCCCTACGATACCTCGTAATTTGATTTCCTTTCTTTCCGAAAAAAAATTCAAGAAAAGTTCTTGAAAATCAAAAACTACCATCGCCAAATATTGTAACCATTTCACTCCTAGTACAACATCAGCACCTCCCATTGGAATGGAAAGCATTATTCTATTCAATACATATTCCCCCATGGTTAGCTTGATATTATGGCATTTTCCAAGCAATTTATAGTTCTTCCATTTGCAACCATCACTTGACATTCAGGTGCAATTATGATATGGACGAACTCATTTCTTCTTCTTCTAGGGTTGGTTCCTAGTGTATATCCTCTTCTTTTGAAGTTTCTTGTTCATTTTCTTCTTACTCTTCACAATCTATGTAAAATAATTTCTTCTCAGCACACTTATGACCTTTAGTGTATTTTCTATCACAACTATAGAAAATCCCTTTTGCTCTTTTTTCTTCCAATTGTTGTGGAGTCAACCTTGTAGGTTGTGGAAGTCTAGGAGTAGCAATACTTCCATCTTTATAGATGTGAGTGGTAGGCTTCCTTGTCGCCATAATTTTACATTCAATTTTTCTTTCCAACCTGAATGCCTTCTCCAACAAATCAAGTTCCCAAACATGAACTTCATTTTGGATGTTATCCTTTAAAGTCCCTATGAAGACATCAATCCTATGTTCCTCTGGAATGTCAGTTACCCTTATATTCAATTTTTGGAAGTCCTCAATGTGCTCCACCACCGAACCCTTTTGTTTGAGATTTATCAATTGGCTAAAGAAGGTGTTGCTCTTTGTATCCTCATAATGTGCTATAATTTCCTCCGTAAAAATTTACCAAGTGACAATTTTTTTACGGGAGCAAAGCCATCGGTACCATACAAATGTATTTTGTTCTAAATTTAAAGTTTCAATGCATACCTTTTGTGTGTTTTTCACATTATTGAGATCAAAATATTGCTCCATCTGTAGTATCCACGTTACGGGATCCTTTCCATCAAACTTCCTCATATCCATATCTGGAATATGGTGGTTCTTCCATCCAACATTGGAGTTTATGAAATCACGATTAACATTTGTTTTGTTCTCATCATGAGTTTCCTCTACTATCTTTTCCACATTAGGAAACATTTCTTGTATCAACTTTGTCAAACCTTCCATGTGTGCATTTAGATCATTCTTCATGTTTTCCATGTTGTCTTTCATGTCATCCATCTTAGCTTCCATGCCAGCTTCCATGCCATCCATCTTATCTTCCGCACCTTTCTTCAAATATTCCATTTCATTTTTTGTTGCTATTTGCGAGAGCGAAATTTGGTGCACTTGCTCTTGTAATTTTGATATGTCATGTTGCAATTATTCGTTTTCATGATTCATAGTAGAGCCTTCTAAAGGCTTAATGGGTGTTTAATTTATTTTAGGAGGAATTTAATAACTGAATACTGATATCTATTCTACAATATGCCCTTGGAATCAATTCAAACTTATTTTTCACACAAGACTTATGCAATTCGAAAAGAAAAAAATACACACCTTTTTATTGATTATTAGGAGATCGATATTGAAACTAAATTATATCTATGATTTTGAATCTTAAATATCTAAAATTTAGCCTGTAATAGCCCTCTGAAGCTTATTTCAATTGCCACAGGTCTCACCTGATTTGGATTCTTCAAGACAAAGTTATGCCCAATCTCCCACAATGACCTAATTATGGACTGGTTCCGTAGAGCGAACTTGTATGGAGTGCCACGTGTCCCTGTTTCCTCCTTCAGTTCTGAATTTGATACAAATGAAACTACATTTCGTGTAATTGTAGCCAATTTTTACAGAATTCCAATCTGAAGCTCAGGGTGAGAGTTATGATGATTTTCCCAGGGTCACCTCTTTGAGATTAAATTCGAAATCCTGAAACAACACTAACTTCCACAGATCATATCTCCGAAAATATTGTGAATAAAGCTCTGAAATTTTTCCACAACATTTCCTGGGATTTTGGCTTCGCTCTGTAAAACTTTCAGCTTTGAACCCTCGTAGAAAAAAATTTATTGTGAAAATTCCACGATGACCTGTTTAGGTTAAATTCAGGAGCCTACAAAAATCCCTAAATTCCACAGATCATATCTCCGAAAATGTTGAGAACCAATATCTGAAATTTTTCCATGACATTCCTCAGGATTTCGACTTCACGCTATAAATATTTCAGCTTCTGAACCTTCGTAGAAAAAAATTTATAGCGAAAATTCCACGATGACCTGTTTGGAGTAGCGAAACCCTAGAATCCAAAGCTCTGATACCAAATGTTATGAAACCAGCTCCAAAAATAAAGAGAAGAGAGATGAACACCTTAGAAATCAGCCACTTCGAGGGGGAAACCTCCAACACATTACATAAATGAGCAATTCTTGGATGATACAAATGACAAAACCTCCTTCTATATATAGGGGTCCATGGGATCACAATATAATCCTAGCCGACCTAACAATAATAATATAAGGGAACAAGAATAACAATATGGGGGTTACAGGAGCACAACAATAACAATAAGGGGGCTACACTAATAAAAATAAGGGACTACGCTAGTAATATGGGAACCTAACAGGTAGTCCTCAATGGCAATGAATTGTTCTCCCCACCAAAGGAAACACTCGACATCAAAGGTAGTCCTAGGGACCTTACCACCCCCTAGTATTTTCATCAAGTCAAATCACATTACTATGCGCAGATCTCTTGGGCTGCTGATAGTAGAAATCACCTTGGTTCGAAGACCTGGCAATATCTCAAAAAATAAAGTACAAATTATTGTAACATATCCAAAGTGTTTGGTGATGTTCTTCCGAATAGAAGTTAATTTCTTTTTCAGATTGGTCAATAGAGTTGTGAACCGGTCATATAATGTGGTTATGAAATTTGTCACCAAACTCATTATAGAACATTATGCTTGATGCAAAGATGTTGATCCAACTACCCTTACAATTTTGAAAAGGAAAATTCTCATATGTAGTCCATCTACATCTCTGATCTGGATATGTGTCCCTACCTTCTGGGTACCTGCTGAATAGTAAAGGTGAATCTAGTCATCCACATTGAGATCTCCTAGGGCCTTTCCTTGAAAATTAACTAGCTCTCCTCTTTGGGAAAGTCCAGTGATGAAATATATATCCTCTACCTCGATCCGTAGGGGCATCTGATCAATCATAAAATCATCCTCTTCTGGATCCCAGTAATTTATAAGCATTTCTAGCAACCTTGTATTTGTTTTCATGTTCGGCATTTTGAAGAATTTTGATAAACCGCATCCTCTAAGGGCATCCAGTGCCAATGGATCCTCCATTACTTCATTGTCAATTTCACTATGTTCCCTTTCCCTCTAGTTTATAGACATCTTGTATCATTCCAGAATTTCATTTCATTAAAACTTTGTTTCAAAAAATTGAGATGTGCATACGCAGGTTACCTTCATGCATAGTCGTGTGTACACATGACTTCAATATGATCAACCCATGTATACGTAGAGGTTAAATCCAAAAACGAAATTTCTATGGCCAAATCACATGGAAATCACTTTAAATGATTAAAAATTCACATAGAAAGTGATTGAGGGGATTACTTGGAAGATTCACGGTGACCCGGCTGAGAAATTGGGCGGATTGAAATTGTTAGTTTTTTCTCCATATCTCTTTTTTCCAAATGCCCAAATAACAAATGACAGTTGTAAGTCAAAAAGGTGTATTTATATTGAAATTTCAAAATTTTCAAAATCCCACTTTTATAAAGTTATGTCTATTTTTAGAATTATGTAAACTTTATGACCTTTTTGGCTTCAAGTGTTGGGATAGGTTGCTTTTCAGGAAAAATTGAATACTTTGAGACATTTTTTACCACTTCGATTCCATGACCGCTGACCCATCATGGTAGGTATCATTTTCAGCACTGGCATATCGCTTAGGAAAAACCACTTTTCCGTGTCATTATGCATTCTAGCCTCCATACTGCGATATGTTTCCATAGGTTCGATCCCATCATGTAATGATTCTTAAAACCATTTTCACTCGCTGAATTATAAAATCATGACATAATGTTAGAGCCATCCTTTACATGGGCCTCCTAGTTATATCTTTGCTAAAATTTGTGTAGACTCGGGAGTCCTCTTTAGTCCCGCCATGACCTTTGCGATGAAGCTTCATTCTCCTTCTTCTTCACTATCTTTCTGGATTTATACCCTATAGGATCCCTCTTGTTGAGTTGTTCTGTCGCATTTCATGTTGATTATTTGTATCCTTTGGCCTTAAGTTGGCTTCACTTGGACTCGTGTATAATCCACTTTTTTACCATGTCTTTCTGTAAAATCAACCTTGCATTCACTTGGCATCTTCAACTTGACACCCTCTACCCGTGGAGAGAAAATTCCCTTGAGTGTCATCTACTAGTTTCGCCACCTTGCATTGAGCATAGTAATGTTCCAATCCCAGGAACTAGGGAATTTTTACCCCGACGCCCATTCTTTCCATTGTACTATAGGAATTCTTTTATTCTTTTCAGGATTTTAATATGAAAAAAGACAAAAAAAAAAAAATTATTTCAAAAAGAGAGGGAAAGATACATTACTTCCACAATTGATGGTAGCTAGATTCAGTTGCGTCGCCCTTGAACAAAGCACTAAAAACCAAAGTCTTTTCTCCATTGGGATGGGCTTTAGTTTGACTTAGGAGAGCCATAACCTTGTTATTGAGTCTGTACTCCCCTGGTTGGTTATATATTCGAATCATATGGAGGGTTTTTTTATGCCTCTTGCATGACAAACTTATACAAAGTTATCATATGATTCCATATAGTCACATTTGAGTTGTGCTTTTGTTCAAGGAAAGTAAACCTGAGTCGGCCTTTCTGCAATGTCTCTTGACTCATTTTTTCAGTCAGCCTAACCCGATCTGTCAGAGTTATCTTCTATCACATCAGTTATTTGGTCCTTTTCTCGTGCTAGTTAGGAAGGCCTCCATTGACTTCTTGTTGGTGGGTTTGCTCTTATTGACTTCAAAAAATTGCTCTGATAGTAGGCCTAGAGCTGCACCCTAGCCCTATTTCCATCATTGATAGGTTACATTATGCTCAACATTGATCAACATCATGGTTATTTGACTGAGTGGTTTCCCTTGTGTTCGATGTCAGCTTTCATTATCACGCATTTGGATTCATGCAGTACCTTGGTTTCCATTTGACCCTCACCTTTGTGTCATATTTCATTATTGGTTGGTTCAGAGGGTTTTTTCCATGTGCTAACCACATTTTGTGTACACCGGAAACGTACTTTGGGTTGGTTACTTCATATTTCTTCGTCTAATTCCTTCCAAATTATTGGCCTACGAGTTACACTCGCACTAGATTGATGTGGGATGCCTTAATGCCTTCCTTCCAGCAGATATTTTCCCATGGACTCCAACTCATTGCTCTCGGAATAAGGTCTAGAGTCCTTTTTCAGTACCTTAGTGTTTGGATTCATCAGTGGCAGACTCCTTCGCTATCGATAGTGAGAATACATTAATGTCTCCTGATTTCTAGATTCTCTCAAGTGTTCGACTTCAACTCAATTATTTTCACTTGTTAGATTGTACTGGGGTACCTTGACTCTCATCACATTATCGGTGAGTTGTCTCATGTTTGTTAACGATATACATCAATGACTAGTAATCAAACGACTTCTCACATGGTTGACTTCAGCTCATTTATTCCCATAGAGTATAAATGTACCATGGTGATCAGTGAAGACCTCAGGTTTGCATCAGCATGTTTTTGGTTCATTTGAAAACTCCTTCTGTTTTCTTCCAGTGACACCATCCACCTTATATGTTGCAGTTCATCACAACAGCATTTATATGTTGGAACCCGAGTTGTGTGCAGTACCATTATTCCACTCTTTATGACTTGGTACTTGGAGATTCATTTATGTGACTTCAGTAATCAGATATCTTTCTCAGCATCATTGATCAGTTCTTCTATATGTGATACTATGACATGACCTTGATATCTACTTTTGAGGTTGTGATCAGATGATCCACTATGTACTTTATTTTGTTCTTGTATACATATTGGATCCGATCCATACTTGATATTCAGGCATGCTTTACTTTCACTGAGCATGGGTATGCCCGCCTCAAACATGAGCTTACTTTCTCATATCTTCCATTGGTTTTTGGCAAGCTGAAACTTGGTGAACTTCTCCCAAGTCCTCGCATGATTCTTCTTATACACTTAATATATTCTGGCCATCATGTACCCCTTTTGACCTCATATATTAGGGGGAATTTTTTATAGCATCATTTTCCACATTTGTATACTTGATGCTCTAAGTTATGACCTTGGGCATCCATTTCACTTCAAACTTGGTCCTTTATAAAAATAAAAAGATAAATAAATAAATAAATAAAAACATTATTTTGAATTCCATACGTGACTCTGCCCTCTCAAAATCACGTGCACATACAGGGCTAGTTATACCTAACCCGCTTATATAATTTGAAATATGAAAAGATATAAAATTCCCTATTTTCTATGCAGGGTTTACAGGTTACATCGGAAGCCTACCTACAGAATCTTGTAGCCTAACTGTATCCCAACTGAAACAACTATTTTGGGGTGGTATAAATACACCTCATGGGAATGCCTTAAGGAGAAAGAGATAGGTATTCATAGTATAGCCATTCAGTCCCTAATCAAGTTTTATTTATCCTTGTGCCTCCTACACTCTTAGATTGTGGAAATCCTTATTTCTCTCACATAGATGTTCATTCCTCTTATATGACATCCATGTGTATGCTTTTGGAAGGAGATTGTTGAGGCTTGGGTTGGACGGATTTGGAGGACAGTTTCGCTTGGAGTCATGATTGAATCAGGTGGTATTCCTCCACACTTCTTTGCATTCATCAATAAAGAAGCTTTGTCTCGTTCTTGATGTTCATGGTATTAATTATTTATACATGTTATGATCCTATTATGAATTATTTCATCTTTGTATGCTTATATTCTTATGTGATCTAATGCTAACATCTTGAACATGCTTTCAGTTATTACTAGTATATGTGCTTTTCCTGAGTGAGTTGCAGGTTTTTATGCACTAGGAGAAGTAAAGGGTTTGAACCCTGCGGGATCGCCTTCAAACGTAGGACCTACGGGTACTACCCCTTCTTCCCATTTTACTATTTTGAGCATTAAGACTGTAAATTTATATTCTTCTTGTTGATGTATGCTTCTTTCTCTGTTGGGGTTCCCAACCCAAACCCTAGGGTACTTCATCTTGTAACATAGTGACTGTGTCACTCTGTGCAGTCTCTACATCACAACTATAGCTGCCTTTGTCTCTGTGTTGGATCTCTGTGATGGTTGGAAACTGGAATCTACTATCCTCCGGAAACTTCCTCTAGGAATTGGCGCTGACCCTCTATTGTATCCTCAACGGAAAAATGAACTCCCTCTGTAGCTCTACACAGTCCCAACATAGCCTCTACATCACTGGCTTTGTGTAGCTGTCTGTGGCTTCTACTGCCTCCTCTGCTATGCAATCTCTATATCAGGAATTCTTCCTCCTGTAAATTATCCCTACCCCTCTCTATGAGAAACTTCTCGATCGGTCTTCTCCTTTGGCAATGTGCACTAAATAATTTTGATCTCTACATTCTTCATGCATCTTGATGTATTTTCCAAATGAACCTTCAAGTCCTTTTTATAATCTTCTCATTGAAACTTCAACACCTGAGATTAAATCTCTAATCAACGGCTAAGATTAAACTTTGACTTCATCTATGCCTTTTCTAGAACGTTCACACTTTGTTTTATTAATACCCTTTAACTATTTTATTCTCCTGAGTTTAGACTTAGCATCCCTTTAAAAATAATTAATTATTTTAATAAAACATATTTTGGGTGGAATTTTCCCAAATGATTTATGGGTTCTCTTGAATAAATGTGCCTAAGCCTCCTTGCCAATTTTGAGACTTAGAACACATCCAATGCTACCAAAAATCAACACTCCCACTTAGCGAGGAATGTGCTCTAGTAATACAACCATCTAAAGTACTTCTCTAATTCTGCAACATATCCCTCTGCGTTGTTGATCTCTGACCCTGTTGCCCATCAACACTGTGTTGTTGCATCTGTGTTGTTTTTTACCCTACTTACTGCTACCAACTGCTACTGCACTGAAATTCTCTTATATATGTTGTTGTTGTAACTGAGGACCAATCTACTACTGAAACAGGTTCTCAACCACACCCATCTACTCCCTAAACTGAATGAAATTAGTTCTTCCCAGAGCCTTTGTGAGTATGCCTGCTACCTTATATTCTGTGGGGACATATTGATGTTATACTGCCCCACGCTGAACACAATCACTTATAAAATGACATTTGATATCTATGTGTTGAAATGATCTTGAAATACTGGATTCTCAAAGAGCTTGATAAAACTCTGATTATCATAGTAAACACTAGTCAGTTCCATCATATTCCTGAACAAGTGGTGAGCCTCGGTATTGCACCAAGAGTGTTGCAACTCCCAAGGGCTACCCTACTTTACTTTATCAACCTGGGGTTCGTACAAAATTTGAGGTGATAGTGCTATGTACATAGCAGATGCATTTTGTTCATGTCATCCTCTTGTGCTTCACGAAAGGGTGCTATTTCTTAAATTATGAGAACAACTGGAAATTAAATTACTGGAAGGAAATGACAGAAAGGAAATTAAACTAAAGTTTTGAAAAGAAATGACAAGAAAGAAAATAATTTAATTGGAAAAAAGGGAAATTACTCAAAAGAAACGAAGCTAACTTGCTGAAAATAAATGGTAGAAACGAAACTAATTCTAAACCACACTTAACGTGGCCAAACAGCTAAATGCATTCTACTTATCATATGATCTATCTAACTTGCTCTTATCCATGCAACTAAACTATCCATGACTTAATTCTAACTAAAAAGAGTTAATTTGCAGCCTAGAGGAAGAAAAAGGGCTAAAAGAGGCTAATGGGGGGTTTAACATATGAAACGAGGTTTGGAAGCAAAAAAAGTTGGTTAAACCCTTAGAAAATTTTATTATAACGTGAGAAATGAATTTGGAGTGGAAATAACTCAAAAGTGTGATGGCAGAGTGCGATGGAGGACAAAAGCCACGATGTGCGATGTCGCAATCGCAACTTCGCAAGTTTAAATGAAAAGCAATAGGGACTTAACAGAATAAACTAAATTGTGCGAAGTGCGAAGTGCGATGAGTGACGTGGCGAGTCACAAATTGCAATATCGCAAGTTTAAATGGATAGTGATAAGGACTTAACGGAATGAACTAAAATGCGCGAAGTGTGATTTATGATGTGGTAAAGGTTGTGGGTTGTGATATGTGATGTGGTAAGTTTAGTGAAGTGAAATTTGCAACACGGTAAAGGTTGTGGGCTGCGATTTGCGATGCAGATGATGTTGCAGTGACAATAAGAAAGGGAAAAGTTTCAATTTTCAATATGCAATGTTGCAATATCAAAATCGTAAGAACAAGCAGTAAGAGTTAAAGGTAAAAGCTAAGATTTGTGAAGTGCGATTCGCAATTTCACAATATCGCAATCACAACGAACAAGTGGTAAGTGTCAAAGTAAATGTTAAATGTTGTGATTTGCGAAGTGCGACGTACAGTGGAAGGAGTCTCAAGGAGGAAGGTGGAGGTGGGTTTTTCGGTGGTTTTGAATGGTTTTCACGTGTTTTTCATAAAAATGGGAAGGTGGCCATGAACAGAGAAAAACAGATAAGTAAGGTTGGAGAGCTTAAGGGTGTTCGAAAGAAGGTAAGAGCAGTGCTAAGGTGAGAAGTAAGGGAGGTAAATGGAAGCGTAAGAGAAGTGCTTAGAAGTGAAGCACACTTGTGGATTCATGTACGAGAAACAAACAGAAATGCGATATGAAATAGTGAAGGAAAGGCTTGGACTTGGGAATACAAATTCTTCCCCGAACTCAAATAGAAAGAAATTTTGGCATGTGGGAAGGTCTGCCCCTACTCGAAACCTATTGACAGAGATGAAAGGGGGGGAGACTTGACCACAGTTTTGGATTTTTTTCCTCTATTTCACTATGCATAAGCAATTAAAACTACAGAAGCACAAAAACTAAATAGCAATGAAACTTATCAGAAGTAAATCTAACTTAAATTATAGAGGCAAAACTAGCTAAATGACATAAAGGAAAATATAATAACAACAGATAAGTTGAGGCACATGGATTGGGCCCTAACCCACGAACCTAGCCCTTCGAACTTAAATCAATAAAATTAAATCAGTCTGCTCATTTCATAAAAGAATAACTGCATACATCTCTGAAAGTTTCTATCCCTGAATAAAACAAAAAGCTTCAATAGTTCCCAACAATAATTCTAAATGGAAGCAAGACTAGGATAGACTAACTCTTCCTAGCTCTAGCTCTGATCTATTTATTCTACAGGGAAGCTACCAACAACTCCCTAGAAAACGGTGATTGAGTCCACTGGTCTCCAAGTAAACCAATATTGAGTTCTCTCCTATTTGAGTTGCTCGGTTGCCTCTGGAATTCAGGTTGCTGGAGAGAATCTTTGGGATCCTTCGGTTGCCTTTGAGGGTGGACAATCCTCCTATAATATCTCCTTGTTGTCTCCTCCAATAATTTGCGATAAAATCTTTATAAAAATGCTTAATAAATCATGATTTTCTGCACTCAACCTTATATTAGGCACTCAGATTATGTTAGCCTTAATCACCTACCTATACTAGCATCATAAACCCAAATAATAATAAAAATGCAAGAAAAAGAGATCTAAGAAGTAAAAAAGGTGACAATTAGCCCCTCCAAATATGTCTAATGATGGAGCTCATCATCACCCCCCTACTGAATGGTTGCTCATTCTCTGAGAAACTAATCCTCCTCCTCCATTTCCTTCAAAGCTTTGGCAGCCCCCCTGATTTACTGAGGAAGAAGTGTGGGAGTTTCCCCAAGGGGGTAAAATCCATCATTATTTTCTGCATTCTCCCATTCTCTATCTTTTTCATCTGTGTCCTCTTCATCAGTCAGCCCCAGCAGCAGAAGTGGGATGAGATTTATTCCCAACCATTGGATCTTTTCGGCCTGCATGGCCCTCTTGATAATGGTGCCCTTTCCAATGCACCCTTCAGTCTTTCTGGAGTATGATACTCCCTATTCTTGAGGCTATGTGGGAGGTTGTTCCATCTCCTCTGGCTGGACATAATGCACTCCTCTTCTAGGTACCTAGAAACGTACTCAAAGTGGCCTATCACCTAGTTTTGAGTCTGAATGTAGCTTTCAACCGGTGCAGGGTCCTTTTCAATCTCTCGATGGTTAAGGATGACTCCTCTTGGGATGAACACTTATGGTCTGAGATATCAGGGTTCTCTATTTCTTCTTCCCATGACCTTCCATATCTCTTTGGCTCTATTGTCCTCATTCACCATCCAAGATGCTAGATCCATTAACTGCATATCCCCCATTGTAGGATTGGGGTCCCAAATCTCCATATTTGTTAGCACAAAGTTATGCATATAAAACTGTGCCATCTTTGTCTAATCAGCTATGTTGGCTTGCTTGTAGAACTTCATGAATTGCCTACAATATTGAAAAGGGAGTGATCCATGGGAGGCTAGAGTGTTGATTTGAAATAGAAGTCATTTTTCTATGAGGTACAAAGCATATGAGTCAGAGGGTAATCTGTGCCAAAGGGCTTCTATGCATAAGTCCGCCATGGTGGCTACTTGCTCCTCTTTTTGCTGCAATTGCTCCCTTAGTGCTATATTCTCTGCATGTGCCTTCTGCAGCTTCTCCTTCAAAGATATCTCTTCGATTCTTTCCTACCCCCTTGGTGATTCTTCAATGATGATCAGGCTTAGGGGAGAATTTTCTGGCTTTCTCTTATTCTTGTCAGCTCTGGAATACCTAGAGGTTTTCCTTTTTCTTTTTGCGCTCAGAGGAGCCATGGTGGAAGTTATATTTTTGTAGTGAGGGGATGTGACGCTGGGTTGTGAGTATGTGTCTCGCGCACTTTCTGTTATCTCTATCACTTGTATGGCCATCTCTTATGATTTTCTTTGGCCCTTTGTCTCTCTCTCTTCTTCTCATGGTTCTTCTTGTTTTTTTTGGTTCTTCCTCTTCTTCTTCAAGCATTGCATGCTTCCGCCAATCATCTCCCTCTAAAAATTGTCAATTCACTAGTTTGGATGAGACGGAATCTCCTTTTATTAGATGATGCAACTAAATTTGGAGCGCCAATATAACTCCGCTCAACTCCAGTTCTATCGCATACAATTGGTTCCTCCTCCCTGCTAATTCAAGATGGACTGTGTGTTTTCGTCCCCTCGTTCTCCTCTACTCTAATGATTTAAAAAAATTCTTTTGCATGACCAAGTGGTGTGTACTCCCAGTTTTATTCCATCCATACCTCACGGTGGTGGCCGATTTAACTGGCCACCTTTATGCCCCTCAAACTCTAAGTCTACAAATTAATTATTTCTGGCTATTATGAATGCATAGCAAGGGGTGAGAGCTTATACCTGAGTTTACCTGTTGTTTCCAAGGTAGTTGCAGGAGTTGGAGGTTTGAGACAATCCTTTTTGGATGTTTCGTTCTTCACCATATTCATGTTCCCTGAGTGAGCATCTTGCTAAAGGAACAGCTTCCTGAATTAGCTACTAATATTTTTTTGTTGTTTCTCTCTGCTACGGATGTCATGTGGGGCGCTTGAGATTTCATGGGTGGAATTCTCGTTCTCCTATAGTATATTATGCAGCTTCCCTTTTTATCCTTCTTGGAAGTCCATGATCAACTTTGTTTTTGAAGGAACTTTCTGATGTTTGTAGCAGTCTATTTTTGTGCTGCTTCTCTTGCTACATTGTGCTAAGGAATGGAGGAGTGTCGTGTATGGAGGTGATGGAGGAAGTTATGAAGATGAATGGAGTGAATGATGGGATGGACGGCAAGATAGAAGAAGGGAAAATAAGATGAATTCTTCCCTGTGTTTTCCATAAACCAGTAACAACCTGCAAAACAGCAAACACATAAAAACACAGTGATGCAGATGCATTTTTATTTTTCTTTTTCTTTTTATTTTTTTAGTTTTTTTCGAAAGAAAGTAGTTGCCCCCCATGGAGGTTTTCAACCCACAAACTTGCCTCGGGTGCCTCAGAGAGACTTTCACCCATGGATATTATTCTATTTTTTCCCTTTTTTTTTTAGCAAGTAAGCTGCCTCCATCGAGGTTTTCAACCCAGAAGCTTTTTCTTTTTTCTTTTCTTTTTTTATTTCAAGAAGTGTGGGTTTTAGGTCCCTATATTACTAGTGTAGTCCCTTATTATGTTAGTATAGCCCCCCTTATTGTTATTTTTTTCACCCTGTAACCCCCATATTGTTATTATTGTGCCCTTACATTATTATTGTTAGGTCGGCTAGGATTACATTGTGGTCCCATGGACTCCTATATATAGAGAGGAGGTTTTGTCATTTGTATCACCCAAGAATGTTTCACTCATGTAATGTATTGGAGGTTTTCCCCTCGAAGTGGCTTATTTCTAAGGTGTTGATATCTATTTTCTTCTATTTTTGGAGCTCGTTTCACAACATTTGGTATTAGAGCTTTGGATTCTAGGGTTTCGCTGCTCCAAACAGGGCATCGTGGAATTTTCTATATAATTTTTTTTTCTAAGAAGGTTCCGAAGCTGAAATTTTTAGACTGCGAAGTCGAGATCCTGAGGAACATCATCACAAAATTTCAGAGCTTGGTTCATAATATTTTCGGAGATATGATCTATGGAAGTTAGGTCCTTTTGCAGGCTCCTGAATTTTAACCTAAACAGGTCATTGCGGAATTTTTGCTATAAATATTTCTCTACAAGGTTTCAAAAGTTGAAAGTTTTACAAATCGAATCAGAAATCTTAAATAACCTCCTATGAAAATTTTAGATCTTGGTTCGCAATATTTTGGGAGATATGATCTATGGAAGTTAGGATTGTTTCAGACTCTCGAATTTCATCTCAAAGAGGTGACCGTGGGAAAAACGTCATAACTCTCTCTTTGAGCGTTGGATTTAGATTCTGTAAAAAGTGGCTGCAAGTACACAGACTTTAGTTTTATTTCTATAAATTTTAGAGCTGAAGGAAGAAACAATGACACGTGGCAAGTCATACAAGTTCACTCTACTGAACCAGTCCATAATTAGGTCATTGTGGGATATTGGACATAACTTTCCCTTGGAGAGTCCAAATCAGGTAAGACCTATGGAATTAGAAAGAGGATTCAGAGGGCTATCTCAGGGTCAAATTTTAGATATTGAAGATTTGAAATCACAGAGATAATGCAGTTTCAATATCGAGCTCCTCAAAAGCAAGAAAAAAGTGTGTATTTATTTTTTCGAATTGCATAAGTCTTGTCTGAAAAATCAGTTTGAATTGATTCCAAGGGCATATTGAAGCATAGATATCAGTATTGGGTTCTAAAATTCCACTTAAAAATAATTCCATACCAAATAAGCCCTCACAAAGTTATACTATGACGCATGAAGAGGAAGAATTGCAGTATGAGATATCAAAATTACGGTACCAAGTGCAACAAATTTCGATCTTACGAAGAGCAACCGAAGATGACATAGATGGTTTAAAATAAAAAATGGAGGATAATTTGGATGGTATGAAGGATCAAATAAAATCTAATATGGATGATAAAGTAGTGTAAGATCACATCGAGCATCAACAACAAGTTCTCCAACTCTCAAAGGATAACCTAAATTTGGTGCAGCATCAAATGAAACAACAAGAAGATCAACATCACATTGAAAGAAGCTCTGAAGCAATCATAGAAACAAGAACTCAACAAGTACGATTAATTTCAGAGTATCTCAACAAGTGGAAGAAATTTCCTGTAGAAGATTCCACATGGGAGGATGAGAATTTTATATAGAAGCATCAAGAAATAATCAAGCATTGAGGACAACACTTGTTTGAAGGAGAGGGGCATGTTAGGTCCCTATATTACTAGTGTAGTCCCTTATTATGTTAGTATAGCCCCTCTTATTTTTATTTTTGTACCCTTGTTACCCCCATATTTTTATTATTGTGCCCTTACATTATTATTGTTAGGTCAGCTAGGATTACATTGTGGCCCCACTAGGATTACATTGTGGCCCCATGGACTCCTATACATAGAGAGGAGGTTTTTCATTTGTATCATCCAAGAATTGTTCATTCATGTAATGTATTGGAGGTGTCCCCCTCAAAGTGGCTTATTTCTAAGGCGTTGATATCTCTTTTCTTCTATTTTTGGAGCTGGTTTCACAACAGTGGGAAACTATGTATTTTCCCATCACATACACCTCTCTACTTATTTAATTGATGAATTATGCCCTTGAAAAAGGCTTCTTGTAAATTTTAAGTATGTGACCATTGATAAGCAAGGGGATCCCTTCCTCATCTTTGGTCATGATTTGAACAGCGCCATTATTAAATAATTTCTCCACTGTGTAAGGCCCCAACCATCTTGTCATCAGCTTGCCTTTGAAGTCTTTAAACCTTGAATCATACAACAGTGCCAAATCTCCTTCTTGGAAGGTATTTTCTTTGATGTTCTTGTCATGTCATACCTTCCTTTGCAGCTGAACTACCTCTGTGTGAAGAAGTGCTTTCATTCTGAACTCATCCAATCCATGTAGTTGCAGCAACCTCTCTTTTTGGGAATTTGTTAGACCTGGATTTAATTCGACTACCATTCTTAAAGTATTAAATTCAAACTCAACTGAAAGTAGAGCTTTCTTACCATAGACTAGTTCATAAGGAGTGAATCATGTTGTTGTCTTCCAAGTGGTTTTTTTGGCCCAAGTAGCTTCTACCAATCTATCTGCCCAATATTTTCTGTTGTTTCTCACAACCTTAGTGAGGATTCTCTCTAAAACAAAATTAGTTACTTCTACTTGGCCATTCGTTTGAGGGTGATAGGCAGTAGAATTTCTATGCTTAATCTTGTGCTTCCTAAAAAGATTCTCAATGAGGTGAGAGGTGAACTGTGATCCCTGATCAGTGACTATTTCTCTGGGATATCCAAATTTGTAAAACACATTCTCCCACAGAAATTCTGCTACTTTTTCTTCGGTTTCTACCTTCACTGCTTTTGCTTCAACCCACTTTGTCAGGTAATCAGTGCAGACTATGATATGCTTCTTTTGTTCGGATGGTGGATCGATGGGTACAACAAAGTCCATGCCCCACTTTTCAAATGACTTAAGAGCCACCTGAGGGTGTAAAGGCATTTCATCCCTTTGTGTGGGTTTCCCTATCCTTTGGCACTGGTCAAACCTGCTAGTGTATCTTATGGAATCTTGGTGAAGGGTAGGCCAATAGTAACTCACCTGTGTCAAACCAGGAGGTAACTCCTCAAAACTGCAATGTATATTAGCTGAAGAATGTACATGCTTATATAGATGGGAGGTGAGGCTATTGGGATTCAGCTCCCAATGACTCTTGGCCTTCCTTATTTCCTAATAACAAATAATATACAAAAATACAAATGCACACCCATCCATAGGATTAGGTGTCAACATTCCCCCCTTTAATCCGAAGGGATGTTGGTGAGTCCAAGCATCGATCTGAACTTTTCAAACTTCTCTCTTCCAAGTGCTTTGGTGAAGATGTCAGCAGTTTGCTCATTTGTGGAACAATGATGTAGATGGATGGTCTTGGCTTGAACATGATGTCGAATGAGATGGTACTTTGTATTGATGTGCTTTGTTCGATCATGGAACTTTGGGTTCTTGGCCAACTTTATTGCAGAAGTGTTGTCGATCATGAGTGGAGTGGAATACATCCGTTTCATCTGCAAATCTTCCAGGATTTTCCGGAGCCACACAATTTCCTTTGTTGCTTCAGCTGCTGCCACATATTCTGCCTCGGTCGTGGAATCTGCTGGAACTGACTATTTGCGTGATCTCCATGAGACAGCTCCTGATCCAAGACTCATGGTGTAACTTGTAGTAGACACCCCTGTTTCTTTGTCGCCATCAAAGTCTGAATCAGAGTATCCGGTCAAGATGAAGTCGCCTACCTGTGTATATTTGAGTCCAAAGTCTTGAGTCCCCTTCAAGTACCTTAGTACTCTTTTTGCGGCAGACCAATGTCCTTCACAAGGTTTTTGCATGAACCTTGAGAGGATTCCAACAGCAAATGAGATGTCAGGTCTGGTGGTGGTCAGATAGATAAGACTTCCTACAAGCTGTCTATACTTAGTTGCATCCTCAAATTCCTTCCCTTCAACCGATGTGAGCTTCAAGTTTTGTTCCATTGGAGTGCCTAAGGGTTTACAATCATCCATGCCAAATTTGTTCAAGAGATCTCCAATGTACTTCTTTTGAGAAAGAAATATGAATTTAGGATGTTGAATTACTTCAATACCCAAATAGTAATGAACATGACCCAAATCAATCATTTCAAAACCTTTCTTCAACTCTTTCTTCATGGATGCAATATAGCTCTCATTGTTTCCTGTTATCAAAAGATCATCTACATATACCAAAAGATATACAACTGTTTTTCCAACTTTCTTAACAAACAAAGTTGCATCATCAAGATCAAAGTGTTTGAAATCAAGTTTCAGAAGATGCTCGGTCAACTTCTCATACCATGCTCGTGGTGCTTGCTTGAGGCCATACAAGGATTTCACAAGTTTGCAAACTTTGTGTTCTTGACCCTTTATCACAAATCCTTCTGGCTGGGACATATAAACTTTCTCCTTTAGATCTCCATTCAAGAAGGCTGTTTTTACATCCATCTGATGGACTTTCCATCCATTCTGAGCTGCTAAGGCAAAGAGAGTCCGGATGGTGGTCCATTTTGCCGTGGGAGCAAAAGTTTCTTCATAATCGACTCCTTCTTTTTGTGTGAATCCTTTTGCCACAAGCCTAGCCTTGTGCTTGTCAAGTGAGCTGTCTGCTTTGTACTTGTTCTTGTAGACCCACTTACAACCAATTGGTTTCGTTCCCAAAGGCGGATCAACCAGCTTCCAAGTGCCATTCTTTATCAAGGCATCATACTCCTTCTGCATCGCTTCTTTCCATTCATCATGAGAAGCGGCTTCTTTGAAGGAAGTTGGTTCATGATCTGTAGACAAAATCAATTCACAGCTATAAGCAATATCCATATCAACAGGGGAATCAGAATTATCTACATCACCTTCGATTTCTTGAGTGGAACTTCTTGTTCCTGTTTTTCCAACCTCATCAGGATGAACATCCTCCAGTGTCTTTGTCAGCCATTTGGGGGGGCCTTTCTGAGATGGCCCTGGCTGGTCACTTGACTGAGTTGGGATTGATTCAAGATTCAATCTCCCAATTCTGTCAATCACATCATCCAATGTGTCATCCGTGGTTGTTTCTTCATGTGGGGGAGAGTGTGGTTCAGGAAATGATTCCACAGTTTGATTCAATATCGGAATCCCCCCTTCAAGGTGTGGAATCACATTATCAATTCTTTGAAAGACTTTGCATGTGTGAATCTATCCAGGCGATCAAGTTGCCGCTCAACAACCTTGTCACTCTTGGATTATTCAAGAAATATGACATCTCTTGCTATCACAAACTTCTTATTTGCTTCATCATAGAGACGATATCCTTTGGAGGTATTGGAGTACCCCAAGAAGATACATTTTCTGCTTCTAGCACCAAGTTTGTTCCTTTCACCCTTGGGTATCAAGGCATAACAGGTGGACCCAAAGACCCTGAAATGCTTTACCGAAGGAATGTGGCCATGCCACATTTCAAAAGGAGTTTTATTTCTAATTGAACTTGAAGGACACCTATTCTTTATGTAAACAGCACATAGAACTGCATCAGCCAAAAACATCAATTTTACATTCTTGAAAAATAACATGGAGCGGACCATATTTAAGATGGTTCTGTTCATTCTTTCAGCTACACCATTCTGTTGTGGATTATATGGCACTGTTGTTTGATGTTTGATTCCATGTTGATGAAGATAATTTTCAAATTCGTTTGAGGTGTATTCTTTTCCATTATCAGTACGTAGAGAGCCAATATGTGTTTGTGCATCATTTTCAATCCATACATGAAAATTTTTGAAAGTTTGAAAAGCATCAGACTTATTCTTCAGTAAGTAAATCCAACACATCCTGGTGTAGTCATCAATAAATGTCATCATGTATTTGTTTCCATTTGCAGAAGCAATAGGCATAGGGCCACATAAATCCGAATGAACGAGTTCAAGTTTCCTATGTGCTCTTGAGTGTGAATCATGAAATGGCTGTTTGCTATGCTTTCCTAGAATACATGCATCACATTCCTTAGGTTTTCTAGGAATTGTAGGCAGTCCATCAACACCATTTTTCTTCAACAAACGAAGGTTGTCATAATTTAAGTGTCCAAATCTAGAATGCCATAAAAGACTTTATGGAAATGTACCTTCATCATGATATGAACTGAAAGCAAAGTTTTGAGCATGAGCAGATGAACCTTTCAGCTTCAAGAGTCTCCCTTCTTCTATTCCCTCCATGACACGTGAGTGATCTGATGCTGATCTGACCTCTGCCTTGCCATCAAACAAGTGAACTGAGTGTCCTTGCTGCCGGATTTCGATCAGGGACAGCAAGTTTCTCTTCAACTCCGGAAGGTATAGAACCTCATGTAGGATATGATCAGGAAGACCAGGCAGTTTAAGCCTGACTGTGCCAAGCCCTGATGGCTTGAGTTTGGATTTATCTGCGAAATATACTGCTCCATCAACTTTGTCAGTGAATTCTTCAAAAAAATCTTTTCTAAATGTCATGTGACATGTTGCTCCCGAATCTAGCAACCAATCATCTCTCCATGAAGTAAATGAAACATCAAATAGGTTTTCAGTTACTCCATTGTTACAATGTGCTAGAACATAGTGAGCGGATTCAGGTGCTTTACCTTTGTCTTTGTCATTGGTTTTACCTTTGTCTTGATTTCTGTGCTGCTCAAATTTGTTCCATGGTGTTCTGCATTTCGGTGCATCATGTCCATCTCTATTGCAGCGTGTGCAATGAAGATGGGATTTGTCAGCTTGTCTGCCCCCCCTTTCTGTGAAGTTCCTTCTTCCTCTTCCTCTTCTGCCACCTCTTCCTCTGAATGAATCTGGAGCATGATTCTTTTCTCTATGTGTCAAATATGCAGCCTCTTCGGAAGATGAAGGGACTGTCATCTTCCCAAAAGCTTTCTCTCTTTCTGCAAACTTCTGCTCAAGTTTATCAAAGGTGATTTGGTCAAGGTTTCCACTTGCTTGCAAAGACTCAAGATAATGTGAGTAAGTCGGATATAATGCCTTAACATATGCTATGAGAGGTATGTCCATTTTTACACCAGTTTTTTGAATGTCATGCATTATAGATCTTACTTCTGAAGCTAAAGCAAGGGGATCATCATTCTTCATTTCAAGACTGAACAACTTAACCATCAATTGAACATTTTCTAATTCTGAATGTGAGTCATAGAGTTCTTTTAGTTTCTTCAAGGCTTCAAAGGCATTTGAGAATGATGAAATATGGCGACTCACCTCTTCACTTACTGAAGCTGCAATCAAGGCATAGGCCTTGCAGTTCTTGTTTTCCCAGATGGCAAGCTCTTTGTCTGAAGTGGGCTTCTCTGGTGGATTTTCTGCTTGTCCTTCACAGATTCCTCTCCACAGCTCATTAAAAATGAGTGTGTGTTTAATCTTCCGAGATTAAGCATACCTCTTTGCAGAAAAGTGGCCTCCACATGGGTTGTCGAGACATCCAGAGAGGATATCAAAAATTCTTCATCCCTCACACATCTTCTTAGGATTTGATCAGGGCCTAGCTTGAATAGATTCCCCCCAATCCATGTGAAAGGGGCATTTTTTTTTTGATTTTGCTCCTCTCCCTAAATGAAATATTAGGAGGGAGTCTTCTAGTAACCATGTAGTTGGCTATATTATAAAACCATGGTGATAGTGCTAATATGGAAAATAGGTGTTCATCTGGTAGCTGGTCATCCACCATTCCTTCTTCACCTGCAGGGAGAACTAACCTGGACAAAAAATCTGCAACAACATTTTCCTTTCCAAGTTTATCAACAATAGTCAAATCATTTTTTTGCAAAAGTAACAACCATTTAATTATTCTAGCATTAACATCTAGTTTGTTCATTAAATACTTGATGGCACATGGTCAATGTGAACAAAGGTCTGATATCCAGTGACATAATGCCTGAATTTGTTCAATGCATGGACAATGGCCAACATATCCTTCTCAGTAACAGTATAATTCAACTTGGCTTTGGACAATTTCTTGTTAATGAAATAAATGGCATAAGGGATTTTTTCCTCTAATTGTCCTAATGTTTCCCCTACAACTTTTTCGGATGCATTAGTGTGGATGTGGAAAGGCAGAGTCCAATTTGGACCTCAGAGGATGGGATGGTAGTCAACTGCTTCTTAATGAGCTCAAAATCCTCTTGACAAGGACTGAACCAAATAAACTCAGAATCTTTGGCCAATAACCCAAATAATGGAGAAGTCATCTTGTTGAAATCTTTGATGAACCTTATATAGTAACCAGCTAAGCCTAAGAAACTCCTGACATATTTATTCTTTTGAGGAGCAGGTACGCTTTTGATGATAGCGATTTTTTTCAGGTCTACCTGTATTCCTGCTTGGGATATGGAGTGTCCTAATATAACCCATGATTTCTTCAGGAATTCACACTTTTCTGGGCTCAAGGAGAGATTCATCTCAATTCACCTTCTTAATACTTTACCCAAATTGGAGAGATCTTCGTGGAATTCATCTCCATATGGTGTGAAATCGTTCATGTAAATTTCGACAGAGTCATGGACTAACTCAGAAAATATGCTCAGGACGGCTCTCTAGAAGGTAGCTGGGGTATTGCATAACCCAAAGGGTAGGACTCTATAAGAAAAGGTACCCCAAGGGCAGGTGAAAGTAGTCTTATCCTGGTCTTCAGGGCTGATTTGAATTTGATTGTACCCATTGAACCCATCTAAGAAGGAAAATAACTTCTTCCCTTCAAAGCCATCTAGGACCTGGTCTATAAAGTGAAAAGGGAAATGGTCTTTCTTGGTGGCTTTGTTAATTTCTCGATAATCAACACAAATTCGCCACTTCCCATTCTTCTTTGGGACTAGGGCAAGAGGAGATACCCACTCACTGTCAGATATAGGATATATGAACCCCGCATCCAATATTTTATGCAGCTCTTCTTTGACTATGTCCTTTAGAGTCAAGTTCATTCTTATTTGGGGTTGTCTCATAGGCTTGCATCCTTCTTTGATGTAAATGTGATGTCTGCATACTGAAGGATGCACCCCTTTCATGTCCTTTTAATACCAAGAAAATGCTTCAAGATTTTCTTTCAAAAGTTGGCATAGTTTCTTCTCTTCTTCATTTGAGAGGTTTTGGTTATTTTCAGAGATCTGGATGGGCCAAAATCGAGAGCCTTGGTGGTTTCAAAGGTTTCCTCAACTGATTTCACTTCCATCCAAGATTGGATTTCAGAATATTTGACTAGGGTTTTGAGAGGAGTGTTAGTGGATGGCAATTTTTGAATGGCATGGTCGATGAGTTCATCTTCATCAAGCTGCCCCCCTCTAAGGATAGCATCTATGGTACATGTAGTGGTAGTTTTATATAACTCATCTTCTTCATCCTCCAACCATATAGGGAGATCATGATCAGTGGAAGGTTGGGTTGGAGTATATAACACTAGTTGTTTAGACAAAGGCCTATTTTTGATAGTCATGTTTCCGGCCCGACAACTAATATAAGCGTCTACAGTGGTTAACCAAGGTCTCCCTAAGATGAGAGGATAACCATTAAAAAAAAAAATTGGCTACAGGACCAGGAAATCTGTAGGATACTCCCAAGAGTCAATGGTAACCATAACATCCTCAACAATTCCTTCTGGAGTTACTGTGGACTGATCTGCAAGTTGCAGAACTGTTGTGGTTTTCCTCAAAGTCCCTTGGAGATTAAGTTTCAACATAGATTCCTTGGTCATGATATTGATGGTAGCCCCTAAATCAATCAGAGTGTTGGGGACTGTTATCAGAAAATTGTACTTGATTGGTTGTTGATCAGACAACTCTATGTAACTGTTTCAAACCAGCTTTTGACTGAAGCTTAGCATCATCAGTCTGAGAGGGCTCTCCCAAAGGGGTTTATTATATTTGATAATGATAGTACTAGATGGCTAACTCTATTTGAAAAGTAATTTGTTTTTTATGATTTCAGGTTGAAAGAATACAAGATTTCTACCATTGGGCTTATGGAGTCAACAAATCAATATATTTAGTGGCAAGGTTTCTTGACATGGAAGCTGAGGTAGATAGGGGTCTTTAACAAAGGAAATTCACTCATAAAACATAGGAAAACACAGTCATCTCATTACTAAAGTAAGTCATAGCATAGAGTTATGAAGTCTCAGTAATAGCAATGAAATCTAATGCAATTAGTAAAACATAAGATGTAGATCAATAAAACATTAAAAACCCCATGAGAATCTTAGGTCTGTCAAGAAGAAGTCACTCTGTATTACTGATATGATTCAAATTACATAAAGCAGTAGTTTGGTGCAAAAAGTCTCCAACTCTTTACAACTTCGATAATTTGACTTTAAATAGACATTCTTATAGCATGGATGATCTTCCTCTTGGCTATTCATCGAAATCTTCCTATGACACCTCATAAAACACAAAAAACATGTATTTTATGAAGAAAATGACAGCTACACCCTAAAGATGACATTTCTTAATAGGACTCAAACTCCTATTTATTACATCATTCTACCTTATCTTTGAAACAGTTACTTGTCAGTTACAATTAAGCATCACATGCTCAAATATGCTATGACATAGTTCATCACTACTTGACATATTAAAGACCCTCCTAAACATATGGAACCAAACCCTATTTTTCAGGAAAGCAGGACCCTTATCTTCAATGAAATATTTAGCTGATGAGGTGTCTCCACAACATTGTTTTCAAGTCATAAATGTTTGATGGTAAGGTACCTTGAATTTTTGGATGTGTCCACCTATCCAAAACTACCACTGGGATGCTTCAAAACCTTCAAAAACATCTCACTATGAAAACAGGACAATTTCATAGCGAGCTTTCGTAGCGTCCAAAAAATAGCTTTTGTACCCATATTTTTTGCTCTTTTATTGTTCCTTGGTGTCAACCAAGATATGACACCTCACCACCATTAAACTCCCTCCTTAAAAACTTCAAAAACTAGTTTTGAAATCAAATAAGATGCTACAGAAATTTTTCGTAGCATTTTGCTGGCTTTAAGCCTAGGAAACGCTACGAAACTGTGAAAAACTATAGCATTTCCAGATTTTAAAATTTTATCCAAAAAGTGACCTCCAGTTGTACAAACTTGGTCTTCAGCATGCCATGAACCTTCTAAAACACATCCAAACTCAACTTAAGACCCTTGAGGTGTTTCTTCTTCATTAATGATTAGTTGAGATATGGGCTCTTCAACCACATTCATCTTTAAGTGTTAGGTAAACATGACTCGGGGTAGAGTCAATGTGGACTAGGGTAAACAGTGGTGGTTTTGGGGCACATGGTTTTGTGCACCCATAGTTTTCAGCCTATGGTATTGCATGTAATGGAGCCTATAAAAGGCTGGGAAGACTTCATTGTAAGGGAGGCCTGGAGGTGAGCGGTGAAGGCTCACTTGGGCGGATTGGTCAGGGTTTTGGCCAATGCTAATGAAATTTCATTAGGATGGGTTTTCCTCGGAGTTTTGGGTTTTTCCCGGTTAAATATGTGTGTTTATGTTAATGATTTGTTGCTGACCTTTTATGTTTATTTCTCTGGATAAATTCTTACTGTTTTTCGCTGTTTTAATCCCAACAATTGGTATCAGAGCGTTTTACAAGGCCGCTGCTGATGGTTTTTTATTGGGCCGTGGTGGTTTTTTTTTATTGGGCCGATTATTTTTTTTTTTTTGATGGTGGTTGGCTGCGCCAGATTTTAAATCATGTATGAATGTTGAGAATGGTCATACAAAGACCAGCAACAATGAAACAAAAAAAAAATTATTATAATGGAGTTAATTTTTACATGTAAATGGGCATACTGCTGTAAGACCTGGTATGGCATGCGTACCCCTGGGTAAATCACTGGTAAAGTCTGGGTTAGACCTAGGTGATAGGGGGGATGCCAAAATAACAATTACCCTGGGTAAAAATTTGAGGGGGAAGAGCTAGAGTGAGCGGGGTTGTCTCACTTAGCAGGTTTGGCTGGATTTAGTCAAAGAAGCCCCAAGTCAAGTTTAAGGGGGAAATTGTTAGGTAAACATGACTCGGGGTAGAGTCAATGTGGACTAGGGTAAACACTGGTGGTTTTGGGGCACATGGTTTTGTGCACCCATAGTTTTCAGCCTATGGTATTGCATGTAATGGAGCTTATAAAAGGCTGGGAAGACTTCATTGTAAGGGAGGCCTGGAGGTGAGCGGTGAAGGCTCACTTGGCCGGATTGGTCAGGGTTTTGGCCAATGCTAATGAAATTTCATTAGGATGGGTTTTCCCCGGATTTTGGGGTTTTTCCCGGTTAAATATGTGTGTTTATGTTAATGATTTGTTGCTGACCTTTTATGTTTATTTCTCTGGATAAATTCTTACTGTTTTTCGCTGTTTTACTCCCAACATTAAGCCCTTCTTCTCCAACACTTCATGAATCAATTCTAACTACCCTTGAAGGTCTTTGACTTGGTCCTTAAGTATCCTATTTTTATCTTTCAAGTGTAGGTTCATTTTTCTAATATTCTTCACCTCTCCTCTCAATGGTTGAGTCCATTTGATCAATTGTTCTGTGTTATCTAAGGTCTTTGACACACTATTAACCTGGTCTTCCAAAATTTCTTTCATCTTCTCAAACTGTACCTTCTGAACCTTGGGCTTCCTTGCCTCTTTCTTCAATACTGATATTTCATCATTTTCCAGCTTCAACTGCTCCTTAAGGACCTCAATCTTTGTTTTTTTCAATAATTTTCTCTTTTCCTTTCCTTTGTTTAATGACTGATTCTTCTTTTCCAAGTGAGGAAAGGTCAATGATGCTTGGTGGTGGCGAGATAGTTTCAGTGACATTCTGAACTTCTTTACTACTTTCCAAGACCTTTCTGGCATGTCTTGTCATTGGTTTCCTAGCCTGAAACGTGAATCTTGCATCTTCACCCTCAAACTCTAACTTCTTAGATGATTTGGCTTTCTTGAGCTTCTTTCCTCCCTCGTTTATATCTTTAGCTTGGACTGTGGGAGTTTCCTCAATATCAATAGCATGCATAATGACTTCTAAGTTACCCTTAACCACTATTTGGCTTCTTGTAACTCTCTTGTTGCCATGTTTTCCCATTGTTGGCTTTTTTTTTGCAGGTGTATCAAATTTTTGCAATGGCTCTATTTCCATGATTACTGGTTCACTTTGGTCTGCCACTAAAGGCTCACTTTTCTCTACCACTGAAGGTGATGGTATACCTCTAGGTTTAAGAGTTATTTTAGGAGTGATGGCATCTACTTGAAAACCACTGACAAACATAAAATATGACCAGTCTCTGCCAAATATCTTTAACTCCTCTAAAACCGGCAACTTGATTAAACCATGATGAAAGATTTAGGTTTCATTTCCTTCAGATTTAGCTTGAACTTTGTCTGACATTTTAGCTAAGCTTTTGTATAAGTAAAATGCTAAATCAAGAGACCCCTTACCAACAAAATGTAGCAGAAGCCTGAAGTGGTATGAATAAAACATATGATACCTCCATTCATAGGTGAAGTATTTCTGGATGATTAGCAGCAGCTTTGAGAAGTTTTCTTTCATGTAGCTCCTTGGGATGGCATTTGTGACATCAATCTCACTATGATCTAGCTTGATAAATTCCTTACATTCCTGCATTGTGAACTTGAAACCTTTCAACCATTGTTCTCCTCCTCTAGGAACTCTTGTTGTTGCTGCAATAGTCTCTGGTGTTATAGTGAGGTTCAGCATTCCCACCATTGAAGTTGTCCCATTGAAACTGATGACAAACTCCTTAGAAATCTGCACATGGCATCCTTGCAATCTTTGGAAAAATTGAAAACACCCTATTCTTCTGAATACTTCTAAGGCAGTTCGGTCTTCATTCAGAAACTTCATGTCTGATGGCTCATATCTGAGATAGTGGCCTCCTTTGTTCGTCTTTCTCTTTGCAGCCATGGTTCTTTTATACCTTCTTTGCCTCGCTTGATCGTGACACCTGCAATTGCTTCAAAATTCTAGCAACTAGACTGGCTTGGTGAAACAGCTCTCCTAAACTCAGCAGCATGCAAAGATGGAGTGGAGAATGACACAAGACTCAATTGGGAAATATTTTAAATTTTAGATGATAGCTCATGGGTTAATCATGACTCATGTATCCTTAAAACAGTAATAATGACCTCAAACATGACCATTGTACCTTGGCTTAACCCTAACTGATTCGAATTACACCCACTCTAACACTTCTAATGATTGACTGACACCTTCCACTGAATTTAAAAATATAGACAGAAAAACCCCTTTTCGTAGCGTAGTTAGTGTATTTCCTGGCAGTTTCGCTATGAAAGTATTAGCAGTTTCGTAGCGAAAAGTGTGTTTTTACTGTGTAATTCGCTACGAAAACAGGAAATATTGGCTAAAGTGACCTTTTCGGATTTATAAGCTTGGAAAATGGAATATTTCAGGAACTTATGACTGATTGGACATGATATGACTTGAATGGGGGTGGGTTTGGACCTTAGGATAGGCTAATATGAAAAATTTAAATTTTCCTAATGAACTCTATGACCATACCTTTGACAAATGAACTTCTAAGACTATGTCAAATGATGTTTCAAATTTTAGGAGTGATAACAGGGACTATGACACCATCTATATGTACATCAATAATTGGACTACCAGGGTCCAAGTATTTTGGAAATATCACCTTCCCCGGCATCAGGTCAGATAGTTGTCCTACCACATTGATGGTGGGGGTATCTCTCTTCCTCCTTCCAAGTTTATTGAAGCACTTTTCTTTTATGAGCCTATTGTAGATAGGGACATCCTTAATGTCCTGGAGAAGTGGTATCTTTACACACAAATTTTCCAATTCTCCCAGTGTTATCCATCTATAATTTTGACATATTCAAAGATGGCTAAACAAGTCTTTAGCCTTCAACAAAAAAATTTCATGAAAAATATGTAACTTATTGAAGCCTCTCTGTGTTCTTTATCCTCAAGAAATCCATTCCATTGATAATCTTCATTCAAAATTCCTCAAGAAGCCCTGCTGTTATAAAAGAAACTATTTTCAAACATTTTTTCCATCTTTTCACCTTCATAATTTCCTCCAAAATCCCTCCATTTTTCACTCATTTTCACTTATCCTAAAAATTCATCTCTTTCCCCTAAAAATTCCCTTTTATCCCTCATTTACCCTCATTTTCCCATAAAAACCCTTTAAAATCCATTTTTGTATGGTTTAAAGCTATCCTTTTTATCCTACTGGAAGCTCTAAAAAGCCCCAAAAAACCCACTTTTAGGCCTTATTCTGCTCTTTTATATGAAATAGGCCTTAAGCGTTGTTCGGCTTAGCCTTAGCCCCCTTTTCTACCACGCGACCCTGCTCCATGACCGAGAGCTAGGCCCATCTGCCCATAGGCCATCGGCCATCCCCGTTCCCTCGTTCTCGAACTCTTTTTCCGCCGATGGCCGATCTCCCGATCGCATCTGGACCGTTCATTCTCGCAAGATCGGACGGCTCTCGCTCTATCGGCCATCGCACATCGGCGATCCCAGTTCCTTTGTTCCCAGACCCTTTACTCCGTCGATATGCCGATACGCCGATGAAATCTCCACCGTCAATCTCACTTAGATCAGACGGTCTGCACATCATCGCAATTTCGCATTTCACCCGTCCTCTCGCCCCTTCATTATTTTTTGTGCATCTGCGAGAAGATCTCCACCGTTGATCCTCCCGATCCAAGGGCCATCGCTCTTTCGCCTTTTCACCCATCCTCTCGCCCATCCGTTATTTGTGCAAACATGGGAGAAGATCTCCACCATTGATCCTCTCGATCCAACGGCTCATAATCCATTCCCTCGCCCATATGTTATATTATGCGAACTCCTGCTATTCATCTCCACCGTTGATCCTCCAGATCCAACAGTCATCGCTCTTTATCATTTTCGCTGATCCTCTCAACCATTTTTTATTTGTGTGACATTGCGAATAGATCCCAAATGTCGATCCTCCAGATCTGATGGCCCAGAATTGATTTCACGCCCATTTCACCAAAACGTTTTAACACACATTTTCAACATGAAAAAAGGTGTTTTTGGGTTGGACATGTTTCAACCCCTAAACATTATCATGTTCCCCCAGCCCATTATCGCTTACCACCTTCTGGCCATGCGAAAACTGCTGGTTTTCTGCAAAACCGCCCCTCCCTATTTTCGCGCCCTAATTCAAAATTTCCTTTGTTTGCGTCATTCCGCCATGAAATTTCCTCACCACGCAATATCCCCTTCCTCATAAATTCTCCAACACCCATCCTGAAGCCTCTAATCACAGTTTATCCAAAAAATGCAGGTTTTCATAATATGTTTTATGTTTGAGTGTAGGTTTAATGGAAACCTAAAGCTTACAGGCTCGCCACAGCAACATCTAAGTTGCAAACGCCCTGGATGACGATCCTCAGGGTTCTAACAAGAAATGTGGGAGATCCATGGTTTGATTTCGAGCAATTAATCGATACAATCACAGAAACCCTCCAAAATGCCAAGATACCCCTGCAAACAAGAAAACAGAGAGATTACTGGCTTAATCGAAGAAATCAAAGAAAAGCGAGGATTAGCATAAAGAGAAAGGATTAAAGCGAAAATTTCGAAGATTTAAAGATTAATCCGCAGTTTAAATGATAAAGACAAAGGGTTTAGAAATAAATGAATTTTTTAATGGAAAACAAAGAAAAGACAGTGAAGCGAGATTAACAAAGGATCTAGGCTAAAGGATCTAAAAGCACAGTTACTGACTAATAAATCATAAAGCAGTAAGACTGAGTATTAAAGGCAAATCAAATATTAAAGGCCTATTACCAAGCGTAAAGGTTAAAAAATGACAGCAGATTAAGCTAAAGCAACCTCAAACACATCAACGAAGAGCAGTTATTTCATCAGAAATATCAACTAACTCCTTTGGCCATTCTTTATCTGTAAAGACAAATTAGCAGTTATTACACAAAATAATATAGTTTAAACTGTCAGAACAGTTATTGTAAAAGATAATGATAAAGCCTTAAAGTCAATCTTTTCACCTATTTTCATCCTCAGGAAGTAAAGACAGATTTATTACACAGAGAAGTAGTTGAAAGACATTCCTACCTTATGCCTTGCATGGTTTTTTAAGGCTAGGAGTGCATTTAATATGTCATTAATAACATTTGGAACCCTAGATAGTTTCACCTCCTCAATTACAGTATAAATACTACTGTGGAACTCATTTGTAAGGTTTGGTTGCTAGCATTCGAACTCTTTATAGTTGTACATAGTCTGGCTGAAGATTAAGAAGAAATTGAATTTTTGGAAGATTGATGATGTTTTGACATGTTTTGTTAATGAGAAGGCTCTATCATTGGATCCCTAAGCATGGTTGTTGGTGATGTATTCTAATCTGTTAATTTTTATTTCCTATTTTCCATTTTGTTCCATCATTCTATACTTGCAGTAGAGTAAAAAGCTTAGGCTAAGAAATGTCTCCTAGAAGCACCTTAGACCTGTTTGCTCTTCACTGTCTTTATGTTTTCATCTGATGAAGATTTTATTGAGTAGTGTAACTGCTTTTCAACCCTTATGCTTGTTTTCTTCCTAAATATTTCAATACAGTTGGCCTCAAGAATGATTTATGGTTTTTCCTGCTTACTTCTTGTTACTTAAAAACTGTTTCTGAAGTCTCCCTTCAAAGTACCATTGTCCAAAGTTTTCCAAAGAGGTCTGTTTTGATCATACCATTTGTACTTGCTCAAATAATTGTTTTGAAGGTCTTTATAGTTGTAATCAAAGATTTCTAAGAGTTCCCTCTTCTATGAATGCAGTTATTTGTGAATCTTGAATGTTTTCTTATCCTTGAAGGTGAAGTCTTTGGATGAAATAGAGTGTTCCTCAACTCGTAGATTTCATTTGAAAATTCTGTCTTGGAATTATTATTTGTTAAAGTGTGGTTTCTAGAATTTATGGTTAGCCCTGTCTATGGAATGCGTCTTCATGTTTTGATAATGTTTTAAGTCCCTTTGTTGAGGAGTATATATAATTAAGGATTCTTAATTTCCCTTCGTTCTGATTCTCCTTCTAAATCCTTAATGTCCATTTCATTTTATCCACCAAACCCGAGATCCACTGGCCAAGTTACATTTGCCCTTTGACATCCCATATCCATTGATTGAGCTTGTTATAAATTCTTCTTGACTCCATTGCCCAATGGTTCTGATTTTTCCCCTTTCTATCTATGTTTCCTAGATCATTCATGTCCAACCAGCCAAACAATCAAACAAACTCATGCTTAATAACTAGCCTAAAATCAACCTTTTACAAGCAAACAAATCATATCTTTGCAAACAATTGAGAGATCCCTCTCTGAGACTAGGAGGGCTAGATCCTAGAGCTCTAAAGACTAGTTTATATTTTTCCTTGTCATTTGGTTTTCCAGTCAGCCAAATCACAGGACCCCAACATTTTGGCGATCACGGTGGGGCCTATGAGTTCATAGTTTCCTATAAATCCCTTATAGACTCATTAGTCCTTCAATAACCATAGAAACTCAGAAAACCCCAAAAAACATTTCAGATTGGTTTCATAATAAACATTGGTGGTGGACCATAACATATTTTACCCTAAAAATGCTAAAAACTTCCACCTGGCGACTCCACAACTCTCAATAGACCTAAAGACTCCACTGGAGGAAGAACCTGAAACATGACCAGTCATCCTAGAAAGAAAGAGCATTCAAGCCTAAGTAAGATTCAAGAAATTATTGTTTTTATCTATAACTATGTTCTATCCTACTTTAAGCCTAATCAAGAACACACTGATGAGATCTACATTTATTATTGGAAATATCTCAAGCCTCGAAAAGCTAAGCCTCAAATTTTAGACCATGATCAGTCTTATACAATTGTGCTTACCCCAGATTCACCTGTGGAAGATCTCGTGAAACACGAGCCTCATGCTACCTTTCCTCCTCATGCTGAAACCTCAAACAGCCATAAATCTATTTTTACACTACCTATACCCACAAAGGTCCTAGAAAGATACAAGCCTCTGATTTTTCCTCCTATATTCAAAGCCCTCCCTGAAAATTTTGCAAATAAACTACCCATATTTGATGGAGAAAGCTCAGAATTCATCGCTGAAGAACACATTCAAAATCTTGAGAATTTACTTGACCTTTATGAAATAGAAGAAGATGATGTGTGTATTAGAATGTTTTCCTTTTCATTACAAGGAAAAATTAGGAGTTGGTTTAAGGACCTTCCAGCTGTAAGCATTATCAATTTTCATCAATTTACTCAAGTCTTCTTAGATAGGTGGGTGATCATTGGAAATGAAGTTCTCATCATAGAGGAATGCAAGAATTTAAAAAGACAACCAGGGGAGACAGTACAATAATTTTCAACCAGGTTCAATAAGGTATACAATGCAATACCTGCTAAGATAAAGCCACCTTTGGGGTGGGCTCTCTTACACTACCCAAGTACTTTTGACCTAGAGATGGAATTCCAGATAAGAGAAAAAGACCCTTCAAACATAGAAGAAATGTAGAATATGCAATAACTGTGGAATTCAACATACTGGAAAGAGAGGAAAGGTTAGAAGAAATAAGGAAGGACAAAGCACCTCAAGACAAAATAACTTCTTCAGAGTTAAAGCTAGAGATGTTGACAGATACAATCAACAAAATGATGCATATACTTGGTAGGAAAGAGGAAGAGTACAAGGTTGAGATTGGTGTTGATTATTCAAAGCAGTCGGTACCATTTTCTTGGGAGGAACCAAATCAGTCATTTCAATGCAAAGGTAGCTATCAAAACATACTGGCTGACCAAGGTTGCAAAGAAGAAGATGCGGAAAGTTTTCAAGTAAGTACTATATGTCTTCCTACATCTTGTGCTTCACTATTTAGAGAGTATTACAAGAAAATTGAAAATACAAACAAGGTAGAATGCTCTAAAGAATCAGTAAGGGAGGAAATGGATAATACAAACCCTTTTTCAAATCTGTATGTTCTCCCCTCAAATCTTGATATGGTTGTTTGGATTACAAAACCAGAAATGAAAGATGAGCCAACACCTCTTCAGTCCCTACCCTTGTGCTTTGAGTCATTTTAGATTGCTAAAGGAGAATCTATTTGCCATGAACACTCTCCTTTTCATATGGTGGAACAATCTGCTGATCAAGTGTGCATAATAGATGACATTCCTCAAATGAATAAACTACCCAAATATGATCAATATGATGATGATTATGTTCTCCAAACTCAGGCCAACACTACCAAATAATCAGTGATTAGTTTGTGGGACAAATACATTCATTCTCCACAACTTAAGTATAGTGATCAGCAAATACCACTCAGCCATGACAGTGAAGAATAAAGTGCAGAAATTTTGGGAGAAAGGGAAGGATCTTTACCTCTTTGTTGCGCTTCCTTTCAGTTCATCAAAGACAACCTTGATGCAATCAGAAGTCAGCAATCTTTGGGTATTTATTTTGACAACAAAGAACACATTCAGCCCTATATCCAGCCTTCACAAGAGAAAGAGAACAGCTATAGCTCTTTTCAATCAGGTTTTCTAGAGGACAACATGGCAATATATGATGAGTCTGACAGTTCAGATGATAATGAAGATGAGGAAGAATTTCTTTCTCAAAAGAATATTAAGCTTGATCTAGTGGAGGAAAAAGTAAGCTTGGTTGAAACCTATCTTCCAAATATTCATAACCAGGCATTATTTCAAGATCCCTGTGTTGATTTCTTGAAGACATTTGAAGAGGGAGTAAAGGTTGCTAGGAGCAGTTTATTGTCAAGTGCAAGGAAAATTTTCAGCACTGCTGCTAAGAGACAAGTGAGATGGGAGTGGCCCTGTTTGTCCAACATGCTCAAGGAGATGAGCAAAGACCAACCATGGAACCATATACTTTATTGGATATATTGGAAAAGAGAGTTCATCAGCTAAATATATAAACTTTCCAAGTTAATATTAGGTTAGATAAGAAAGAAAATAAGCTCATCCTATGAGCATTTAGTTAGTTTTTGTTTTTTTCTTTGAAAAAAATACAAAAACAATAGAAAATAAGAAAAGAGGGCAGATACAAAAGAAGAAAGGTACAGCCCCATACCAAAAAAAAGAGAAAAAACTGAAAGTGTGCAAGCCTAAATGCCACTACTTTAAAAGAACACTGTTATTTGGTCATACAGCCTAATCATGACTAGATAAATTTCAATTTACTGCTGATAGGTTAGTGAAAGAGATTTTCCAAACTGTTTAATCTTGGCTTATCAGTAGAATAGATTAGGATAGAAAAGAAATGGTTCTAACAAGCTCAAAATCTGAACCAAGAAAAGGAAAGAGAAATGGCTCCAAAAAGATCAAACTTGAGCCAAAGAAAGAAAGAAGGATGTTCTTAATTTTCAGATCTTAAGCCTTCACAATTTTGTTTTAAAATTTCTGCAAATAAAGTCTATGTGCAACTTGTACATACAACCATAGACACCATATCAAATCAGACTTCTTAATCCTAATTTAGCTATGTTTTAAATTTATGTTTTAGAATATAGAGAATGCAGATCTATCAAAAAGCTTAATCTTGATAGATAGTAGTATAGATAGAAATAAAAGAGTTCAATTGTTTAATCTGGACTCTCAGAAGAAGTAAGGATAGATTTAGATTAGTTTTCCTTGTTTTCAAAAAGAATAAAATGATGTTGAAAGGGTTTGCAAGTCCAAGTGCACCCAATGAAGAAAAAATGCTATGACAAGTAAGATTGGGTAGGTAGAGATGTTGTTTTAAAGGAGATTACATGTTGCAGATTGATAAAAGTTGTCTCTTTCAGAGAAAGATCAGCAAAAAAAAAAGAGATTCTGCCCAATGGATGAGGCATTGGTCTGCTGAAAGCCAGAAGATTGAAAACTGAGGTTTTGGACACCTAAAAAGACAGTTTTCCTCCCCAAGTGGAGCCAATGTTAGCCATCTATAATTTTGACATATTCAAAGATGGCTAAACAGGTCTTTAGCCTTCAAGAAACAAATTTCATGCAAAATCTGTAACTTCTTGAAGCCTCTCTGAGTTCTTTATTCTTAAGAAATCCATTCCATTGATAATCTTCTTTCAAAATTCCTCAAGAAGCCCTGCTGTTAAAGAAATTGTTTTCAGCCACTTTTTCCATCTTTTCACCTTCATAATTTCCTCCAAAATCCCTCCATTATTCACTCATTTTGACTTATCCTAAACATTCATCTCTTTCCCCTAAAAATTCCCTTTTATCCCTCATTTACCCTCATTTTCCCATAAAAACCCTTTAAAATCCCTTTTTGTATGGTTTAAAGCTATCCTTTTTATCCTACAGGAAGCTCTAAAAAGCCCAAAAAACCCACTTTTAGGCCTTATTCCGCTCTTTTATATGAAATAGGCCTTAAGCGTTGTTCGGATTAGCCTTGGCCCCCTTTTCTGCCATGCGACCCCACTCCATGACTGAGCGCCAGGCCCATCGGCCCATCAGCCCATCCACCATCGGCGATCCCTGTTCCCTCGTTCCCGAACTCTTTCTCCACCGATGGCCAATCTCCCAATCGCATCTAAACCGTTCATTCTCCCAAAATCGGACGGCTCTTTCTCTATTGGCCATTTCACATCGGCAATCCTAGTTCCTTTGTTCCCAGACCCTTTACTCCGCCGATATGTCGATCCGCCGATGAAATCTCCACCGTCGATCTCCCTCAGATCGGACGGTCCACGCATCATCGCAATTTCGCATTTCACCCGTCCTCTCGCCCCTTTGTTCTTTTTTGTGCATCTGTGAGAAGATCTCCACCATTGATCCTCCTGATACAACGGCCATCGCTCTTTCACCTTTTCACCCATCCTCTCGCCCATCCGTTATTTGCACAAACCTGCGAGAAGATCTCCACCGTTGATCCTCTCGATCCAACGGCTCACAATCCATTCCCTCGCCCATATGTTATATTCTGCGCACTCTCGCTATTCATCTCCATCATTGATCCTCCAGATCCAACGGTCATCGCTCTTTCGCATTTTCGCTAACCCTCTCAACCATTTGTGATTTGCGCGACATTGCGAATAGAGCCCAAACGTCGATCCTCCAGATCTAACAGCCCAGAATTGATTTCACACCCATTTCACCAAAACGTTTTAACATGAATTTTCAATGCGAAAAAGGTGGTTTTGGGTTGGACACACGTCAACCCCTAAACATTATCGTGTTCCCCTAGCCCATTACCGCTTACCGCCTTCTGGCCACACGAAAACCGTGGGTTTTCTGCAAAACTGCCTCTCCATGTTTTCACACCCTGATTCAAAATTTCCTCTGTTTGCGTCATTCTGCCATGAAATTTCCTCACCACGCAATATCCCCTTCCTCAACAATGATCCAACACCCATCCCGAAGCCTCTGATCGTAGTTTATCCAAAAAATGTAGGTTTTCATAATATGTTTTATGTTTGAGTGCAGGTTTAATGGAAACCTGAAGCCTACAGGCTCACCCACAGCAACATCTAAGTTGCAAACACCTGGGATGACGATCCTCAGGGTTCTAACAAGCAAGGTGGTAGATCCGGGGTTTGATTCCGAGCAATTGATCGATGCAATCACAGAAACCCTCCAAAATGCCAAGAATTCCCTGCAAACAAGAAAACAAAGAGATTAAAGGCTTAATCGAAGAAATCAAAGAAAAGCGAGGATTAGCATAAAGAGAAAGGATTAAAGCACAAAGTTTGAAGATTTAAATATTAATCGCAGTTTAAAGGATTAAAACAAAGGGTTAAGAAATAAATAAATGTTTTAATGGAAAACAGAGAAAAGACAGTGAAGCAAGATTAACAAAGGATCTAGGCTAAAGGATCTAAAAGCACGGTTATTGACTAATCAATCATAAAGAAGTAAGACTGAGTATTAAAGGAAAATCAAATATTAAAGGCCTATTACCAAGTGTAAAGGTTAAACAAAGACAGCAGATTAGGCTAAAACAGCCTCGAATACATCAACAAAGAGCAGTTATTTCATCAGAAATATCAACTAACTCCTTTGGCCATTATTTATCTGTAAAGACAAATCAGCAGTTATTACAAAAAATAATATAGTTTAAACTGTCAGGATAGTTATTGTAAAAGATAATGATAAAGCATTAAATTCAATCTTTTCACCTATTTTCATCCTCAGGAAGTAAAGACAGATTTATTACACAGAGAAGTAGTTGAGAGACATTCCTACCTTATGCCTTGCATGGTTTTTTAAGGCTAGGAGTGCATTTACTATGTCATTAATAAAATATGGAACCCTAGATAGTTTCACCTCCTCAATTATAGTATAAATACTGCTGTGGAACTCATTTGTAAGGGTTGGTTGCTAGCATTCGAACTCTTTGCAGCTGTACATATTCTGGCTGAAGATTAAGAAGAAATTGAAGTTTTGGAAGATTGATGATGTTTTGACATGTTTTTTTAATGAGAAGGCTCTATCATTGGATCCCTGAGCATGGATGTTGGTGATGTATTCTAATCTATTAATTGTTATTTCATGTTTTCCATTTTGTTCCATCATTCTATACTTGCAGTAGAGTAAAAAGCTTAGGCTAAGAAATGTCTCCTAGAAGAACCTTAGACCTGTTTTCTCTTCACTGTCTTTATGTTTTCATCTGCGGAAGGTTTTATTGAGTAGTTTGACTGCTTTTCAACCCTTATGCTTGTTTACTTCCTAAATAGTTCAATACAGTTTGCCTCAAGAATGATTTATGGTTTTCCCTGCTTACTTGTTGCTACTTAAAAACTATTTTTGAAGTCTCCCTTCAAAGTACCATTGTCCAAAGTTTGCCAAAGAGGTCTATTTAGATCATACCCTTTGTAATTGCCCAAATAATTGTTTTGAAGGTCTTTATAGCTGTAATCAAAGATTTCTAGGAGTTCCCTCTTCTATGAATGCAGTTATTTGTGAATCTTGAATGTTTTCTTATCCTTGAAGGTGAAATATTTGGATGAAATAGAGCATTCCTCGACTCCTAGATTTCATTCGAAAAGTCTGTCTTGGAATTATTATTTGCTGAAGTGTGGTTTCTAGAATTTATGGTTAGCCCTGTCTATGGAATGCCTCTTCATGTTTTGATAATGTTTTAAGTCCCTTTGTTGAGGAGTACATATAATTAAGGATTCTTAATTGCCCTTAATTCTGCTTCTCCTTCTAAATCCTTAATGTCCATTTCATTTTATCCACCAAACCCGAGATCCACTGGCCAAGTTAGATTTGCCCTTTGATATCCCATATCCATTGATTGAGCTTGTTATAACTTCTTCTTGACTCCATTTCCCAATGGTTCTGATTTTTCCCCTTTCTATCTATGTTTCCTAGATCATTCATGTCCAACCAACCAAACAATCATTTAAACTCATGCTTAATAACTAGCCTAAATTAAACCTTTTACAAGAAAACAAATCATATCTTTGCAAACGATTGAGAGATCCCTCTCTGAGACTAGGAGGGCTAGATCCTAGAGCTCTAAAGACTGGTTTATATGTTGCCTTGTCATTTGGTTTTCCAATCAGCCAAATCACAAGACCCCAACACCCAAGAGTCCAGTCTCTTCTAGGGTGTGTTGACTAGGGTGGACCAAGCGCTCAGGAAAAGGAAGTTGTTGGATCTGAGTGTTATCTTCTTCCTTTTCCTCCTCAACCTCTATAGGTGGAGATGGGGGATAATTGTCTAGGATTACTCTTCTTGATCTAAGATTAACCTCCTGTATCTCCACAGCATAAGCTACATGGGATGTTTCTCCACTGGGAGTCTGTTGTGCCTATTTTTTGTTCGGGTTCAGATTGGGATGTGAAATTATAGGTAGCCTAGGTGGAGTAGCATGAGTAAGCTGAGGTTGAGGTTGGGGTGGAGGCATTAGAGCAGGTAGTTTATTTTGTTGAGGCCTCCACCCTTGGGATGGATTGTTCCACTGAGGTTGTTGTGGAACATACTGCTGAAATGGTTGGTTTACTAGTTGAGGATGATATGAAGGGTTGGAAAGCCATGTAGGAGGTGTAGACCAGGATGGAGGAGTGGGGGTGTACCAATATTGCATGGGTGCACTCTTATTGTTGTAATAGTAAGAGTGAGTTGCACCTTGCATACCTTATTGATATGGCTGAGGGCCCTGAGGCCTTCTCTAGTTGATGAAACAGAGTTGCTTTGGGATTGTTTCCCCACCTTGATAAACAGCTTTAAGTCCAGGTAAGGAGGGACACTTGTCTTTGGCATGATTCTCTTCACAAGCTAATCAAACCTCTATGACATTCAATGAACATTCATTTCTTGGATGTTTCCTGGTACATCTAGGACAAAATATGGTCGGGGCTCTCTCTGCTTCCTCTTGCTTCCTTTTGACCTGAATTGTGTCCATTTTCAAAGCAAAGGTGTGCACCATGTCACTCTTGAAGTCCTCTAGCATGTTTCCAATATCATGTTTTATGAAGGCAGAAGAGGAAGGGGTATTGGATCTACTTTTTCTAGCTCTTCCCTTCTTCTTAAATTCCCTAGAATGGTTCTGGAAGACAGTTTTGATTGTTTCATAGGGTTGTTGGTAGATATATTTTCCTGATAACATATTCAAGGTTTCTATCATCTCTTCACTGATCCCTCGAAGAAGTACAAGTTTGAGTGAGTCGAGATCAAGAGTATAGTTGGCTCTCTTATAGCTCAATTGAAACCTCTCTACATAATCCTCTATGGATTCATTAGGCCCTAGAGTCATCCTAAATATCTCATCCTTAGTTTCCTTGGACCTACAGTAGTCTTTGTACTTGTTGTTGAAGGTCTCTTCCATCTGTGCCCAGGTAGTGATGCTATCCCCAGGAAGACCCATGAACCAGCGCAAGGTTGCATCCTTAAGGGTGGATGGGAATAGCTTCAACTTCTGGTCATCAAAGGTGTATTCATAATTCCTACAGACAACAGCAAATTCAAACATGAATGTGTCAGGGTCCTCAGAGGTAAGTCCATGGAAGTGTGGAATAGTTGAGGGGGTGATGTTTTTCATCTTAGTGTCCCCATCTGCCTCTCTTATGGGAAAAGCTCTCTGGGTCCCAGCCATGGTTAAGATAGGTGAAGCAGGTCCCTCAATTGAAACAAGGTCTTCTTCTTCTTCCCGAATAGAATCCTCAAAATATTCAGGAGGCACTCCTATAGGGGGTTCAATCTAACTGCCACTAAAGAAGAGTGAAGGGTTACTAGGAGGTGATGTGGGGGTTTTAGGTAAGGTTTGTCTTTGAGTATTCCTAGTCCTACGAGCCATGAAAATAAAATCTTTTTTCTCCTTTTTCAATATTTCTGAAGTGACATGAAAAGAAAGGAAAGCATAAAAGAATGCTAAAACAAAATCAAAATATCTACTAGACACCTCCCTGGCAACGGCGCCAAAAAGTGGTGAGCCTTGGTATTGCACCAAGGGTGGTGCAACTCCCAGGGGCTTCCCTACTTTACTTTATCAACCTAGGGTTCATACAAAATTTGAGGTGACAGTGCTATGTACACAACAGATGCATTATGTTCATGTCATCCTCTTATGCTTCATGAAAGGGTGTTATTTCTTAAATTATGAGAACAACTGGAAAGTAAATTACTGGAAGGAAATGACAGAAAGGAAATTAAACTAAAGTTATGAAAATAAATTACAAGAATGAAACTAATTTAATTGGTAGAAAGGGAAATGACAGAAAAGAAACTAAGATAACTTGCTGAAAATAAATGGCATAAAGGAAACTAATTCTAAACCACACATAACTTGGCCAAATGGCTAAATGCATTCTACTTATCCTATGATCTATCTACCATGCTCTTATCCATACAACTAAACTATCCATGACTTAATTATAACTAAAAAGAGTTAATTTGCAGCTTAGAGGAAGAAAAGGGCTAAAAGAGGCTAATGGGGGGTTTAACACATGAAACAAGGTTTGGAAGTGAAAAGAGGGGGTTAAACTCTTAGAAAAATTTATTATAACATGAGAAATGACTTTGGAGCAAAAAGAAATCAAAAGTGTGATAGCGGAGTGCAATGGAGGACAATAGTCGTGATGTACGATGTCACAATCGCAACTTCGCAAGTTCAAATGGATAGCAATAAGGACTTAACGGAATAAACTAAATTGTGTGAAGTGTGAAGTGCGACGAGTGACGTGGCGGGTCATAAATTGCAATATCGTAAGTTTAAATGGATAGCGGTAAGGACTTAACGGAATGAACTAAAATGCGTGAAGTGCGATTTACGATGCTGTAAAGGTTGCGGACTGCAATCTGTGATGTGGTAAGTTTAGCGAAGTATGATTTGCGATACGGTAAAGGTTTCGGGCTGCGATTTGCGATGCAGATGACGTGGTGGTAAAAAGAAGAAAGGGAAAAGTTGTGATTTGCGATATGCGATATCGCAATATCGCAATCGCAAGAACAAGCGGTAAGAGTTAAAGAGAAAATATAAGAGTTGCAAAGTGTGATTTGCGATTTTTTAATAACGCAATCGCAACGAACGAGTGGTAAGTGTTACAGTAAATGTTAAATGTTGTGATTTGTGAAGTGTGACGTACGGTGGTGAGAGTCTCGAGGAGGAAGGCGGAGGTCAGGTTTTCAGTGCTTTTGAATGGTTTTCACATGTTTTTCATAAAAAGGGGAAGGTGGTCATGAACGGAGAAAAACATAGAAGTAAGGCTGAAGATCTTCAGGGTGTTCGAAAGAAGGTAAGTGCAGCGCTAAGGTGAGAAGTAAAGGAGGGAAATGGAAGTGTAAGAGCAGTGCTCATAAGTGAAGCACACCTGCAGATTCATGTACATGAAACAGATATAAATGCGGGATGAAATAGTGAAGGAAAGGCTTGGACTTGGTAATACAAATTCTTCCCTGAACTCAAACAGAAAGAAATTTTGGCCTGTGGAAAGTTTTTCCCCTACTCGAACTCTATTGACAAAGATGAGAGGGGGAGACTTGACAACAGTTTGTATTTTTCCCTCTATTTCACTATGCATAAGCAACTAAAATACAGCAGCACAAAAACTAAATAGCAATGGAACTTATCAGAAGCAGATCTAACTTGAATGACAGAGGTAAAACTAGCTAAATGACAGATGGAAAAGATAATAACAACAGAGAAGTTGAGGCACATGGATTGGGCCCTAACCCACGAGCCTAGCCCTTTGAACTTAAATCAATCAAATGAAATCAATCTGCTCATTTCAAAAAAGAATAACTGCATACATATCTGAAATTTTTGATCCCTGAATAAAACAAAAAGCTTCAATAGTTCCCAACAATAATTCTGAATGGAAGCGAGACTAGGATAGACTAACTCTTCCTAGCTCTAGCTCTACTCTATTTATTATACAGGGAAGCTACCAACAACTCCCTAGAAAATGGTGATTGATTCCACTGGTCTCCAAGTAAGCCAAGATTGAGTGCTCTCCTCTTTTATTTTCTCAGCTGCCTCTGGAATTCAGATTGCTGGAGAGAATATTTGGGATCCTTCAACTGCATTTTAGGGTGGAAAATCCTCCTATAATTTCTCCTTGTTGTCTCCTCCAAGTCTTTGTGATAAAATTTTTATAAAAACGCTTAATAAATCATGATTTTATGCACTCAAAATTATATTAGGCACTCGTATGTTAGCCTTAATCACCTACCTATACTAGCATCATAAACCCAAATAATAATAAAAATGCAAAAAAAAAAGATCTAAGAAGGAAAAAAGGTGACTATTAACCCCTCCAAATATGTCTAATGATGGAGCTCATCTACAAGCTCACAAGAATCTTCCTAATCCATATGGTTTCACACGTTGTTGTGTTGGCTTCCATATAATCTGCTTCAGTTGAGCTCAATGCTTTTGACTTTTTCTTCCTGTTGCACCAAGAGATCATTCCTAATCCAACATTGAAATAGTACCCATAGGTACTCTTTTGGTCTGTTGAACTTCTTTCCCAATCTGCATCTGTAAACCTGCTCAATATAACATCATCTCCTCGGGTGTATTTCAATCGTATCTGACTGTTCCACGCACATATCTGAGAATGTGCCTAGTTTCTTCCCAATGTACCCTTTTCGGTACCACCATGAATTGACTAAGGGTTTTGACAGCAAAAAAAATTTCTGGCCTGGTGTTGACCAAATACATGAGTGACCCAATGAGTTTTCAGTACTAGGTGGGGTCCACTTCCTTGTCCCCAGATGCATCTATTTTCTTCCAATTTGTTATCATAGGTGTTGCCATGGACTGGAAATCCTTCATTATGAACCTCTTTAGAATTTATGTGGCATATATTCCTTGCCTTAGGAAGATCTCTCCATTCTTCTGCCACACTTCCAATCCTATAAAATAATGCATCAACCCCAAATCCTTCATGTCAAATTCTACTTCAAGATTCTTCTCGCAGTCCTTTATGAGCTTAGAGGATCCTGTAAGAAACATATCATATACATATAATACCAGAATTAGTGGTTCATTCTCCACCATCAAATAGTAGAGATTGGGATATGCACCACTCTTGGAGAACCCCAATTGCTACAAGTAGCTATGAATCTAACCATACCAAGCTCTGGGTGCCTTCTTGTGCCCATACAGGGCTTTCTTCAATTTGTATACATGAGTTTTGTTCTCATGGGTTTCGAAGCCTTCATGTTGTCCTATGTACACCTCCTCTTCTATCACCCCATTCAATAATGTTGTCTTGACATCCATTTGGTGAATGTCCCATCCCATCTGAGTTGTTATGGATATAAAAAATCTGATGGAGGTGTATCTTGCTACAGGGGCGAAGGTCTCCTCATAGTCAATTCCTTCTTTCTGTGCATACCTCTTTTCTACGAACCTGGCCTTGTACTTATCCACGCTACCATCTGCAGCGTATTTCGTCTTGTAGATCCATCTCGATACCACAACTGATCTATCCTCCGGTCTAGGCACAACTTCCAAGGCATCATTTTTCATTATAGAATTGTTATCGCATCCACCAATACTTGGTGCTATATGGATTCCTAAAAACTGGAGGGTTCTTCTACCTGTGCTACCATTGCTTGGTGTATGTCAAGTTGTCTACGTTGCCTCTTCCCAGTTTTGAAGCTCCAATGAACTCATTTGTGTCCCTTAGTGTTTTTCATTCCTCCCTGATGGTTTTACCACTGGTGGTAGGAGCTTCTCTCAATTCCTCCTCATTTTCTGGTTGTTCCATCTGCTGAGAACTGCCAAAATCTTCTCCTCCCAAGGAAATGCTAGTAATAGTCATTGTACTTGATCCTGGTGTTTTTCCTCCTACATGTCCTCCCTGCTGCCCCTACTGATGTTGGACTAAGGGAACCTCTGTTGACTGATCCTTTGCTAGCATATCACAATATTTCCCGAAGGCCCTATCCTCCATGAACTTAGCATCTCGTCTCACTACAATTTTTCTGCTACTAGGAATGTAGATTCTGCATGCTTTTTAGGTCTCATTATATCCTACAAGATACCCCTTTTTTTAAATCTGATCAAGTTTACTTCTCTTCTCATATGGTACATGAAAATATTCCAAACTTCTGAATATCCGATGGTGACCTACTTCCGGTTTCCTCCCTGTGAAAACGGATTCAGGCATTTTCTTCCCCAATGCTCTGTGAGGTCCGGTTTCCTCCATGTGAAAACTCATTCAGGCATTTTCCTCCCCAATGCTCTTTGCGGTGTTCTATTCTGGTATATAAATTTGTGTTACATGCCTCTACTTATAATAATATAGGCTGGTCTAGGTCATATAACATAGATTTTTTTGCCCCAACAATAGTTTTGTTCTTCCACTCTGCTACACAATTCCAATGTGGATTGTATGGAATTTTCCACTCTCTTCATGCCCTCCTTTGCACAGAAATATCTGAAATCTATGTTCGTATATTATCCACTGTAATCTAAGCACAAAACCTTTGTTTTATTCCCTGTCATGTTCTCCATAAGAGCTTTAAACTCTTTGAACCGATCAAAGGCCTCATCCTTGATCTTAGGAAGTAGATCCAGGTTTTCCTGGAGTAATCATCAATGAAGGTGAAAAATAATTCGTCGATGTTGAGACCTCTAGTGGAAATTGGGCCACAAATGTTTGTGTATCAATCCCAATATGCCTTCTTCTCGGTTATCACTTCTGGGAAAATGTGCCTTAGCGTACTTCCCTAGTACTCGTCCCCTACATATGTCACCATGCTCTGTACTGAGGACTGGTACTCCAGTAACAGTCTTGTTGAGAATCCTCAGTGCTCCATGATGCAGATGTCCCATTCTCCTATGCCATAGTTCATTCAGATTTCTCTCGCCATCAAGATTGTTGCCTATCAATACCATTGGATACTCGAGTTGCAATCTGTATATTCTAATGCTTCAAGTTCCAATTTTCCTCTTCTTCTTCCAGCTCGGATGCTTGACGTATTCCTTCTTCCCAATGAATTATACATCATATCCCTTTTCCTATAACTGGGACACTGAAATTAGATTCATTTCTGGTCCTGACACATGTAGTACATTAGTGGCTCTGATGTTGGTTCTTGCTTCCATCTGAAACACTATGGTGCCTCTCCCTGTTGAAGTGCGTTTTTTTATTTCCCATAGTTATCTGGAAGTCTAGATTTTCTTCCTGATAGCTCGAGAAATATTCTCCTCCTATAGTTATGTGAGCTGAAGCCCCGCTATCAATGTACCAAACACCTTCAGATGTTGAACTTGACAAACATGAAAAGTATTCTTCCAATCTAAAGGGAAATTCAAAGACATCTAAATTTCCCATGCTTATCTCTTCTATTTTCCCTTCTGATGCTTTTTAGTCCAACAAAAATTGCGTCCCTCCTGAAGACTGCTTTACGTTGAACCTGATGCGTAGCTCCCTCTGTCACTGGTAAATTTCAATCTGGTAATCTTTCTCTCTGTCAACTCACTCAGAGCCTGGACTGGACTGCACAATCCTTTTGGAAATCCAATTTACCATCTATGAAGTCTTATGACCTCCCTCTTCTGTTTAGCACTGGTTCTTCTGGATCCGTTTTCTTTGCTCTAATACCATGTGAAAATGTTGTTATCTGGAATCCTATTGCAACAGCTAATTAAATTTATTCTATTTGTTTAACTGAAAAAAATTAAATAGTGTATGCTATGGTAAATATCGAAATAAAATATATTTCATACTTCACAATAAAAAATGCAAGGAAAAATACTAGGATAAGTATACACACATTAACACCATTATTTTTGGAAAATTGTCCCCGTAAAAACCAAATGTGGGAAAATCAGTGCAGCAGCTGAGGGTTTGTATATTATGAAGTAATCTTCTTAGTACAAATCTATGATTGACGAATCTATCAAATCATGCAGAGAAATTGACAAGTAAAATCTTGTCAGACAAACCTCACTCCTCCATAGGAACCCGACACTGTTCAACACCCAAAACGAGTTACTTTGCACTGCCTCTGTGCAGTGATTGTGTCACTTTACATAGTCTTTGTGTCACAACTGTAGTTTCCTCTGTCTTTGTGTTGGATCTCTCTGTTTTCAGGAAACTGGAATATTTTTTCCTCCGGGAACTGGTACTGACCCTCTGTTGCCTCCTCAACAGAAAAATGAACTCTCTCTGTAGCTCTGCACAGTCCCAATGTAGCCTTTGCGTCATTAGCTCTTCGCAGTTGTCCATGGCTTCTACTGCCTCCTCCACTATGCACTCTCCAGATCATGAATTCTTCCTCCTGTAAATTATCCCTACCCCTCTCTGTGAAAAAATTCTTGATTGATCTTCTCCCTGAGCACTTCTCACTAAATAATTTTGATCTCTAGATTCTTTCTCCGTCTTGATGTATTTTCCATATGACCCTTCAAGTCCTTTTTATAATCTTCTCGTTGAAACTTCAACAGCTGAGATTAAATCTCTAATCAATGACTAAGATTAACTTTTGACTTGATCTCTGCCTTTTCTAGAACATTCACACTATGTTTCATTAATAACCCTTAAATATTTTATCTTCCTAAGTTTAGACTTAGGGTCATTTTAAAAATAATTAATTATTTTAATAAAAACATATTCTCAGTGGATTTTTCTCAAACGATTTCTGGGTTATCTGGAATACATGTGCATAAGCCTCCCTACTAATTTTTTAACTTAGAGCATGTTGAAAATGCAACAAGATGATGGAGCTTAGTGAAAAGAAGTCGCCTTCACTAAGTGGGCCCGCAGGCTATTTTTGGCGCAAAGTCTATTTTTAGACTATGTCTATTTTTAGACATATGGATCATGGTCTATGAGTTGCAGGATGCTATTTATGGATGATTGGTCATATTGGTAAAAATAGATGGACCTCTATTTTTAGACATTGGGCGGAATCTATTTTTAGACTGCCGAGCTAAAAATAGAACAGTCAAATATTATTAACCCTTAATAATATTTAGACTATAAACATTATCTTATCCTCTTGGAGCACTTCAGTTTGGTGCTTGGATGTGGCACATGCAGCTGACAGAAGGAAATACGCTTTTCCTAAGGGTTATTTGAGCTATTGCATGGTTGACTTCAGTTAGAACTCATGTGGCATAGTTTGGTGGAGTTGACGAGACAGTTGGTGGAGTTGTGTTCGGTTTAACTTAGTTGAACTAGTTGTATTTAGTCTAACTGATAAATACACTAGTGATGAGTGGTGTGAATTAATTATTAATTAATTCACTAATTATTAACCCATAAATCAACTAAAGAATACATCAGTTAACTGCAATGCATGGACAGTTCAGTGGAGACCAGTGTTAGAGGTGGTTGAAAGGGTGAGTCTACTATCAGTTGTGACTATAGCTGTGCATGAGATTTGCACACACATTGATTGAGATTGCCAATGAGGATTGCACAGTACAAGCCAGTGGGATTCGAACTTGGATCTCATCATTATTCATCTTGGATTGTGCAGTAGAGGCAGGCAGACAGGTGGAAGAGATTTGAACTTGTGACTTGTTCATATCTGAGCTAGTTTGTGTGTAGCATGTGAGATAGTGTTGAGAGCTGTGAGGAGCTTTGTGCTATGTATTGTTACATTTTCTCTATCATTATAATATACAGATAGTTGGGGGTTTTCAGCTGTAAGCTTTCCCCATTACATATTGTGTTATATGTGTGCTTGATTATGTTTTAATGTGCGCATGCGACTACTTCTAATTTCCGCAAATTGATGATCAATTGTAGAAGAGGTTATGTATTATGCATGAAGCTTAAATAGTGTGTAATCAGGATAATCTTGGTGAATAATTCATCTATTATTCAAATTTCTACATGGTATCGAAGCTAAATTGATCATCGGATCTATTACAGTGATTACAATTTATTTCGGTAGACAGAGTCTGTAAGCGGGCCAGGTAGCCTCTGGATCCATCCTTTCTTTGAAAGGTGATATATCCAGTAAATTCCCCTACAGTCGATCTCTGTGCTAGAAATATTTTTTTCTCACAGATCAGAAGCGGTTGAGTTTTGAGCTGGTGGAATTCGACCCGTAAAGTAGTTGTTTTTTGGTGTCGAAGTCAAAAAATGTCTTTCAACGGATTGGGCGAATGAGTATGCCCTCGAGGGTACCAAATTATATTGTATGGAGAGACAGATGAGTGTGGTGTTATATGACACCAAGTTGAAGGATTTCATATGATGTCAAGTCCCAAAGCTTTCAACATGTCAGCTGGCCTGAGGCTTGGCAAAAGAAGACAAAGAAATGTCTAAGGATTCTCGTTGGAGGGCGTGAAGGATCAGCACATCCAAACAAGATGGAAAAAGCTTCTCCATACCTGATGTGGAAAAGCGTGATGCATTTATTGAAAAGCAAGAGCTTAACAGAGGAAGTTGGCGCTCAAGGATAAACTCAGAAACATAAAGATGGAGAAAGGCAACAGTATGCCCAAGTACCTCACGAAGTTCATCCAATGCATGGATGAGTTGGGAAGTGTGGGGGTGACTGTAGATGATGAGGACTTGGTGAGCTTGGCTCTCCTTGGGCTTCCGAAGAGTTGGCAGTCCTATCAGGACTCTATCAATGGTCGGGAGAAATTGCCAGGATGGGAGTGACTTTGGTCGAATCTTGTGCAAGAGGAGATAAGGCGGAGTAACAGGGACGGATCGTCATCAAAGAACTCTGATGAAGAGAATTGTGCTTTGGCTTCCAAAGCAAAGAAGGGGAAGAGTAAGAAAGCTTCTCATTCTGGTGCGAAAGGCAAGAAGACGGGCATGTCCAAGGTGAAGTGCTTTCACTGTCACCAACACGGACATTATGCCACAAATTGTCCGCAGAAGAAGAAAAATAAGCAGGCTGCTGGATCTGCAGCTGGAGATGCCTTAGCATCGCAGTTTGAGCTGGATTTTTCAATCGATCGTGATGCTTGGTCTCAAGTGTGATGATCAGACGTTTCTTGGACAAGCAGCGCTCTTTTTCATGACATGAGATCACATTTGCTTTCTCGATCTAGATGAGAAGATTCGAGTGCACATCGCAGACAGGCTGGCGATGGTATAAAGCAAGTCCAATATCGGTACCATTTTGAGAGGGAGTCTCAAAACCCTTCGTATTGAAGGAAGTGATGCATGTTCCAGGATTGAAGAAGAATATTATCTCCGTGGCGATGTTAGAAGACAAGGGATATGATGTTGTCTTTAGCGAGGGAAAGGCTTTCCTACGCAGTAAGGAAACTGGTGAGACCCGGAGGATAGGGGTTCGAGTTAAGAACCTTTATCAATTGCAAGTAGATGGTTGTGTAGCAATGGCATGCAAGGCAGAAGGAGTGGTGAGCTGGGATGATGGCGAGTTGTGGCACCGGAGATTGGGCCACCTTCACCATGGAGCTTTGAAGATACTGCAGCAGATTTCTACTAGGCTTCCTAAAGGGCACTTTTGCGCAGTCAGATCAGTGCAAGGGGTGTACCTTGGGAAAATATGTGAAAGCCACCTTTCACGAGAAGGATAGTCGCGCCACGACGATCCTTGAGAGAGTTCACACAGACGTGTGTGGTCCTTTCTCAGTAGCTTCGACAGCAAAGCACAAGTACTATGTGATCTTTTTTGATGATTTCTCTCAGAAGTGCTGGATCTTCTTCATGCAGAAGAAGAGCGAGACATATTCAAAGTTCTGTGAATTCAAGGTGCTGGTTGAGAAGGAATCGGGGAAGCATGTGAAGGCTCTTAGGAGCTAAAATGGTGGTGAATTCATCTCTACTGAATTCAAGGACTTTTGCAGCGCAGAAGGGATTTGGAGAGAGCTCATCGCACCCCATAACCCACAGCAGAACGGGGTTGCTGAGCGGAAGAACAGAACGATCGTGGGTGGCCGCGACGGTGATGTTACATGATCAGGGCCTTCCCATACACTTGTGGGTTGAGGCATGCAATACTGCAGTATATGTGCAGAACCGTTGTCCTCACAGGATACTTGGCATGAGTACACCCGAGGAGGCGTTTTCTAGTAAGAAGCCCGATATTTCCCATTTGAGGATTTTTGGTTACCCTATTTACATTCATGTGACGAAGGATGCCACGAAGAAGCTGGAGCCGACCGTAGAGGTTGGGATATTTGTGGGGTACACTGATACGCCCCACAACTATCGTGTGTATTTTCTAGACAGTCGCAAGACTGTTGTGCGATGGGATATCAAACTTCATGAGGAGAAAGCCATGAAGTGTTCGTTTTAGAGGAAGCCACACTTGCATGCAGCTGAGGAGCTATTAGTTCCTAAGGATGAGTCTCAGGATGTGGATCAGCCACAAGATGAGGTTCATGGAGGAGATCACTCATGCGGGGCCGCCAACCACTCGTGAGGGTGGAAGCGCACTACAGAAAGCCGAGCGATCGGTCAGATGCAGAGAAGGTTGTAGGACCACCCACAAAGACAACAGCATGCAGATACCACTGACCGGGTATTAATCGGATACATGGGTCTTGTGAGAAAATGTGTCGTGACAGAGCCATCCTCTTTCGAGGAAGCTGTTGAGGACCCCGCATGGGTAGATTCCATGGTGGAAGAGTATGATTCGATTGTCAGAAACAGTGCATGGGAGATTGTCCCAAGGCCAGAAGGGAAATCAGTGGTGGGTTAGAGATGGATCTACAAAGTGAAGCAGGCGGCTGACGGGAGTGTGGAGAAGTACAAGGCAAGATTTGTTGCCCGAGGCTTCTCACAGATAGAGGGGATCGATTATGAGGAGACATTTGCACCTGTCGCAAGGTATTCTTCCATACGGACTATTCTTGCTCTCTCAGCGCAGATGGGGTGGCACATTCATCAGATGGATGTGAAGACTGCGTTCCTCAACGGAGTCATTGAGGAGGAGGTGTACATAGAGCAGCCCGAAGGTTTCGAGATCTTCAGCAGCGAGTCGCATGTGTGTAGGCTCAAGAGAGCGTTGTATGGGTTGAAACAAGCACCTCGTGCTTGGTACACACGGATAGACAGTTATTTCACCGGACTTGGATTCTCCAAGAGTGAGGCGGATCCGAACCTATACCAGATTGTGGTGGAGGGTAAGTTGCTGATCATTGTACTTTATGTAGAAGATTTGATTTTGACGGGTGATGAACTGTTGATACACTCATGCAAGGCTGATCTTGCAAAGGAGTTTGAGATGAAGGACTTGGGCCTCCTTCATTATTTCCTGGGATTGGAAATTTGGCAGCGCAATGATGGACTGTTTGTTTCTCAAGGCAAGTATGCCCGGGAGATACTGGAGAAGTTCAACATGCATGGCTACAAGCCTGTTGATACTCCTCTTCCTGGTGGATGGAGGAAGGAGGATGCTACTTCAGCGGAGGTAGTGGATGCCACTGTTTATCGACAATTGGTGGGGTCGCTTATGTATCTGGTCAATACACGACCCGATATATGCTATGCTGTTAACCAGCTTTCGCAAGCTATGGTTAAGCCTACCAAGCTCTTCTGGAAGGCAGGCAAGCATGTATTGCGTTATCTTAGAGGCACATCGGGATATGGCTTGTGGTACAGACAAGAGGATGAGGTGAAGCTGTGTGGCTTCACGGATGCAGATTGGGCAGGGAGCCCAACGGACAGAAAGAGCACATCTGGAGGGATCTTCAGTATCGGGTCGACAACAGTTTCTTGGTACAGCAGGAAGCAGAGATCCGTGGCACTCAGTTCAGCAGAGGCCGAGTATATGGCAGCAAGTTTGGCTGCATGCAAGGCTATATGGATGAGGAAGATCCTGGTCGGGTTGTTCGGGTCACACTTGGAGCCTACTGTGATTTATTGTGATAACCGGAGTTGCATTAAACTCTCGGCTAATCCAGTATTTCATGATAGATCCAAACACATCGACATCAGGTACCATCATATCAGAGATTGTGTGCAGCGGAGAATCATGTTACTTTCATATATTCCCACGGAGGATCAGGATGCTGACATCTTGACGAAGGCGCTCACCAGGAGAAAATTAGAATACCACAGAGGCAGGGGTTGCGTATAATCCCTATCTTGTTGAGAGGGAGTCTTGAGATTCAACAAGATGATGAGATTAGTGAAAAGAGTCACCTTCACTAAGTGGGCCAGCAGGCTATTTTTGGCGCAAGTCTATTTTTTAGACTATGTCTATTTTTAGACATGTCGATCATATTCTATGAGTTGCAGGATGCTATTTGTGGATGGTTGGTCAAGTTGGAAAAATAGATGGACTTCTATTTTTAGACATATTGGGCGGAATCTATTTTTAGATTGCCAGTCTAAAAATAGATATGTCGAATATTATTAGCTCTTAATAATATTTGGACTATAAACATTATCTTGTTCTCTTGGAGCACTTCAATTAAGTGCACAGATGTGGCACAATGACGAAGGAAATACGTTCCTAAGGGTTAGCCGAGCTATCGTATGGTTTACTTCGCTTAGGAACTCATGTAAGTGTAGCTTGGTGGAAGTTGATGAGACAAACTGTGGAGTTGTGTTCGGTTTAACTTAGTTGAACTAGTTGTATTTAGTCTAACCGATAAATACACTAGTGATGAGTGGTGTGAATTAATTAATAATTAATTCACTAATTATTAACTCATAAATCAACTAAAGAATACATCGCTTAACTGCAATGCATGGACAAGCCTGCTGGAGACCAAAGGTTAGAGGTGGGTGAAAGGGTGAGTCTAATATCGCTTCGACTATAGTCAGGTATGATTTGCACACACATTGATTGAGATTTAATGAGGATTGGCGCAGCATAAGCTGGGATTCGAACTTGGATCTCATCATTATTCATCTTGATCATAAAGAGAGGCAAAAGTGTATTGTGTGGAGGAGATTTGAACCTGTGACTTGTTCAGATCTGAGCTAGTTTGTGTGTAGCATGTGAGATAGTGCCGAGAGTTGTGAGGAGCTTTGTGCTATGTATTGTTACATGTTCTCTATCATTATAATATACAGATAGTTGGGGGTTTTCAGCTGTAAGCTTTCCCCATTACATACTGTGTTATATGTGTGCTTGATTATGTTTTAATGTGCGCATGCGACTGCTTCTAATTTCCTCAAATTGATGATCAATTGTAGAAGAGGTTATGTATTATGCATGAAGCTTAAATAGTGTGTAATCAGGATAATCTCGGTGAATAATTCATCTATTATTCAAATTTCTACAGAGCACATCATATGCTACCACAAATCAACACATAACATGCCCCTCTCCTTAAAAAAAAAGGTATCCTCAATGCTTGAGTAGTTCTGGATGCTTTCATATAAAATTATCATCCTCCCATGTGGAATATTCAGCGGGTAAGTTCTTCCACTTAATGAGATATTGTGAAATTTATCAAATTCATAGCTATCAGGTTCTTGTTTTTGTGACTTCTTTAGGCTCCAATATGATTTTTCCTTCTTCGTCAAGTTCTGGAAATATTGTTTGAACTAGGAGCTTGTAACTAATAACCTTTTTTAAGCATGATGTTGAGATTCAACAAGAAATTTTTGGCACCCATGATCCTAGTGAAAATTAAGCACCTACACTAGGGTGGGGCCCACAGTCTATTTTTAGGTGCATGTCTATTTTTATTATCCCTTAATTTAGATGGACATTAAAATGTAATATATTCTCAATGTGGACTTGAAAATAGTTAACTGAAGTGGAAAATCAGTTAGCTAAGTGAATTTTGAGTTAAGAGGTTGGTTGGTGGGACATGCAGAGTAATTCTAGTTGTAATTGAGTGATTCTAGTTGTAACAAAGTTGGAAGTGCAGTGATGCATGAGTTGGTGCAAGTTGTAAATAGTTTAACTCAATTAAGTGAGTTAAACTCAGTTTTTCTAGTTGTAACTGAAGATACACTAGTGAGAGATAAAGTGAATTAAATATTAATTAATTCACAATCAGTGATCTCACATGCAAGTGAATATTTACTAATATTAGTTGCATGCATGTCAAATCCAATGGAGACCTAGTTGAGTTCTAGGTGAAAGGGAAGTTGACCATCAGTTGTGACATTATCCTCTTGCACACATGAAATCACACACACATTGGATGTGCCCATGATACTTGCACAGTCAAGGCAGACAGGATTGCATCAATTCATGGATTGCATTCAGCAGGGATTGTGTAGTGAAGGCAGGTTGTCTGGAGACAATAAATTGGCTAAGGGATTTGCCAATTTTTGTATGAGAGTGTGAGACAATTAGCTGATGTACTGAGGGCTCTTGTGAGAAGTGTTTTGTATGTAATTGTTTCATGATCCATGATATAATATATAATATAATATAGTGGGTTTTTTAGTTGTAATATTTCCCTGAGAAATTATCTTTGTTATGTGTGATTGAACTTTCTTCATGTTCATGTGATTAGCGATTGTGTTTTTAATTCTGCAAAATATTTGTAGAAGCGATTTAGTATTTAAATTTAGCAAACTGTTAGATCACTTGAATCCAAGATATACATGCATATTGTATAATTTATACATGGTATCAGAGTACAAGAAATTGCAGAAGTGAAGCAGGAGTTGAGTTTGTGACTGGATAGAATTCTAAGTTGCAGAAAGAATTTCTTGGTGCTACAACTGATTCAAGATCGAAATGGCTTTCAATGGATTTATTTTAGAGTATGCACTCAAGGGCAGCTCGAACTACATTGCTTGGAAGGACAGGATGGAGGCAGTACTCAAAGACAATGGCTTGAAGGAATTCATTGAAAAATATGTTCCTAAGCCAGATGCTGCCAATCTTGATGCATGGCAAAAGAAAGTGGAAAAGACGAGGAGGATCCTGTTGGAGGGAGTACGAGACCACATTTTCTCAAGCATACATGGGAAATCCACACCATATGCTATGTGAAAGGCTTTGACGGATCTATTCCAAAGCAGTAGCGACCATAGGAATTTGGCGCTCAAAGATAAACTCAGGAAGATCAAGATGGAAAAGGGCGAAACCATTCCAAAGTATCTCACAAAGTTTGTCCAATGTCGGGATGAACTAGGGAGTGTGGTAATAATAGTCATTAATGATTATTTGGTGAGTTTGGCTCTTCTAGGACTTCCTAAGAGTTGGCACAGTTATGAAGACTCTGTCAATGGACGGGAAAAAATTTTGGATTGGGAACGATTGTGGTTGGATATGGTGTAGGAGGAGTTCAGGCGGAACAACATAGATGGATATTCATCAAAGCATGATGATGAAGAGGATTTTTCTTTGGATGCCAAGGCGAAGAAGGGGAAGGGGAAGAAATTCCATTATAAATCCGAGTCTAAAGGCAAGAAGCAAGACATGTCCAAGGTGAAGTGTTTTCACTGTCACAAACATGGGCATTTTGCTACTAACTATCCACAAGAAGAAGAAAAAGAAGGTTTTTGGATCTGCAACTGGTGAGGCCCTTGCCTTTCAATTTGAGCTTGACTTATCCTTGATTGCATACATGGTGTCAAGTGCATTGGGATCGGTGTGGTATTTGGATAGTGGTGCTTCCTTTCACATGACGAGAGATAAGGAACTTTTCAGTGACTTGGAGGAGAAAGATCTCTAGATGCATATTGAGATGTGATCCAGGTGGATATCGGTGGCCACCCACCTATTCCATTTGGACCCGCACCATCAATTCTTGCATCTTTTCACATTCAACACAACTTACTATTTTTAGCAGGTTTTCAGGTCCTGCGTTCTCGGAGCCATTTTGGGGCCTTAATGATCTAGGTGGACATTGGTGGCCACCCACCTATTCCATTTGAACCCCCGCCATCATTTCTTTCAGTTTTTAAGTTGCAGCACAACTTACTATTTTTAGCAGTTATTCGGATCTTGAACTTCCGGAGCCGTTTTGAGGCCCTAAACGATATTTTTTGGCCATTGTTTTTTTGGCAAATATGATTCCATTCCGAAATTGATATTTGTGGCAATATTTGTAGTCCTTAGATAGATCTTTCTAACGATGTATCATACGTGTCAAACGGAGATCTTATGCCGAAGTTACGTCCTCGAGAAGTTGAAACACCAATTTACCCAAACGGGGCCCATAGTTTTGGCACTTCATCTCCTAGGGTTAGGTTTTTGGACATTTAGATTTCTTCATTGTTTCTCCATAATAAATAGGCTCTCAAGCCTCATTTTAACATAGTTCAGACGTCTGTAGCAGCCACATCTCTTCTCAGAGATTCGCTACCAGCACCCTAGCTATTTTATTCCCATCATGTTTGTAAGCATATTTCTGTTATTTGATATTAATGAAATGAAGCCTAATTTCTGCTGCATCTCTATGTTTATGATTTTTTGTGTATTCTGTTGCGTTCTTGCATAAATCCAAATCAGTGGTATCAAAGAAGTCTGCTCTTTCTTTGTTTTTCTTTGCATGTCCCCAACGCGGTCAGGGTATAAGGAGTTAGGGCTCGATCTGGTTGAACCCTTACAAGATCAGCCTCGCAAACCCCAACGAACTCCCATGGCGGAAGAAAAGAAAGACGAGGGAGCAGGAGATCCTATCAAAATATTTCTCAAGGAGGCCCTCAAGAAACCAAGGAACGCGATGATGGATAACTTTGCTCAGATCCTTCAACGACTGCACACCTACGGCGCATCTGCATCCAACAGCCACTCTGGAGGTGCCACTCCCTTCAAGGTACAGGTAAACTTTTACATTCCTATATTTGAAGGCCAAATAGATGCAGACGTCGTAGATATATGGTTGAATTTTTTGGAAGGGTATTTCTCGGTCCATGATTTCTCTGACCAAGAAAATATTATTTTTGCACTCCTCAAAGTCGTCCCCCATGTCAAAGACTGGTGGGAAACCTACTGTGAGCAAGAGGACGAAGGGGAACCCTCTCTATTCTCGGCCACACCCACTTGGAATTTGTTCCGAGACAGCATCAAGGAATAATATTACCCCGTGGGAGCTATGAGGACAAATACATCCAATGGACCACGTTGTGGCAACAAAGGGATCAAGATGTGCACGAACTGACGAATCTGTTTCATACCCTGCGCACAAAGTTGGTTATGAAATATTCAGAGAGACATTTGGTGCTAGTGTACCGCGGCTTTCTGCACAAACACATTCAGGAGGAAATGGAGTTCCTCGACATTACATCGCTTAGCATGGCATATTGTTATGCCGCCAAGATCGAGCAGAAATTTAAGCAAAAGAAGCGAGAATTTGGATCTGCAAAACTGAAAGGTGTCCCCGAACCGAAGAACAAGGGCAAGGCCAAAGAAACATGACTCAGAACAACACCACAAATCTAAATAAGGACACAGGGAAGTGGTGTGAATTTCATAATAGCCCCACTCAAAGCACAAACGAGTGTCAGGAAAAACAGTCATTGGTGGCTGAACTAAAGAAACCCGAATCAGATGCATTTTCTGATCCTAAGTCAAAACCAGAGAAAGGAAATGACAAAGGGAAGCAGATCATTGATGCAGATCCCGGTGCCATTTTTCCACCACCAAGATCCAAAGGGAGGATCCAGGGGAGGGGGAGCGCCTCTTCCATTCGCAGATGTGGGTGAAGGGTTCTCCGCTGCAATTTCTTGTCGATAGCGGAAGCCAAAAGAACCTCATTTCAGCAGAGGTCATGAAGTGGCTCGGCCTACCGACCATAGCACACCCGCAGCCGTATACCATCGGGTGGCTCCACCCAGGGAGAGATTTTCGCATCCGCCAACAGTGTCGCCTTCCGTACAGTATCAAGCCATTCACGGATGAGGTATTGTGTGATGTTACTCCTCTTGATGTAGCTGATGTATTATCGGGCCAACCATACTTGTGGAGGCGATATGATGTGTATGAGTCTAGGCCTCGTGTTTTTTTTATTACTTTGGAAAATAACTTGTACAGGATACCGAAGGTAGTACCGCCTCCTGTCATCTCTTTGACTACTGCAAAACAACGTAGTAAGATTGTTTCCCAAACAAATTTATTTTCCTTACAAATCGCTCACAGGGAAAGAATAATATTGTGGCCACAACCTGGAAACAGGGCTCCCCTGCACAGCTGTAGCAGATGGACAAAGTCATGGAGGAATACGAGGAAATTTTCTCCTTACTCACAGAGGTTCCTCTACACTATCAGGACAAGCACTCCATTGATCTGACCCCCGTCGCACCGCTGCCTGATGTTTCCATACCTCATGCGACTATACAGACAAAATCCACACGTACTGTTTGAAGCTTATAAAGAAACCAAATTTACTAATTGCATCCAGCATGTCCGCCCACAGGTCCATGACATCTTCAACAACATAATGTGCCTCATCTCATGGAGGATCTCAACACAATGGGGACCATTTCTTCTTAAGGAGGGAGGAATGATCCAAGTGGATATCAGTGGCCACCCACCTATTCCATTTGGACCCGCACCATCAATTCTTGTAGCTTTTCACATTCAGCACAACTTGTTATTTTTAGCAGGTTTTTGGGTCTTGCATTCCCCGAGCCATTTTGGGGCCTTAATGATCCAGGTGGACATTGGTGGCCACCCAACTATTCCATTTGAACCCCCGCCATCATTTCTTTCAGTTTTTAAGTTGCAGCACAACTTACTATTTTTAGCAGTTATTCGGGTCTTGAACTTCCAGAGCCGTTTTGAGGCCCTAAACGATGTTTTTTGGCCATCATTTGTTCGGAAAAAAATGATTCCGTTTCGGAATTGATATTCGTGGAAATAGTTGTAGTCCTTGGATATATATTTCTAACGATGTATCATATGCGTCAAATGGAGATCTTATGCCGAAGTTACATCCCCGGGAAGTTAAAACACCAATTTATCCAGATGGGGCCCATAGTTTTGGCGCTTCATCTCCTAGGGTTAGGTTTTTGAATGTTTAGAGTTCTTCATTGTTTCTCCATAATAAATAGGCCTTCGAGCCTCATTGTAACACAGTTCAGAGGTCTGTAGCAACCACATCTCTTCTCAAAGATTCGCTACCAGCACCCTGTAGCTATTTTATTCCCATTATGTTTGTAAGCATATTTATGTTATATGATATTAATGAAATGAAGCCTTATTTCTGCTGCATCTCTATATTTATGATTATTTTTGTATTTTTTTGCGTTCCTGCATAAATCCGGATCAAGATGGGTGACGACGGACGGTACATTGCTACCGAGATTGGTACCATTACCTTTCAGAGGGAGTCGGGTAAACCATTTCAATTAAAATATGTAATGCATGTACTAGGTCTGAAGAAAAATTTGGTCTCAGACGCAATGTTGGAGGACAAAGGCTATGACGTTGTTTTTATTGATGGAAAAGATTTCATGTGACATAAAAGAATGGGTCAAGCCAAGAGGATATGGATTAGAGTTAAGAATATCTACAAGCTAGAGGTAGATGGTTGTGTTGCCATGGTGGACAAGGCGAAGAAAGTGGTGAGCCGAGATGAGGGCGAATTATGGCACAGGCGATTGGGCCATCTTCATCATGGAGCCTTGAAATTCATGCAGCAAATATCTACTGGACTTCCAATGGGAACACTTGCTCAGTTAGATCAGTGCAAGGGTTGCACCATGGGGAAGTATGTAAAATCCACCTTTCATGAGAAGGAGAACCATGCTCTAGGGATCCTTGAGAGAGTTCACACAGATGTGTGTGGACCATTCTCAGTTGCTTCAACAGCAAAACATAAGTACTATGTAATATTTGTTGATGACTTTTCTCATAAATGTTGGATCTTCTTCATGCAGAAGAAAGATCAAACATTCTCTAATTTCTGTGAGTTTAAGACATTGGTGGAGAAAGAGTCGGGGAAGAAAGTGAAGGCTCTTAGGAGCGATATTGGTGGAGAATACATCTCTAACGAATTCAATAACTTTTGCAGCAAAGAAGGAATTCGAAGAGAACTCATAGAGCCTCATAACCCACAACAAAATGGGGTCGCGGAGAGGAATAAAAAAACGATCGTGGGTGCAACATGAGCGATGTTGCATGATCAAGGCCTACCAACTCATTTGTGGGCGGAAGCATGCAACACTGCGGTTTAGAGTACTTTGCATGAGTACACCTGAAGAAGATTTCACTGGTAAGAAACCGGATGTTTCACACTTTAATATTTTTGGCTCATATGTTTATGTGCATGTGACCAAGGACGCCATGAAGAAGCTGGAACCAACTGCTGAAGTTGGGATTTTTGTGGGGTACACAGAAACACCCCATAATTATCTTGTGTATTTTCCAAACAGAAGAATGATTGTTGTGTGAAGGGATATAAAATTTGATGAGGGGAAAGCCATGCGGTTTTCCCTTGATATGGAGTTGGACTTGCATGCGGAGGAGGAACTGTTGGTTCACAAATATGAGTCTCAAGATGTGGATCAGCCACATGAGGAGGTTTATGGAGTAGAGTAAGCCACTCATGCAGAGCCACCCATCAGAAATGGTAGAAAGCGCACCATGGAAGCTGATACGCCGAGACTTGATGCTGCACAGAATGTAGGAGCCCCTACTTCACAACGCAGACAAAGACAGTCTTCAGACCGATTTACTGGATACATGGCTCTTATGAGAAAATGTATTTTGACTGAACCATCTTCCTTTCAGGAAGCAGTGCAGTAGCCTACTTGGGTTGATGCAATGGTGGAGGAGTATGACTCCATTGTCAAAAATAGTGCATGGGAAATTGTCCCAAGACCGGTTGATAAATCAATGGTAGGTTTGAGATGGATCTATAAGGTAAAGCAAGCTGCTGATGGGAGTGTGGAGAAATAAAAGGCCAAATTTGTGGCCCGTGGTTTCTCACAAATCGAGGGGATAGATTATGATGAGACTTTTGCACCTGTCACAAAGTACTCTTCCATAAGGACCATCCTTGCACTGTCAGCGCAGATGGGTTGGCGCATTCATTAGATGGATGTGAAAGCTGTGTTTATCAATGGGATCATTGAGGAATAATTGTACATAGAGCATCCTGAAGGTTTCGAGATCTTCAACAGCGATTCGCATGTGTGCAGTCTCAAAAGAGCATTGTATGGGCTTAAGCAAGCACCCTGTGCTTGGTACAATCAGATAAACAGTTATTTCACCTGACTGAGTTTCACCAAAAGTGAAGCAGATGAAAACCTGTACCAGATCGTGGTTGAGGGTAAGCTATTGATCATTTTTCTTTATTTTGATGATTTAATTTTGACTGGTGATAAGAAGTTGATATACTCATGCAATGAGGATCTTGTAAGGGAGTTCTAAATGAAGGACATGGGCCTCCTTCATTATTTCCTTGAATTGGAAATATGGCAGCGGGATGGTGAAATTTTTGTGTCTCAAGGCAAGTATGCAAAGGAGATACTGGGTAAGTTTAACATGGAGAGTTGCAAACCCATGGAAACTCCTCTTCCAGGAAACTGGAGGAAATAATATGCTACTTCTAGAGAGGTAGTGGATGCTATTGTCTATCGACAGTTAGTGGGTTCGCTAATGTATCTAGTGAACACGAGACCGGAAATTTTCTTTGTGGTTAACCAGCTAAGTCAAGCTATGGTTAAGCCTACCAAGCTCTTTTGGAAGGTGGGGAAGCATGTCCTGAGATACCTTAGGGGCACATAAGAGTATGGTATATGGTACAGACAGATGGATGGAGTGAAGTTGCATGGCTTCACGGATGCAGATTGGGTTGTTAGTCCATCGGATAGAAATATCACATCAGGGGGGATCTTTAGCATTGGATCTACAGCTATTTCTTGGTACAGCAGGAAGCATAGATTCATGGCACTCATTTCAGCGGAAGTGGAATACATGGCAGCAAGTCAAGCTGCATGTGAGGCTATATGGATGCGAAAGATCTTAGTTGGTTTGTTTGATTCTCAGATGGATCTGACAGTGATTCATTGTGATAATCATAGTTGCATTAAACTCTCGATTAATCATGTATTTCATGATAGGTTCAAGCATATAGATATCAGGTACATCTCAGAGATTGTGTGCAAAGGAGAATCATGTTGCTTCAATACATTCCCACAGAAGATCAGGATGCAAATATTCTGACGAAGGCGCTCACCAGGAGAAAATTTGAATACCATAGAGACAGGATAGGGGTGAAGGATAATCCCTTTTTTGTTGAGAGGGAGTGTTGAGATTCAACAAGAAATTTTTGGCACCCATGATCCTAGTGAAAATTAAGCACCTACACTAGGGTGGGGCCCACAGTCTATTTTTAGGTGCATGTCTATTTTTATTATCCCTTAATTTAGACGGACATTAAACTATAATCTATTCTCAATGTGGACTTGAAAATAGTTAACTGAAGTAGCAAATCAGTTAGCTAAGTGAATTTCGAGTTAAGAGGTTGGTTGGTGGGACATGCAAAGTAATTCTATTTGTAACTGAGTGATTCTGGTTGTAAAAGAGTTGGGAGTGCAGTGGTGCATGAGTTGGTGCAAGTTGTAAATATGCTTACTCAGTGAAGTGAGTTAAACTCAGTTGTGTTAGTTGTAACTGAAGATACACTAGTGAGAGATCAAGTGAATTAAATATTAATTAATTCACAATCATTGATCTCACATGCAACTAAATATTTACTAGTATTAGTTTCATGCATGTCAGATCCAGTGGAGACCCAGTTGAGTTCTAGGTGAAAGGGAAGTTGACTATTAGTTGTGAAATTATCCGCTTGCACACATGCCAGCACACACACATTGGATGTTCCCATGATACTTGCGTAGTCAAGGCAGGCAGGATTGCATCAATTCAGGGATTTCATTCAGCAGGGATTGCGCAGTGAAGGCAGGTTGTCTGGAGACAGTAAATTGGCTAAGGGATTTGCCATTTTTTGTATGTAAGTGTGAGATAATTAGTTGATGTACTGAGGGATCTTGTGAGAAGAGTTTTGTATGTAATTGTTTCATGATCCATGATATAATATGCAATAGAATATAGTGGGATTTTCGCTGTAATATTTCCTCAGGAAATTATATGTGTTGTGTGTGATTGATCTTTCTTCATGTTCATGTGATTAGCGATTGTGTTTTTAATTCCGCAAAATATTTGTAGAAGTGATTCAGTATTTAACTTTAGCAAATTGTTAGATCAGGTGAATCCAAGATATACATGCATATTGTATAATTTTTACACATGAAACATGGAAAATTGGGTGTAGTCGGGAAGATGCAGGCAATTCCTATTTGTATGTCATAGTACTAATATTTTTCAACACTTTGTAAGGACCATAGTACTTGAGTGATAATTTATTATCCTTCTTAGTTTGCTTGAGGGACATTTTTTTATATGGTTGTAGCTGTAAAAATACCCAATCACCTACGTCAAAAATTATTTCACTGTGATGTTGATTTTCCTGTTGTTTCATTTGAATATGTGCCAGAGTGAAGTTATCCTTTAATATTTGGAGAATTTCTTGTTGATGCTTGATGTGTTCTTCCATTGCTTGAACCTTATAATTTTCTCTTAAAGATGATGTGATGGACTGTAGTGGATGTTATCCATAAAGTGTCATAAATGGGGTCATTTTTGCTGCAGTATATAAGGAAGTCTTATAACACCATTCACCTAGAGGTAACCACTTGACCCATTATATTTGTTTATCAGATACAAAGCAACGAAGATATCCTTCCAAACATTTTTTCACCATCTCAGTTTTCTTATCATATCGAGGATGATAAGATGAGCTATCAGCTAATTGACTACCAAGATAAGAAAATAATTACGTCCAGAAATTTCCAACAAAAATGGGATCTTTGTCACTTGCAATAATCTTTGGGTTTGCATGTAGCTTTTGAATTGTTTCCATAAATGCAATAGCAACTGTAATGGATTTAAAAGGATCAGATAATGCACAAAAATGTGCATACTTGGTAAGTCTATCAACTACCACCATGATAACACTCTTTCCTTCAGACTTGGGTAAACATGTGATAAAATCCATTGAGACCTCCTCCTAACACTGACTTGGAATGGAAAAAGGTTGTAACAAACCCAGGGTCTTAACTGTCTCAACTTTATTTTTTTGGCAAACCAAACATTCTGCTACAAACTTATCAATACCATATTTAAGGCCATCCCAAAAAAATTCCTTATTGACCATGTGGTAAGTTTTTAAAAACATTGAGTGCCCTCCTAAGGGGGAGTTGTGCAATTCAAAAATAATATTTTGTTTGAGTTGGGAATTCTTATATAGATGTAAGAAATATTTGTACGATAATGAATTTTTTTCCAGATAAATGTATCAAATGTACTGCGATCTTGATGCAAGTTTTGAATGAATGTCCATACCTATTCATCGTTCTGCCATTCCTCCCTTGCTTTAGTTATCCAATCAGGTTGGATAACAGAAATGGCACAGAGAAATGCTTCCACATCATCATCCTTTCTTGAGAGTGCATCTGCAACAACATTTTCCTTCATTTTTTTGTAAATGATTTCAAATTCATAACCCAACATCTTTGTGACCCATTTTTTTTGCTCTTTTGAAGATAATATTTGTTCCAAAAAGTATTTAATACAATCATGATTTGTTTTTACCTTGAAGTGTCTTCCCATTAGGTAAGGTCCCCATTTCTTTAGTGCATGTAGTATTGCTAACATTTCCTTCTCATAAATAGGTTTGTGTAAATACTTTCCCTTGATTGGAAGACTTTCAAAAGAAATGGGTCTTATTTTTTGCATTAAAACAACACAAATTCCATTTCATGTGGCATTGCATTCCACAATAAAGTTTTTTTTGCAGTTTGGTGTAGTTAAGACCAGTGCTTGGCACATTTCCCCTTTAAGATGTTCAAAGGCCTTAGTTGCTTCAGTAGTCCAAGAAAATGCATTTTTTTCAGTAATGTTGTTAGAGGCGTTGTTATTCTCCCATAATCCTTAACAAACTTGCGATAATACCCTGTCAACCCAAGAAATCCTTGAAGATGTTTTAGGGTTGTGGGGATTTTCCAATCCTTAATGGATTTAATCTTGTTAGGGTCTACCTTAACACCCTCATGAGATACAATATGACCCAAATACTCCACCTCCTGTACTCCAAAGAAACATTTGGAGCTTTTTTTGTATAATTGTTTCTCCAATAATTTGAGCACTTTGTCAACATGTTGAACATGATCCTTCCAAGACTTGTTATATATTAGTATATCATCATAAAATACTAACACAAATTTTCTTAGGAAGGGTTTGAAAATGGAATTCATCAAACCTTGAAATGTGGAAGGTGCATTAGTAAGGCCAAATGGCATGACCAAAATTTCATAATGACTTTAATGATTTATGAATGTTGTTTTTGGAATGTCTTTAGTATTCATTCTAATTTGATGATATCCTGAACGAAGATCCAACTTGGTGAATTAAATTGTTCCATGTAATTCATCCAACAATTCATAAATGACAAGAATGGGAAATTTATCTTTAATAGTGAGCTTGTTGAGTTCTCTATAATTTGGACATGTGCACCATGGTCCATCCTTCTTGTGCACCAATACTATTGGAGCATAGAAAGAACTTTGGCTAAGTTTAATTATACCCGCCTTTATCATTTCTGCAACCATACGTTCAATTTCACTCTTTTGGGCATAGGGATATCTATAAGGCATGATGTTTGGAGGAACACTTCCCGGAATCGAGTGAATATCATGACCATAATCACGAATAGGTGGGAGGCCTTTGGGAGTCTCAAATACCTTGGAATGATTGTCCAAGACTTTTTGGAGATCTGGAGAAATGGATGGTTTCGATGTTTGAACCTCTAGTGAGCATAATTGTGCAATTACACCTCATTATTCTTTATTAAAAAGCTTTGTCATTCCATTAGAGCTGATTATTTTCCTTGGTTTCCCAACGACACCTCTTAATTCATTTTCCTTTCCTTCCCAGAATACAATGAATAAAATTATGGGTACTACCTGAATTAATCAGCACTATTACATTTTTCTTCTTGATATATCCTTCTATCTAGAGAGTTTGAGGGGTTATAATTCCTAGCAATGCATTACAAGATATGGTCGGATTCATTTCTTCTTTCTCTAGGGTTGGTTCCTAGTGTATACCCTCATCTTTTGATGTTTCTTGTTCCTTTTCTTCCTCCTCTTCACAATCTATGTAAAATAATTTATTCTCAGTACACTTATGACCTTTAGTGTATTTTTCTATCACAACCATAACAAACCCCTTTTTCTCTTGTTTCATCCAATTGTTGTGGTATCAACCTTGTAGGTTGTGGAAGGCTAGGAGTAACAACACTTCCATATTGTGAGTGGTAGGCTTCCTTGTTGCCATAATTTTGCTTTCAACTTTTGTTGCCACCTTGAATGTCTTCTCCAATGAATCAGGTTCCTAAAGGTGAACCTCATGTTGGATTTTTTCCTTCGAAGTCCCTATGAAGACATCAACCCCATGCTCCTCTGGAATATCAATTACCCTGATATTCAATTTTTGGAAGTCCTCAATGTGCTTCGACATTGAACCCTTTTAATTGAGATCTATCAATTAGCTAAAGAAGGTGTTTCTCTTTGTATCCTCATAATGTGCTATCATTTCCTCTGTAAACATTGACCAAGAGAAAAGTGGTTTAAGAGAAAAAATTCATCTATACAATACAAATCGATTGGGTTCTAAATATAATGCATACCTTTTGTGTGCATTGCACAACATGTAGATCAAAATATTGTTCCGTTTGTAGTATCCATGTTACAGGATCCTTGCCATCAAACTTTCTCATATCGATCTTTGGAATGTGGTGCGTCTTAAACCCAACATTGGAGTCCCTAAAATCAAAATTAATATTCTTTTTTTCCTTATCAAAATTTTCATGGATTACCTTGTGACCATTGAGAATCCTTTCTTATAACAAATTTTCCAAACCTTCCTTCTACCCTTCTATCTTGACATTCATCATTGCTTCCATCTATGCTTTTAAACCATCATTCAAAACTCCCATGTCCTTTTTTATACAATCTATAACATTCATCATGGCTTCAAATTCATTTTTTGTTACTTTTTGCAAGAGATAAATTTGTTTCACTTAGCCTCGTAGTTTTGATATATCATGTTGCATTTCTTCCTCTTTTTCATGGATCATAGTAGAGATTTTTGGTTGCTTACTAGGTGTATCCATTTTTTGTTATGAGGCATTATGGAATCAAAATGATATATTTATGCTTCATTTTGCCCTTTGAATCACTTCAAACTGATTTTTCAAACAAAAGTTCTTCAAATTTAAAAACACACACACACACACACACTTTTTCTTACTTTTCAGAGCTCTATTTTGAAATTGTTGTATCTCTATAATTTCGGCTCTCCAAGGTATGAAATTTCCTCCTATGGTATCTCTTTGAATCTTCTTTCCAACATCACAATTCAGACCGAGAATGGATTCTTCAAGGTAAATTTATGCTCAATATCCCACGATAACCTGATTATGGACGAGTTTAGTAGATCGAACTTGTACAAAATTCCATGTGTCACTGTTTCAACCTTCGACCCTGGAAATGATACAGGACAAACTAAATTTCGTGCACTTTCATTCACTTATTACAAAATTCAAATTCGATGTTTGTAGAGAAATTTATGACGGTTTTCCCTAGGTATCATGTTTGAGATTGAATTTTGGAGCATGCCAAAACCCTAATTTCTTCGAACTCTATCTCAACTAATATCTGAAATTTGTACATTATGTGCACCAAGCTTTCATCTCCAAGTGGTCAAAACTTTAGCTTCTAAAGCTTCGTATAAAAAAAGTTATAGAGGAAATTTCAACATGACATGTTTGAAGGAGTGAAACCTTAGAATCCAAAGGTCTGGTACCAAATGTTATGCAACCAGATCACAAAAGAGAAGAAAAGATAAATAAATGACTTGAAAAATAATCTCTTTGAGGGGTAAACCTCATTTACATAACATAAATGAATAATTCTTCAATGATACAAATGACAAGACCTCCTTGTTATATATAGGAGTCTAAGGGGTCATAATATAATCAAAGCCTACACAACAATAATAATGTAAGGGCACAACAATAACAATATTGGGCTTCTATGGGGCACAACAATAACAATAAGGGGGCTACACCAATAATAACAATAAGGGAGCTACACTAACAATAACAATAAGGGGCCTACACTAGTATTATAGGGACCTAACACTAACATGTTGATTTTAGTGTACATGTCAATTTTAGATGCACTAGTTTTAATGTACATGTAAATTTCTAACACATTGATTTTATTGTACATCTCAATTTCTAATTATATTCAATTTCTAGCACAATGATTACAATGTACGTGTCAATTTCTAACACATTGATTTCATTTACATGTCAATTTTTTATTTTATTTCTATCCAATATCAATTTCTAATGATTTCAATATTGGTATACATGTCAATTTTTATTTTTATTTCTATTCAATATCGATTTCAATTTCAATTTTTACTTTTAATTTTATTTCTAGCTCCTTTCAATTTCTAATTCTATTCAGTTTCTAATGATGGATTTCAATGTACATGTGAGTTTCTAACACATTGATTTCATGTACATGTCAAATTTTATTTCTATTTCTATTTAATTTCAATTTCACTTTCAACATTTATTTATTTTCTCTCTCCATTTACACTTTATAAATTAAAATAAAGTGTATTTCTGTAAATTACTATTTATATAGATTACTACAACTTATTTAAAGGAGTAAAACAATAAGTCAAATGCTTAACATGTACAATTATCAACTCAATTCATATATAATCGATTTCAGTGTAAATATTAATTTCTATTTCTACTTCAATTTCCAACATATTAATTATAATGCACATATCAATTGCTATTTGTATTCAATATACAAATAGCAACATATCTATTTCAATTTCCAACATGCTAATTTTGGTGTACATGTCATTTTTAAATGCATTGAAATTAGCGTATATGTCAATTTCTAATACATTGATTTTATTGTAAATCTCATTTTCTAATTTTATTTCAATTTATAACACATTGATTTACGTGTACATATCAATTTGTAAAACATTACCTTTGCTAATTTTTATTTTTATTTTTATTTCTATACAATGTTGATTTCAATGAAGTCTTGTCACAAATATGATCTCCATCTACTTGTTAGCTCTCCCCTTATATAACTGATTTATTTTTTTATGCCAATAGAAACTCAAGCTAAAATTGAAATAGAAAGTCCTTTGGGCGTGAGAATAAAACCATATGCAGGAGTAAATAAAGGTTGAGGTGTTCCATATTCCTATTCATTACCATCGAAATGCTTCGAGCTTTGGGTGTAAGTGAAGCCTTTAAATGTGCACCCTTTCAACCTTGCTTGTAGTGATACCAATATGCATAAATTCCATTGTAATGTTGAAAAAATCAAGTATCATGGGAGGGGAGTTGAATTTGGTGTCCCCCATCTTATACTTATGAACCCTCATTTAATTGTGCTCCAATAAGTGCAAGACAAATAGCATCAATATTATTGTCTCAGTGAACCTAGAAGAATGATATGGATACAAAATTTACTCGATCCAAAGATCTTTGCACTAAACATTTGAGCCCAAAATTTTGGGGAGTGGAGAATTGCATAAGAAACTATATGATAATTGAGGAGCCTCTAATCATTATTACTTTTTTTACCCCATGTAATAGTAATAGTTGTAATCCTTGAAGCACCACTAATGCCACTATCTCAATAATGTCTGTAGCTAGCCCTAGTCTAGCTAGGATCAAATATGATCTACACACCCTCTCCACCCCATCTTCCACCCGAAGGATCTTAACAAGTAGTATCAAGGCACTTTCTTGGGGCAAGGGGAGGATTTTTTTTTCTTTTTACAAATTTTCTTTAGGAGGGTTGTCTTTGTAGATTTGAACCCGTTGTTTTGGGGAGTGGATTATTGCATAAGAAACTATATGATAATTGAGGAGCCTCCAAACATTATTACTTTCTTTACCCATGTAATAGTACTAGTCAATCCTTGAAGCACCACTAATGCTTCTACCACAACACTGTTCGTAGTTACCCCTAGCCTAACTGGGATCAAATAAGATCTACACACCCTCACCCACCCCGTCTTCCACACTGAGGATCTTAACAAGTAGTATCAGAGCACTTTCTTGGGCCAAGGGGAAGATTTTTTTTCTTTTTGCAAATTTTATTTTGGTGGGTTGTTTTTGCCTATTCACATATTGTGGTCACACAAATTCCATTTGAAGCAAAGTGGTGGTGCCATTTCTGAATTAGAGTCATAATGGTGATTCTAAGAAGCATGACATGAGTTACAACCATTCCTACCTTGACACGTTTTTCTCTCTACTTGAGAACCAAATGGCAATCACAATAGTGCTAATGAAAGCATAGTTGTGGTATCATTTCAAAATTAGGGTCATAATAGTGATTATGATCAATATTGAAGAAGTTACAACCATTTTTAAATTGCAATCTCAAAACCCTAGCCACACAAAGGAGCTCCATTGAATGTAACTCTAGCTTTCATACTTACTATGGAATATTGCATTCAACTTGGATATAATGACCCCCATCATTGAGGGATATCCATATTTATATGATTATTTGCAAAAAGCCCCTCCTATAAGTTTTCTCAAGTATGTTATGGACTATGAAGAACCTAACAAGTGGTTGCTTTTAAGTTAAAATTTTTAGGGCACGTCAACATTGTTCAAACCTTGAAGTAGTCCATACACGGCCACCGATTTTAGGTAACTAGGTACAAAAGCTGCAAGAAGTATGTTGTCTTCTTTCTAAAAAAATAGAGACAATGTATTCAAAGTCAACTTCAACAGAAAAAAGTTATGTGGATGCAAGATTCATAGTGCCACCTAATCCATTGTAGAGGTTTTAATGGTTGTTATCGCGTATAGCTCAGTGAAAGAACAAGTGTTGTAAATTGAAGGTATGTAGTTCGTTCTATGTGGAGGCATTCATGATGGAATATGGAGGAAGAGAAGGCTTTAGGATGTCTTCAACAATTTTCACTAATAATGTTACTAGTAATATGGAGGAAATTCATGAGCAAGTTGTGACTTTTTCAATGTGTCTTTCCCATTGGTCATGTTCCATTGAAATCCACAATCAGACTTATGTAGTTATGGATGATGTTTTGGCAAATGAATATCCCTAGTCCATAGATGAAATGATTTGTGTCCATGTGAACATAGTGAACATATTCAACTAATCATTCAACCATTTGTTGATTTCACGTGTCGATGGTCGAGAGTTAGCAGAAGCACCCATACATGGGACTAGCATATGGATGAATTTCTTAACCTGCATCATAAGTGTTATTAGTAGTACCCAGTGGGGTCTTGGCTTATGGATGCATCTCATACATTCAAGCATTGAGGGAAAAGCATTTTTAAGGGGAATGGGAAGGTGGGATTCCCACTAATGTTGTGATTAGGATCTAAGGACCCATTAGAATTAATGAGAGGATAGGTATGGAAATTAGACTAAGTCCAATATGTTAAATTATTTAAATAAGGCCTACTAGGTAGTTATCATTCAATAAATGTAATATGGCCCAATCATGAATGCAAAGACCATCAGTGATCAAGGTTAGTGTTTGCTAGGTAACAATAGCTAAGGATGGAGCTCTCCTTATGGGATATGAAAATCATTACTATTATATTACAACATTGCACATTTCAAGGTTGCCCCCTCTAGAGAGGTACACGAACATGGGTTTATCCTTCCATAATAGAATTATTGTATGGCTTGCACTACCTTAAGGGCTTTGGAATTATAAATTATAGGAGCCTCCCTAGCATATTCTTAGATACACCAACTGCTATTCATGTTCAAAGCCAAGGATCAGAGTATTAACACCCACTCCCAAAAAACAAGAGGAAACAAGTGAAGGTTGTGACTACAAGGAGAGGAAAATTTCACCCCAAGAGAGGCAATGGTGAGATGAGAACAAGGTGGTGCCACTATGAAAGGCTAACAAAGGTGAGACAACTCGTGCCAAAGGAGAAAGGTGGGGACCCCACCTCTCGATTAGGGGGTTAACAAGGGCCCGGCGATGCTACATAGGCTAATGAAGTAAACAAGAGACGTCTTTCCTTGTAGCAAGGGCACAAATTGGTGGTAAATAATGTTGTGTGAGCTAGCAAATAGTGAGTAGGAAACACCCCCTCAACTTGTGATAAGGAAGCAAGTTCATAGTAAACAATGCCATGTAATCTAGCAAAACGCAAATAGGAGACAAAAAGAGGTGACAACACTAAAGAAGAACTAGTTAAGGTGAAACACGAAGCAAGAGATAGTGGATAGATGACAAGCTTTAAGGAAGATATGGGACAAGAAGCAAAGTACAAGAGGGAATGGAAACAAGAGATAGGAGCCAAGATATGGAAAATAGAAGGGCAAGCTAATGATAACAAGGTCAAAAGAGCAACTTAACAACAATAATTTGAGGGATGCAGTAACCATGACCAAAACCCTATGCAAAGGGCCAAAGGAAAGAAAAAACATAATGGTTGGTTCCCATTACGATGAGGCTATCTCAAGTCATAGAGTAACCCAAGATACTGATCCAAGGAGTTCCAATCGTCCACTAAAGCAATGAAGGGGAGCAACAAAGATAAAAAGCATGTGGTGTGAGACAAACTAGCAAAAGGGCATAGTAAGGAAAAGGCAAAAGAGGGAAAGATGGTGCCAACAAATGTTTCAAGGGGAACCCAAGGGAAAGGAGATCATCACCAAAAGAGGTCATCAAATGGCTAGGGAGCAAGATAAGCTTTTTGGAAAAGAAGTGATGTGAGACAACTTCGTGGAGGAAGGGAGGGAAATGCCCCTACCCTAAACAAAGTAAAAGGGAGGCTTGATAAAAGTTTTAGGTTGAGCAAACCAAGAAAAGGGAGGGTATCGGGCAAGAGAGGGAACCATGCATGGGATCATCCATGAGGACAAGCAAATAAAGAGGATAAGAGGAAACAACCAAAAAGGTAAGCGAGGTAGCTGAGGAAGATTAAAATGTGACCAAGAAAACAAAAGGACACTAGAGGTCTAGATGAAAAAAAAGGATGAGAAATAAAGCTCCTGATAGGAAGCAAAAGATGTCACAAAAAACTTCCTATAATAAGAGAGGCTCTAAGAAGGAACAACCCAAGTTATTGATTCCAATGGAAACCATTAGACATAAGGATGATTTGAGTGGGAAACCATTCCTCATAGCTAGTGTAGTAATGAAAGTTGAGTCCTGAATTTTAAGGTGCAAGGAGAGTGGTTGAAAGATTTTTATTTTGGGTTGAGATGTAGAAGTGCAAGGTGTGGCGTTAGATTCATGGCTTCTTGAAGTGTCATAGAGATGTTAAAACTAAGCCAAGTTAGAAGGTTTGGCAGTCTAATAATGTCCTAGAATCCATTCTTTTAAGAGCATGACATTTAACAATGGTGTTCCAATCGATAGGAAGGTTCGTTATCTAAGCTACCGTATTCTATTGGATAACATGTCATGTGAAAATTTGAGGATTCCATGGCCTTGACTGAAGTTTCAATGGATTTGATTTGGGATAAAATTTCATGAAGTTTTTAGTTCTTTAGGTGCTAGTAAGCTTTGTCTCAAATGTTTATTGAAGTCGATCAACTTGGTTCAAAGTTGCGCAAGGATTTCACATGTTAAATGTCAACTTCTCTTAAAGGTGGAGGTAAAGTTACATGATAATCTTAACAAGGAACAACCTGTGTCATGTTGAAAGGAGGCACTAGATAAGGTAACTCAAATGCATGAAAACTTGTGGTTATGAGGTCATTGAAGACAATATGTTGGACGTATACTACATATGAAGGTACATTCACTATGTTTTATACTAATTTTTATTTCATTTAAAAAGTTTGACATGTTTCATAAGAAAAGCTAGTTTGGCAACAAGATGGAAGAAGTTAGTGTTAAGAGATACAAGGGAATCAATGTCCATGGACAAAGAAAAATAAGAAGCGACAAAAACAGAGTAAAGCCTTCACTTAAGAAAGGGAAGTGGTGATAGGAACTTCCTTATGTGGAGTTATCAAAATGTAGCATGATGGTTAGCATGACACATCATGATACTTCAAACACAAAGGCTCAAAAGAAAGTGGAGTCGCCACTCAAGGCAAAAGCAAGAAAACTAAGTAAAGAATAGGTGAGAGAGAAAAAAATAAGCCCCACTAGGTTTAATAGAGTCAATTAGATGTTTGTGCAATATCCAGGGTTGTGAGTGGTTTAGTGTCAAAGTCCTCTTAAACCATAATCACAAGTAAATGTGATGACCAATTCTCTTGGTGTCCAAATCTACTTGTAAAGTGGACTTAAACAAGCAACATTAAATAGACAGTCTAACGAGGCCACAATTTTGGCCAAGTGGCGATTTCTTGCTGGAATCCAGCAAAAAAATCTTTGAGAAATCCAACAGTGGGAGTGTTCAAATCCTTTTTTTATGGCGAAAATGGATTCAACACCATCTATAACCCTTGGGGCAACCAAAATCGTGGAACTTGGCAGCTGTAACCCAGATTTTCAAAAAATTCCACCAGATTTTCTCAAAATCATACCCAAATTTCTATTATTTTCTGGGCGAAATTGAGAAATTTATTACTATTTTACTTTCTGGTGAAAAGACAAATAAAAAAAAGAATCTTTGAATTTTTCACTATGAGCTTATTCACTATGCAAGTGAATAAAAGTTCTTCACTAAATTCTGAATAAAAGTTCTTCAATAAATTCTGAAATAAATAAGTACACAATTAGAAAAATACTAGAGTGATGCAAAGCAGTTAACCCAATGTCCCTCCATATATCATGATCCACTGCTTAACGTCCTACTCAGATGCATAAACCCTAAATAAAATTATCATGACCCAAATGCTCTTTATTAAATATATCTTCGTCAATCACATTGTGGGACAACTTCCATTAAGGTATATGATATGAATATTGAATATATGATATAATATTCATATTCAAGGGAGGTATATTGATTTAAATATGAAAGTATATCATATAATATTCATATTTTCAAAAATATTTACAAACAAAATGCAAAGTTACCAGGGTTGAGAAAGTGTGGATAAGAAAAATAGAGAATTCAAAAATGCCAAGACGAAATACTCTTGTAATTGTTATCAAAAGAAGTGCTTAGAAATCTAAGAAAAAACACACTATTCTGGGCAATTACATCCATGCAGGCTAGGCACATTCTTCTAGGCAATTACATCCATGCAGGCTAGGCACATTCTTCTAGGGTATTAGGGTTAGGGTCTACCTATTCTAACTTATGCCCATATGGTCACCACATAAAGGCAGAACAACCCAAGTTACACGTGAATGAAAAACATGTCTATGAACATGCATTACAATATAGCCTCCCTTGGGCTCGAGAGTGCACTAAATAATTGGTTGGGGACACTAATTAAAATGACCATTTAGTTTAATAAAACACATTTTAAAAAACAAAAGTTGCCAGTGTAAAATGTCTCTTGTCCTCATTGGGGTTTTCTGACTATTCCTCCTACCCTTTACTAATTATGTCAAATACATCACTTCAGGACAAATTACAGTAAGCATATTTGAAGGTACTGTGTGTTTCTCGAACTAATATCAAGATCTGCAATTGTATAATTGCTGTTGTAACATCATTTCATTAAGCATGAACAGTTCTCATAAAGTATCTTAATGCATTCTATGGAATAAAATCTTCAGTTCTTTAACTAAAGCCAGAATTCAGGCCTAAATTTGTCATGCCATTTTGCCTTAATGCATCCAGAACAAGGGTAGAATGGGTGTTGTATTCTAGTGTTCGCAACGAGATAAAACTACATCTCAATCCACTGCTAACAGTGGCAAATCACAACCATAAGGTGAACAACTACTTGGCCAGTGAAACATGAGAACATTCAACAAGGCCCTTCTTTCCAAACATAATTATCCTAAAACAATTGATTCATGCAAGGCACTAGAAACTCGCTTCCAATCCCTTAAACTCTTTTCTTTGAAATCCAGTTTATCTTAAACAAAACAATTAACAATGCAACGAGATAATGTAAGAAATAATTCGTATATTATCTTTGAAAAGTTACAGTTTTCATGATACAACAGCAGCATAGCTCTTGGCATTATATCCAGGAAGCTATAAGAGAAACAGCTGATACATCACCACAGACAGAAAAATGTCCTTACAAGCCTGTCTGTGGAATACTCATTAATCTTTGTATCTAAAATGATTGCTCTATAGGGCTTCTCATAAGATATACACTTTTGGCTGCAAGTGACACTTTCCCTGATAAAAACCAGCAAGCCCAAATATCACAAGTAGCAAAACATTGCTGAAGCCCTTTGAACATCTATTGCCCCCTTTACCAGTATTAATGTATTTTCTTGAATGTTCTGAGTTAAGAAACATTTGTCTACTTCTCAGTCCCCATCTTATTCTAATGTATAGCAGGGTCCCTAAAGTGAAAATTGGTATCCACCTCATGAAGCAATCACTGAATTGATTCAGCTGTATAACTGTGAGCCAATACAGGCACTCGGCTACCCTCCAATCTAAACAACAAATACAGTGCTCTTGCTAGCCACAAGATCTTATTACGAGGCTACACATTCAATACTTGATTTTACATGCCAATCAAACGGCAATAAAAAGAAAAAATAATCTACAGTCTACAAAATGTGGCACGCTGATGAGAATGTTGGGTGCCAGAGCTGTATTCTATAAAACCATGAGTCTCCAAAATGACATGTATACAGGTTACTTTTTCAAATTGTTACGTGAAAGAATTCGCTTGCCAAAAGGACTAATACGCAAAGTTGGTAAATGTGGCCGAATTGCATCAACCAACATAGAATGAAGAGAACCCTGCAAGAAGAAAAAAACACACAAAATGAGTTAAACTAGCACATCGATTGATCCATGCATTTAGTTATTGGAGAATTAAACTGCATTTAAATGTCATATAATATTCATATTCTCGAGAATATCAACAACCAAAATGCATAGTTAGCATAGTTACCAGGCTTGAGAAATAATATGGATAAAAGAAATGACAAATTCAAAAATGCCAAGAAGATTTGAAGGCTCAGTTAAAATGACGAATCTACTCTTGTAATTGTGATAGCAAAAGAGCTTCTTGAAATTTTAAAAAATGATCAAAAGCATTTAAGTACCATCTCTGTTAACATAAGTTGAGTGTTCTTGTTCCTTTCTTTAGGAAAAGAGCCTCAAGTTGTGTCTCCAAACTCTTTTCTTTGACTCCAGACATTTTCTTAGGACTCAATTCTCAGGGTAAAATATCACTAGCATAGGCCCATCTCAAACCTGGATCTATTACGCATCAAGAGGAATAAAAAGCCCACAGTGCAAACCTCACTTTAAAAGAGCCAAGTTTGAGCTGGATCTAGGCTAGATTTTTTCACATTGTAAATAGAGTCTATTCTTTCTCTTTTGTCAAATTTTTGGCATCAGACATCAGAAGTTGACGTTTTCTCCATTTTAGTTATTGGCACTGTCTGTTGCTCAATAAGTATTCTCTCTCTCGAGGGCACATACAGCAGAATCATTCAGCTCTCAATCTGTGTGCCGCAGAGATGGCAGGGTGGACGGGAGCACAGCAGAAAGAGAAGCCCTCTGGAGGCACAACAGCATTTAGTGATTGAGACACCTGCATGCCCCATTTCTAGGTTAGATTGTCATTTTGAGCAGGTTCAGTGTCTTTGGGAGGCACATTCTTTTCCATAACCTGGAAAGTGCGGTTTCAATTCTAGTATAGTTGCAGTTACCATTTTAGACCACAAATTGTGCATAAAGAAGTTTCCAGGTTTAAGTAAGGCACAGATTTCAAGGACATTGGTGCATGCATGCATGTGTTGACTTAAAGAAGTTTCCAGGTTTAAGTAAGGCACAGATTTCAAGGACATTGGTGCATGCATGCATGTGTTGACTTATGTCCTTGAGGGCACTCTATTTTGGGAAAGTACATCCATGGAGAATAGGCACACTCTCCTAGGGGATTAGGGTTAGATTTTACCGATTCTAACCTAGCTGCACCACAATGCTGGTTCATAATTACTGTAACCCTAATCTCTCCTGGTATATAAAGGAGAGGTAGGACACACCACTGTCCCAGTGAAACAATCTATATTTTGAGAAGTTGATTTGTATTTCTTTTTTCAGCCTTTTGAGAAGTTGAATTGTATTTCTTCTTTCAGTTAATAGAGATATGTCTGATTGAGATCCTGCACATTCTGTTTGCTGTCCAAAACCTTTAGAACAGTGTGAGATACAGATTAGGTACTATATTGTTTGTGTTGAGATTTTGAGTAGCAGTGGATGTGCTCTAGCTCCGAAACTTTGTGAGGGGGCTAAGACATATGAGATCTCCAAGACCCAGAAATCGTTTGGAGAAATTCCACCCAGTGTAAAAGTTATTCAAATAATTAACTTTTTTAATGGGAAAACTGAAAATTTAATGTGAATTAATTTACATGTGGTGAGAATGTTATAAGTGATGTGGATCAAGTTTCTTTCTTATCTTAGCCATTGATTAGTGATTAGATCACGGCCGTTGATTTCTCAACGAGAAAAGTATTGAAGGAAGGCTTGGGGTCAATTGGAGATACACACAAACATTGCAGTAGCACTTGAGCTAAGTCGAAATTCTGGGGCGCGGTTTGTTGAGAATTTTCGAGTGAACCTGCAGTGCTGGTGAGGGGCAAATTGGCAAGGGATATTCTGATCCGAAGCCGAGAAAACATAAATCACAGAGGCCAGCAGAAGATACAGCCCAGCCAGGCTGTCGCAGAGGCAGCGCAGAGGCTGACGCGGAGTATTCATGGTGACGCAAAGGCTTCCAGGTGATGCAGAGCCTAGAAGGGTGACGAAGGGGCAGGTTGTGCTGAGCAGAGGCTACGCTGGGCAAGAAAGGCTGACACAAAGGCGGGAGGGACAGCGTTGGAGTTCCAGTAAGCCAGAAATGGCTCATATTCAATAATTCCTTAAGGGTTTGAATCAGCCATATTTTCTGTCTCCGATTGATAAGGTACAATTGCCGTGAAATTTTCTGTCGGGCAAACCACTACTGGTGCCCTTGATGTATTCAGATTCTGCTTAATAATAAAACCCTCAAAGAGTCGCTGCTCCAGTTTTCCCACATTGGGTTTTTCCGGGGATATTTGTCCGAAAAATCATGTATGTCCTTTGTCATATGTGCGCTATGTTTCAGTAAATGATCTGCATATGTGTAGACTGCAGATCTGTATACTTTAATGTTTTTCTGAATATTTCAGTTAAAAAACTTGTGAAAAATAAAACAAGTAGGAGAAGTAAATCAATATTCTGCAGTAGGGTTTCTGTGTTCAGAAATTTTCACAGTTTCTTGTTCTGATTCTCCACTTTATGCAGTGTCTGCACTTTTGAGTTTACAGTCCATATTTTGAGTATATTTAGGACTGTAATATTTGTTGTTCTGATTTTCTGCATTATGCAGTTTCTGCACTTTTGAGTTTACACTGTACAGTCCAGATTTTGAGTATATGTTATTTGAAGTTGAGAGGTGTTTAGAAAATGTTCAGATCCATAGGTCTAGGTTTTAGATTCATAGAAGTGCAGATCTGTGTATCATGAAGTAAATCTTTTCGTTACCCACCCATGTGACACATCTTGTTTGCCCCACGCTGTAAGAACACTGAGCATCATATAAGTGTAGATCTATGTACCATGCAGTCAAACTTAACAATACCCACCCACATGACATATCTTCCACCCCAAGCTGTAAAAGCACCATGTTTTTCTTGGTGTAGTTTTAACATTTTCTGCTCCGAAAGAATTGCTAGACAGAATTTGTTTAGTTTCTACAGAAAAATTGTACTTGCAATGAATCCTATTGTAAAATTCCTTCTATTGTTTTGGGAACATCAATGAACTGTTTGACCAGTATGTATGTGAACTAAGTACTGATATTAGTCCCAAGGACACAAATGCAAGAATCATCTCAAAAGTATTAGCATACCCTGTAACTATGCAAATAGTAGATCTCCTAACAGGAGAGAAGTAACCAATATCCAACATAACAGTAAATAATATAACTACATTTTCCGATTGCTCTTGTTGCAGCTTCCATACCAGGTAAGGAAACTATGAGAGAGAAATATTACCAACCTTTGACTCCTTTAGAGCACACTGGATGACATAGTTGGCAAATGGATCTTGAAGAAGCTGACCAAATAAGGAACTGTTCACCAACTCCCGAATTATGCATGCACAGCCCTCTTCTCCAGAATTTTTCAGGCAAGTTTCAATCACATTGCTGCTGTACTTTTGCATTGAGAGGCTGGCATATTTACCCTCGAGGTGATTTATTACATCTTCAATCACCCATGGCATTTCCAGAGCCAAGATATACTGCACCACATAGTTGCTGCAAAAACATATTTTAAATAATTACTAAGTGTGCAAATAAACTGTTCTCTCAACAATTAAGTAATCATTACATCACTAAACCAAAATTAAACACTATGCTCACTTAATGGACCAAGTCAGCAAGCTATCTGTAATGGGCATAGACTAATGAGGAAAACGAGCCATCAAAAAGAGTATCATTTATGACAAATTCAGCAATTAATGTATATCTTCAGAACTGCATCAAGAATCAAGATTCCACAACGGTTTCCTAAGCTTGAAAGATCAAACCAAGAACAGTGTTAAGTGTGACAGATCTGTTTAATAACTACAATTTGTTCAAGTTATCATCGTAGTACCCATAAGCATCTTGAGAGAGGGAAAATGCATTTGCAGCTATTTCAGCAACCAAACGCTGCTGCTGTGCTCCAATTGAATGATCAATGCATCGCTGAAGGACACAACACCCATGCTTATGTGTTGCAATCTCAATGCAATGTTCTACTGCAGCATCAAAAAGGAACTGCCATCATAGACAATAAAACTATCATTTATCATGATATTTAAGAGCACTGTTACATGTTATTCAAGCCAAAACTTCAATTTAACCTTGAAACCCAGATTCAAAAAAAAAAAAAAAAAATTTAAAACAATGTTGTCCACTCAGCATATAGAAAACAAAAATAAGGAAACCCAAACCTTAATATAATAATAATGACAAAAAAAACCCTCCCCTACTGTTGTTATTGTTATGCGTTAGTTTGAAAAACTTAAATCCTCAACACTGCATTGCCAAAGTTATCAAAGTTTTGAAGTTTGAACACTGTAAGAATCCAGAGTTTGATTCTCATGATTTTCAGCTCTATCCTGATTCAAAAGAAGAAAAAAGGTTAAGTTCCTTGCTTTAAAAGGAGCTATTCTTATAATAAACACGGTTCTCTAACAGAGAATTTATTTCAAGAAAAGAAGGTTGAGTTCCTTGCTTTAAAGGGAGCTATTCTTGTAATAAACACGTTCTCTAACAGAGAATTTATTTCAAGAAAAGAAGGTTCCAAAAAGTCAAAGATCAGAAAAAAATAAAGCCTAGTAACAATAATTAATAATCATTAATAATTATTTACTATTAACATTTGAACTTTGATTACTATTAATTATATCTATATTATTAAATACAAACACAATTTTAATAATTTGATAATTTTTAGTTAACAATTATTTATTATTATTCCAACCTTAAAATAAAAATTCTAATAAATAAACTAACAAATGTTTCTAAAATTATTAATCAAAAAGAAAACTATAAATATTATTATTCCTTCACTTTCTGCCATTGTAGGTCGACCCTCCATTTTTCCTCCCATTCAATTTCACCCTCCTTTATTTATATCCCAGGTTGAGATCTGACTAAACTCACTGATCTATCCTGATGATGAACCACAGAGGATTGGTTCGAAACGTCGATTCTAATAAAATGGATGTGATAAAACCAGAAAATTCTACACAGCACAGATCGCAGAAGCCTCAAATCAACAATTGTTTTATTTTATCGGTTATGTTCACATTAAAAAAGATGATATTTTTGTTCACATAGGCAGCTGGCCCATTAAGTCGAGATGGAGAAAGGCAGGGTAAAGAGATTTGATGTATCAATAAGTTTGCTGATGAAAACTTAATCATTCTAGACAGTCTTTTTCTTCAAATCAATGAGGACAAAAAACAAATAATAAAGCTATTACAGAAGTATGTAAATACACTTCTTAAAAAATACAAGCTAAATAATTTACTAATAGGTAACTGGATACTGCTACAATAAGTTTGGACAACCATAATTTGAGGAATTCTAAAAAGTTGACTTCAATGATCTAACCATTCCCTTTTTAAACTTCATCCACAATTATTATGCTCTTGAAATCTTGCGGGTTTCTTACAAGTATCATGCATTGTTTCCCAATTTTCCATGACTTAAAACATTGGCTAGCCGCTAAAGGTCTCTACAAAATACATGTAGGATGATCTGAGTTCAGTTGATTAATGACCTGATGAACAGTGAAGGCAAGAGGCTGCCTTACAATGAACTGGTTTAAACAATCCAAGGCATTTTTGTATGCTAATATATCACGCTATTAAAAAAATGACACCTTGGAGTACAGCCCAACGAAGTCAAGGATTACAGATCCAATTTATTTATAGACACTGGGTTGCTTGGATACTTATCTGACCACTTGTTAGTTTTTTGCAAGTTAACAGTGAATGTCATTTGCAGAAGAGAATCCATTTAGCAGCTCCACAGTAGCATCTGAGGGCCTGTAAGCTTTGGTTTCTCTAAAACTGGTAGGGTGTTTCTATGGTAATTATACCTTGCTCCTTGTGACCAGACTCTTAAAAATAGTGCTCTCATTGCTCAAGGTGTGCTTTGGTAGCAAGAATCTAAAGAGGCATGGAATAGGCAGTGTATATCTTTAGCCACCAGACTATTTTTTCCAATAGTAAAGCTTCCTTAGGCCTTGCCATCATCTTACACAGAGGTGGTCTTGTGCTCCATAATGAGAGCCTATTAATGTGAGTTCTGTTGGAGTATATACACATTTCAATCTGATACTTCACAACTTAACAAAATACTAAATACTTCAGCCATCCACATTCAACAGCTAACTCAACATTAAGTGGCCTGCAGGTAGATAACCTCAATTATGATCAATAGAAAGTTTAGTGACATCAACAAGTGTCACAGTTGTTATTGTTGAGCTTATCTATAGCACAGCTACTTAGTAAATCCCTATGAAAACGACCATCATGGTAATAACATACAATATTTTAACATAAAATGTATTAAATGTTATGATAGTACTCATGCAATAATTACTTCATACATTTTATAGACGAGAACAGCATGGAAACTTCTGCTCCTTGTCCTGTACTGTCATCTTGTACTTCAGAAACCCAATTAATAATAATGTTAAATTTAACATGAAGAAAGAAATACTATGGGTACTCTATCTTGGAAATCCCACTGGGAAAACTGTGGTTTTTGAATGCGCGTATATAAGTTAGCAGGTTGCGACTTTTCTGCAGTCCTTAAGTGCAGGTCGATAACATTTTTAACAAATAATAGAATATTGGTTCAAATAAGTCACAGTAAAGTTTTAATTTTTTATGGTGGCGGGGTCAACGGACCCGCTACCCCACCATACCACATACAATGTAATATAATAAAGTTATGGACCATGGTCTTTCCCACCATAGCACGGAGGTTACAAAGTAATATTCCATCGCTTGACACTTCACTGTCAATTGGGTCTAGCTCAGGTAGTTGAGAGGAGAAATTGTTGTCGTCTGCATTCAGGTTGAAATTGGCTTGTGACGTGTTTTCCCTTTCTGGGCCAGCTGAGGCTGTCAAGGTACCAGTAGTCTATATCGATTTGATTAAGCTGCACAAGGTGGTTTGTAAAGCTTCATAGATATGGATGTCTCTTTACCATAGCTATCTTAAGACTTCCGACATTTGCATTTGTTCATTGTATCACTAAATCATTATTTTTCATTAAATGCTTATTCTGTCAAAGGTAGTGGAGGCAGTTCTAGAATTACTGCAGGTGAAGTACTTAAGATGAACATGAAGTTATCAGTATAGATGTCACATTAAATTTCAATACTGAAAACCTTGGAAAATGGTGACAATTTCATAAGCCATATATAGTGGTAGTACGTATTCACAAATCAAACTAGTTCCCATTTTTGTGAGTTGCCAACTTCCTGCCCACCTAATCATCCATTTGATTCCATACCATTGCATCATGCAACTGCAGCATTTATAAAAAAATTAACAGTCCAGATTTATGATTGAAAACAAAACTATCTGGAACAAACATATATGCAGGAAAAGTTAAATCAACAGTAGAAAGAAAGGAAGCTTATGGAAAAGCTAAGAAGCCATCTAAAGAAATGATAATTAGAGTGCTCATGATAAAGAGTGATAATCTATATATCTAAAAAGAAAATAGTGATACGAGTGCTCATAATGAAGAAGAACATCTATATAACCTGGTTGTCTGCACTGTGAAGCCGTTGCAAGCAACGCTGCACAACATGATTTCCATTTGAGTCCTTTATGAGAGTCACGACACCAGGCTTAAGCGAGGATACAACCATAGAAACCTCCTGTGGAGTCTTAATAATCTCTACCAATTTCTGTACAGCTCGAGTTCTACAAGTTTACAACAATAAACAAGTTAAACTACTGCAAAAATAAAAATTGTAGCTAACAGACTCTAACAGAATGAAACACAATCCACGCTTAGGTAGTTTGTCTGGTATAAGTAGCCATAAGTAATCATAATTAATCAAATATGAAAGAGTAAGAATAAACATCAATAAGATATACCTAAATTAGCAAAGTTACAAGAATTAACTACAAAGAGAATTGCACAATTGATACTCAACATAATACAAGTGCTGCAATTACTTACCCATGTGTATTGAGAGATATATTAACAAGTTCGCCTGTTTCCTTGGTCACTGCATGAAGAATTCGCATTCTCTGATCTTCAGTACAAACTTCTAGAAGTTTTTGCACGAGATAGTTACCAAATTGATCTGTCATCAATTCTATTATATGATCAATAATCTCCAAAAATATCTTCTCCACATCTTCAGGAGATCCTTCATCAAACTTCCTCTGCAGAAAACGACAGCCATTCTGGTCCATTGCTGTGGAATAGATCTGTCCTTTTATTTCATCCAAAGATGCATACTTAAGCTGCTGCTGCTGTTGAGAAGTCACCAAGGATCTGAGAGGGATTTCAGATTCTGTAATCTGAGGTGAAATGCTTCTATAATGACCATGAATGTCCAAATTAAAAGGCCCAGAAAGTAAATGTCCGTTTGGCAACGTCTTTCCATTGCATTGTCCATTGCTTAAAGCCTGCTTTTCGCTTCCTGAAGGAACTGGATTGATGGTTGTAATAGAGTTTATACCTCGGGAATGATTTCTAGTCAAAATCTTTTCTGGAAAGGCAGGTTTCTGTTCAGACTCCAAAATTCCTCCCATATGAGGATCCTTAAATGGAACAGAACTAGGCTTCAAGGTTCTACTGTTAACAACTCTTTGTATCTGGCCATGATAAAAGGGACAGTTTTCACCTCTGCCACAGAATCCTTGAGCATGATATCGACATATATTTCCACTTTGCACAGAACCTTCTAACTGATTGCATGAACCCAGCATGCCATGTACCGGACTGGCCACCCAGTCTCTTCCATTGAAGACTTCTCCTTGCAGTTGGGTACTCCCCACCGGTGGCTTGAATTGTACAACACTTGGAACTGAAGAATACAAACCGTGTTGTCTTACAGTTCTGTTGGAAGAATCACCAACAAAAGCAGCTCCCACTTGATTGGGGAGAGCAGCTAGAGCCTGACCGTGAGTCTGCTGCAACAACATGTATTCCTGCTGCGTTCTAAAGCGCCCTTCTTCCTCCATGCGCTGCCATGATGGTTGCATTCTATTGACTTGCTGGTGCAGATCAGAAACAGAAGGCTGGCATGACTGAGGTTGCATGAATGGTCCAATTGAAGGATCAAAGTAATAATGCTGCTGCAAGTTGCTGCCAAGAGACATAGAAGGATTTGCCAAAAACTGATAGCCTTGGATTCCAGGTACCGGAGGTGTTGCTACAGAATTCACTGGAAATGACTGCTGGAAGTCGAGTGATCCCAGTGAAGATGTTTTAAATGGCAATCCCAAACCGTTCATGTATGTATCTGTGTGATAAGCATTTTGTTTCAAAACTTTCTTCATTGTCTGAGTTTCTGTAAGGGGCAATATTCCAGTCCCTACGCGTTGAACATCGCCATTGCGGTGATGGTTTAACTGGGAGGATTGATCAATACCATATGACACGGTTCTTGAGGAGCTAAAAGAATTAACATCCACATTCAAGTGCATTGGCAAGGTGGTTTTCATGACATCAAAAGCAGAATAACTATGACCTTTCTGCATCTCAATCCCTCCATTGACATTATCCACCAAATTGACTTGCCTACTATCCCCACCATTCCCATCCCCATTCGTCGTTTCCTTAAAATTAAGATTACCAAACACTGCTGCAAGAGATTGATCATCAAGAAGAGCATGCTCAACCCCATTCTGATTGACACCCAGGTCAGGAAAAAGATGTTGCTGAGCTGGTAATGAAACCCCGCTCTTAGCCACATGTTGCTCTTCGGCTTTCAATGGGGATGATTTCTGGTCCAACAAGAGCTGGGGTGAATTCCTACTGTCTGATGATGACACTGAGCCACAGTAATAGGAAAGGGAACCGGAGGAAACAGCATAAAAATCCCCAGATAAAACAGACTCGCCTTCGGCTTCGTCTTTTGAAGAGCCAACACTCCGACCATGTGGAGGCGCGGAGGTCGCTCGGGGAATTTCCCCCAAAAGCATCTCAAACTCTTCATCCTCTTGCACACTGACCTTCCTATCCATCATATTCCCAACGCCAAGTAGCTCTATCTCTGCCCAATCTAATTTTCTTAAAGAATACACAAATAACAAAACAATCTTATACCACAACACAGCAGAGCGCTAACAGAATCAATCCGCGGCCAATTCAAAGGGTATTTCTTTCTTTCAGGTTTGCAATTATACTTGTATAATCACAAAAACCCTAGATCATAAACCCTAAAGAAAAGTAAAACTCAGGACAGGAGCTACACAGAAAGGAATGAAAGAACGCCAAAAACTGATAAAACCCAAGGATCGGAGCACCACGACAAACCTTGATAGACGCTCGATTTGCTTTTCTGCAGAGAAATCTCCAAATTTGGGTCTTAAACCCTTGTAAAACCCATCACATTGTCAATAAAATTAAAGAATCGGAGAAACTTCTCCAGGGTAATGCCCAGAGTTGCAGAGGAGGATAATCAAAATTGAGAAAGAAATGGAGCAATGCCGAAATATATAGACATCGTTGTGTGTATGGGTGAGGAAGAGTGTCGAGGAAGATGGCAAAAATGCTGCAGCGGCCACAGCAGCAGCGCTAGCAGCTCTATGGCCTACACCATTTTATGGAAAATCTTCCATTAAATTAATCTTGGGGAACCGTGAGAAATCCCTGTTTTTGTTCATGCTTTATATCTTGGTTGCTTTTGGGGGGTTTTCCTCTTTCTTATCGAGGGAATGTTTACCCTATACCTCGGTTGGGTTTAAATATTTTTTAATTTTAATTATATTATTCTTAATTTACGAAAAAATTAGGGTTTTACCGTGGTAATAAGAAGTGTTTTTAGGTTTTTTTAATATTAAAGATAATAGATAAATCATTACATCATAAAGATGCTTCTAAGTGCAACCTCAATCAAAATAATAATAAATCAGCATTTTCTAAATCCATTAATGTATAAGCAAGTATTAAAAATTCATATAATCCAAAACAAACAATCACATTAAATTTTTAATGCTCATTCGAAGAGCCTATGAATCAAACAAACAATCACCTCACATCATGAGAGTAAATAAATCTTTGAATTAAGGTTTTAGAATTATTAATAAAATAAATTTTTAAATTAAAGTTTTAGAATTATTAATAAAAAAATATATTATATTGATATTACAATAAAGTTTTAATATTTATTAGAAAAGTCTATCAATCAAACAATTATATTAAATTTTTAATGGTAAATAAAAGTCCATAAATCTCTAAATTACTGTATTATAATCATTAATAAATGATATTTTATATTGATTTTTCTTGGGATTTCTAATCACATTGTCTATATTAGTGGTGTTCTATCCATTCATATCTCTGTTTTTCTTTGCTATGAATTGTCTTTTAAATGTTAAATGAATTGTTTTTAAAAGAAAGTTTATTGTTAAATGTGTTTAGTTAAAGTGACATTTTTATAAATTTATTAGAGTATAAATTAAATCTATATGATATATTTATTTATTTGTTGTTTAAAGTTATTTGTGTGTTTAAGTTTAAGATTTTGGTAAAATTGGTATATATATTATTTATAGTTAATTAATTAAAGGAAAGTTAAAAGATAATAGTTTGAGTGTTAATTATTCGAGTTCTATTTTCCGGAGATATGTTACTTTATGTAATAAAAATTTGAACATGTTGAAATTGGAGACAAGTAATTTCTATAGATCTAAAGGAGCATGAAAATTTTACATATCTTGATATTGAGGTGAATAGTGATAGCTATTGTGATTTAATCGTCGTTCTTGCCCAAAACAATCCACCAAAGTTACTATTAGCTAGTTATCGTTAAAAAAATTCAAAAAAATGTTTTTTTTTTTTGCAAAATATTTTTATTACATTATAAGATCTTGCATTGGATGGTAGAATAGTATACTTCACTTGTGAAATATTTTTATCACATTATATATTTTGCATTGAGTCATTGTCACTTATGAATATTTGTTGAAAAAAATAAATTCAAAAAAGAAAGAGAAAAAAACTAGATTTCCCTACATTCTTCTAACATATACTAACTCCCTGACTTGAAGTGGCTCTCATTTTCTATCTTGATGATGTGTATATCATCTAGTAACAAAGTATAATCCATCCTAATTAAAACCTCCACATCCCCTTAATTATGTCGAAAGGTGTTTTCTCTACAAGGTAGGGTGAGCAAACATTGTTCACTCTAGCGAATCATAGAGCTGTGTTTTCGTCGTCCTTCATCCACTCAAAATATGACATGTAGCTTTTTCATAGTTTGCTAACCACGTCACAGGCTCTGTCATCTTACGTCATCTCGACATTAGTTGTTGACGATTTGAGCTCTTTGAACTTGGCTCCTGTTTGTAGAGACAGTCGATATTCACCTCACATTTTAGGCATTTCAGGTTATAGAAAATCAATCGAGAAGATTATGCATAATAATACAGGAGGGTCAGATTTGATGATGTAGTGGAATGAATTCATGATTCTATTTTTATATTAGTGGTCCCACTTCATTGTCGTGTTTCTCATAGCAGATTCATGAGAATTTACCACAACTGGCCCAGATTCAGAGTCAGGTTCAATACTAATTCATTCCTGGACGAGTGAGCTCGGTGTGGTTTATGGAAAATGACAGAAGATTAGGAAAAAGAACAGCATATTTCATGGTTAGGCGACGAAGAAAATGACACACAAAAAGAAAATGGGAGAGGAGGATGGTATATATCTGGGTGAGGTCTCCCACAAGAAGTATTATCTTCTTGTGAGTATAGCATTGCAATTATTATCATCTTCAGCTGCAATCTCTATTACAAGCATCCCCGAAGTGGAAGTTGTTGGGGTTCCCATGTTTTGGCCAGATTGGCAAGACCAAAAGATGAGACAACATCAGAACCACTTTGGGGCCCTAAGATCTAGCCCTCCTGGACCCGGAGAGGGATCTCTCCAATAGATCAAAGAATGATGTATCTTTGAAGCTCAGAAAGATATGTTAGGCTAGTTATGAAGCACAGAGGGGGGTTTTAAATGATTTGGTTGAAGGGCTGCTGGGTTGGTTAGGAGATCATGGACTGGGAAAGGAATGGGAGAAAAGGAACAAAGCAGCAGGAGGCTTCAGCAAAGAAGATAGGCCAAGACCGTGCCATCCATTGGGCTATGGAGTCATGAGAGGGAGATTACTTGCAACAACTAGCCAAGGCTTCCAAAGGGCAAGTCATCTACACTAAAGGATCTTTTTAGATAGATGATGGGATGGAACATTAAGGAAGGAAAGTGAAAGAAGGAGAACAACCAGATTTCTGTCTATAGATCAGGTCAGAGGTCATTTAACTCCAGACCTGCTTGGACATACTCAAAGGCAACTCTCAAAGAGACAATGGGGCAGCTTATAGATCAGACCAGAGGTCATTTAACTCCAGGTCTGCTTTAGCAACTCCAAGGGAAAGACAGAGATAAGATTACAAAGAAAGATCTAAGAGGCAAACCCCCAAGTTCATACATCAGCCAGCAGGCAATAACATCCGCTGCGCTGGTTAAACCCATGAATTAACTCTTAGATAGCACATGGAGCAAAAAACATAAAGGTAGGGAGAGCAGACAACATAGGGCACCTAACAAGGGTGAATCCTATACCATTATTCTGATGCCTACCAGAAGAACATGAAACAATGTGAAAATGTAATACACAAAGTTAAGAAACACATCACCAATAGTAATAGACCAAGATCCTGTGAAATGTGCTTTGATTAATTGATGCAAAACCAGTCATGTACAATATGGCTCAATGGCTATTACAGTCCAGACTTCTCCTCCCAGCCTATTACATACAAACTACTCTGCTATTCCCTCCCAAGACTGTTCTAACAGTCGGAATGAATCCCTCTAACAGCAAACTAGGCAGCAACTGAACAACAACCTTTACAATTCGTTCTCAGGGATTTTATAGGAGAAGAGGAAGAGACAGAGGCAGATGGACAATTAAATGAGACTCATTAAGACAGAATGGCGGAAGTGTCCACGCCCACGCTGCTTAATGGCTATCTGCAACGCTGTAGGTACTCTGAGACTGGTTCGGAGATCTCTGTCAGGTCGATTTTGACCTCTAATACATTCTTTAAATCCTTATGGTGCTTGGAGCTCTGCGCTAGCCTTCTGGAATAGATGAACTGGTGAAAGATCTACACGGTTTCTCCATTCCTCTTTAATGTTGCTTGACAGTCTCTTGAGAAGTTCTGTCAGTGCATTAATCTGTTTAAGGGCTCGAGGAGGCATGGAGATTGCTGTAGGAAGGTGTACGTCTGGAGAGAACGTCCTGCTGTTAGGTAGCGCAGTAATGACTTTGCTGGTGCGCTCTTAACCTTCAAACAGTGCTTGAATCCTTTGACTTGCGGGGTTAACACTAATTATGTCAATAGAAACCACTAACCCCTTTGTAACCATCTGTTGATCTGTTGGCAGTGCTGAGAATACCTCTATGAGCTGTCGGCACAACGAAATAGCTCTGTTGAAGACCCAAGCAGTGGTGGAGAAATGTAGTGAAAACCCAAAGGAACGGTGGTAACAGCGGAGAGGAGCGGAGAAATGAACACATAGTGCAAAACCCAAAGACTAGCGTTGGGTCGAAATACAAAGGAAATGACGGAAAACAATGGAGCGGAGGCCATGGAGGTGGGACCGACCGTGGCGGGGGGCGATTAAACCTGGGCCGTCAGATTCGGGAGGAGACGGACGGCGGAGATGAAATCCCAAGACCTCAATCGGGGCGACACACGACAAACCTCCGATTGCGATTGGAAATGGAGGAGCGATTAAGCGCTGACCGTTGGATCTGCGATCAGATCAACGGCTCACAATCAATCGGCGGGAAAAGAGGGGCGCGATGAGCGATGATGTGATTGCGCAATAGCCGTTGGATCGGCGGGACAGATCAACGGTCGGGAACGCCATCGGAGGGGAAGGAGCGATTAAGCGCTGGCCATTAGATCGGCGGGACAGATCAACGGTCAGGATTGAATCGGGGGGTCGGCGGAAAGACTTGCGATCAATCGGGGGTGATAGCATGAATGTTGCGATTGCGATGAGCGGGGGGCTTGCGATTAGCGGACAGCCGTCAGATCTAAGCGGATCAACGGTTTAGATCAGAGCGGGGACTTAACGATATAATCAAATCGCATCGGGGGTTTTATGATGTAACAAAAGAAATGGACCCGCCGATAGTTCCGATTGCGATTAGCGCCTAGGACTTAAGCACTTGGTCCTGGTGCGGGGTCACGTGGGGAAGTGGTTAAGGGAAAGGGGCTAGGCCTTATAATAAGGTCGGGACAAGGGTTTTTTGCCCATTTTAATGGATTTTGGAGGTTTTAAAGGGAAACGATAGGGGAAAAAGGGGGGAAAGAAGGCCAACAAAGGTTAAGGGGGGAATTTAAAGGGGATTTTTAGGGGGATTTGAAGGGTAAGAAGGGAAATAGAAGGGGAAAACAAGGGGGATGAAAAGGGGCCAATTGGGGGAGAAATAAGAAGGAAAAGGGGGCCTTTGGGCATTTCTTCACATAACAGAGAGGCTTTAAAAGGGAAATCAGCAGAGGGGATTTGATCAAAGGTTAAAAGGCACAAAGAGGCTTCAAGGAGACCGCGTTTTCAGCGGAAATGCATTCCTTGAAGACTCAAAAACAATTTAGCCCCCTATTTGCTTGTCAAAAATTTATAGGGGGGCTAACAGTGGCTCCACATGGGGATGGCTTCTTCTTGAAGGAGCCAAGAAACCAGAAATTGATCTCTTGGTGTAGGCCAGATGCCTGCTGCTTGAACCATCTATTTCTTTCTTTGATCAGCTGCCACAAACTGTGAAGACAACATATCAGCAGAAACATTCTCATACAACTACCTACCCACACTATAGTCCTAACATTTTTTCTTCTTGGGTGCATTTGGACTTGCAGACCCTTTTACATCATTAATCTTTATAAACAGGAAAAATAAACCTATTCTACCTCTACCCTTATTACTCCATGAGACTAGATTAGACTGTTGGCCTCATATGCTTCTCTACCTACACTACTACCTGCTAGGATTAGACTGTCTAGCAGGTTTCTTCTCTACATTCTAAGACAGAAAATGAAACAACTAACTACATGCTCATAGACTGAGCTTATTTCAGACCTCCTACCTACCCTAATCTAACTGGAAATCTTTAATGTTTTAAGTGATACAATAATGCCAATGCAGCCAGTCTAATAACAGCAAAAAAGGATATGAGCACTGACTGCCTGTCAGAGATAACCACAAGGGGCTCGGCATGTGGTTCTTCAAAACTGAGGCCACCAGCAGCGGTGACCAATTCTGATGCGTTTGGCTCTTGCAAAAGATTAATGCTTGTGGAGCTGAGCCAATCAGGGCCTCCATGTAGTCTGCCACAGAGTCAACAAACTCATGATGTAAACTTTTTTCTTTAAAGCCTACCATGACTGATAGGCTGTCTGCATCCTGGGCAGCTTCAATCGCTGCGTCTGTAGTGAGGCCTTTGTAATCACACTCCTCCTCTTCCTGGTTGGGAGTATTTGGCATATGGGCATCGACCAGGAATACCTCCTCTTCCTCTGGATCAAGGTCGAGACGCCCGCGGGGAAGGAGATCTCGCTCATCTTCATTGCAGCTTGAGCTAGAGGGCTCATTATATTCAACAGTGCTGTCCTCTAGTACCACAGGCCGGTTCTGCTGCAACGGGCTAAACTCTGTGAAAAAACCAACATATTCTTGAGCGGGGGCTTCTTTGATTACCTTAATCCCTTCGGGAGAAGGCTCTGGATATTCGTTCCGCTCAAGACTTCCCTCATCTCTTTCCTCTTTGTCCTCTGCGCTGAAGAGCTGCTGGCCTCTGTCCGCTTGGCAAGTGTAACTGATGTTCAGATATAAAGCAGATAGAAGATTCAATGAATCTTCGTCTGCTATCATGTTTTCAATGCTTTCTCCATCAGTATCATAAATGGCCGGCATTAACTCATCATCTTCCTGAAGCTGATGGTCGCAGTCTTCCTCCCATGAGACCTCTGATGATGGCCGTGCAAGCTCGGTTTCCCTTTGGAAAAACTCATCATCAGACATATCCACATCAGAGAAATCATAATTGTAAGTATTGTCACCCATCAAATCTTCAGGACTCTCAGCAATTCTTTCTTCAAAATACTCTGCAAGTTCATTTTATGATTCAAGCTCTGGTTCATCATACATGCTTGGCATGCGACTTCTGTCTTGCAGAGATCTGATTTGTCTTTCTTGAGGACAAGGAGCAGGTCTTTCCCAATCATCCTCTCTAGTTTTAGCCTCATCTTCTTGCTCTTTTGCTTTCAACAAGGAACTGGCAGCCTCTATCAGTCTCTCCAGCTTGTCCGCTAAAGAGATCTGCGTTGTTTGCTCTGTTCGGTCCTTCCTTGCTGCTCTTAATCTTTCTTCCCTGCACTGTATGTTGTATTCGATAGTGATTGCTATATCCTGCATTTCCTCCAGGCTCGAAGGCTCCTTTTGCCTTATGTGGAATTCCACCTCGGGGTCAAAAGAACTTGGATAATGCAGTAAAGCCCATCCCAAAGGTGGTTTTATATCAGAAGGCATTGCATCATATACCTTATTGAACCTGGCTGAAAACTCTTGCACTGTCTCCCCTGGCTGCCTTCTCAAATTCTAATATTCTTTTAGGATGAGGAGAGCATTCTTTGGGGCCGCCCATCTATCTAGGAAAACTTGAGAAAACTGGTGGAAGCAGAAAATGCTTGCTTCTGGAAGGCCTTTGAGCCAACTCTTAACATTTCCTTGTAACGACAAAGCAAACATCCTAATGCACACATCATCTTCTTCTATTTCATACAGCTCAAGTAAATCCTCCAGATTTTGAACATGTTCTTCAGCAGAGGACCCTTTATCTTCCCCATCAAAATGAGGCAGCTGGTTTATTAATTCTGTAGGCAGGGGTTGGAAGAAGAGAGGTAAAACCAGAGGCTTATATCTTTCTATGACCTTTGTAGGTGTGGGTGATGTAACAACAAGCTCATGGCTGCTTGAAGCTTCTTGAAGAGTGGGAGATACAACATGAGCTTCTTGTTCCACCAGGTTTTTCACAGGAGTATAGGTCTGCTCACGGTCTGAAGACCGAGGCTTGAGATCTTTCCCATACTCATCATGGGTTTCATCTTTGTACACTTGATTAGGCTTAAAGTAGGACAGAACATAGAGGTAGACAAAAACAATGAATTCTTTAAACCAAATCCAACCCGTATGTTCTACCCTTCTATGAGGTCTGGCCATCTTTCAGGTTCTTCCTCCAGTGGAGTCTTCTAGGATTATGGAGTGTGGAGTCGCCAGGTGGATGAGTTTAACAATTTGAAGCAGGATGTTGGCCACCATCAGCAATGAGAAGCCAATCTAAAGGCGAAGTGGTTCTTGACTCTCAGATTCGTCCCCAGTGGAGTCGCCATTATGTTGGGGTTCCCATGTTTTGGCCAGATTGGCAAGACCAAAAGATGAGACAACATCAGAACCACTTTGGGGCCCTAGGATCTAGCCCTCCTGGACCCGGAGAGGGATCTCTCCAAAAAACAAAGAATGATTTATCTTTGAAGCTCAAAATGAGATGTTAGGCTAGTTATGAAGCACAGAGGGGGGTTTAAAATGGTTTGGTTGAAGGGTTGTTGGGTTGGTCATGAGATCATGGACTGAGAAAGCAGTGGGAGGAAAGGAACAAAGCAACAGGATGTTTCAGCAAGGAGAATGGGCCAAGACCGTGCCATCCATTGGGCTATGGAGTCATGAGAGGGAATTACTTGCATCCACTAGCCAAGGCTTTCAAAGGGCATGTCATCTAATACTAAAGGATCTTTAGATTAGAGAGTGGGGTGGAACATTAAGGAGAGAAAGTGGGAGAAGGAAAGACAACCAACTTTCTGTCTATAGATCAGGTCAGAGGTCATTTAACTCCAGACCTGCTTGGACATACTCAAAGGCAGCTCTCAAAGAGACAAAGGGGCAGCTTATAGATCAGACCAGAGGTCATTTAACTCCAGGTCTGCTTTAGCAACTCCAAGGGAAAGACAGAGATAAGATTACAGAGAAACATCTAAGAGGCAAACCCCCAAGTTCATACATCAGCCAGCAGGCAATAACATCCGCTGCACTGGTTAAACCCGTGAATTAACTCTTAGATAGCACATGGAGCAGAAAACATAAAGGTAGGGAGAGCAGACAGCATAGGGCACCTAACAAGGGTGAATCCTATACCATTATTCTGATGCCTACCAGAAGAACATGAAACAATGTGAAAATGTAATACACAGAGTTAAGAAACACATCACCAATAGTAATAGACCAGGATCCTGTGAAATGTGCTTTGATTAATTGATGCAAAACTAGTCATGTACAATATGGCTCAATGGCTATTACAGTCCAGACTTCTCCTCCCAGCCTATTACATACAAACTACTCTGCTATTCCCTCCCAAGACTGTTCTAACAGTCGGAATGAATCCCTCTAACAGCAAACTAGGCAGCAACTGAACAACAACCTTTACAATTCGTTCTCAGGGATTTTATAGGAGAAGAGGAAGAGACAGAGGCAGATGGACAATTAAATGAGACTCATTAAGACAGAATGGCGGAAGTGTCCACGCCCACACTGCTTAATGGCTATCTGCAACGTTGTAGGTACTCTGAGACTGGTTCGGAGATCTCTGTTAGGTCGATTTTGACCTCTGATACATTCTTTAAATCCTTACGGTGCTTGGAGCTCTGCGCTAGCCTTCTGGAATAGATGAACTGGTGAAAGATCTACACGGTTTCTCCATTCCTCTTTAATGCTGCTTGACAGTCTCTTGAGAAGTTCTGTCAGTGCATTAATCTGTTTAAGGGCTCGAGGAGGCATGGAGATTGCTGTAGGAAGGTGTACGTCTGGAGAGAACGTCCTGCTGTTAGGTAGCGTAGTAATGACTTTGCTGGTGCGCTCTTAACCTTCAAACAGTGCTTGAATCCTTTGACTTGCGGGGTTAACACTAATTATGTCAATAGAAACCACTAACCCCTTTGTAACCATCTGCTGATCTGCTGGCAGTGCTGAGAATACCTCTATGAGTTGTCGGCACAACGAAATAGCTCTGTTTAAGACCCGAGCAGTGGTGGAGAAATGCAGTGAAAACCCGGAGGAACGGTGGCAGAACGGTGGTAACAGCGGAGAGGAGCGGAGAAATGAACACATAGTGCAAAACCCAAAGACTAGCGTTGGGTCGAAATACAAAGGAAATGACAGAAAACAATGGAGAGGAGGCCATGGAGGTGGGACCGACCGTGGCGGGGGGCGATTAAACCTGGGCCGTCAGATCCGGGAGGAGACGGACGGCGGAGATGAAATCGCAAGACCTCAATCGGGGTGGCACACGACAAACCTCCGATTGCGATTGGAAATGGAGGAGCGATTAAGTGTTGACCGTTGGATCTGCGATCAGATCAACGACTCACAATCAATCAGCGGGAAAAGAGGGGCATGATGAGTGATGATGCGATTGCGCGATAGCCGTTGGATCGGCGAGACAGATCAACGGTCGGGAACGCCATCGGAGGGGAAGGAGCGATTAAGCGCTGGCCGTTAGATCGGCGGGACAGATCAACGGTCAGGATTGAATCGGGGGGTCGGCGGAAAGAATTGCGATCAATCGGGGGTGATAGCATGAATGTTGCCATTGCGATGAGCGGGGGGCTTGCGATTAGCGGACAGCCGTCAGATCTAAGCGGATCAACGGTTCAGATCGGAGCGGGGACTTAACGATATAATCAAATCGCATCGAGGGTTTTATGATGTAACAAAAGAAATGGACCCGCCGATAGTTCCGATTGCGATTAGCGCCTGGGACTTAAGCACTTGGTCCTGGCGCGGGGTCACGTGGGGAAGTGGTTAAGGGAAAGGGGCTAGGCCTTATAATAAGGTCGGGACAAGGGTTTTTTGCCCATTTTAATGGATTTTAGAGGTTTTAAAGGGAAACGATAGGGGAAAAAGGGGGGAAAGAAGGCCAACAAAGGTTAAGGGGGGAATTTAAAGGGGATTTTTAGGGGGATTTGAAGGGTAAGAAGGGAAATAGAAGGGGAAAACAAGGGGGATGAAAATGGGCCAATTGGGGGAGAAATAAGAAGGAAAAGGGGGCCTTTGGGCATTTCTTCACATAACAGAGAGGCTTTAAAAGGGAAATCAGCAGAGGGGATTTGATCAAAGGATAAAAGGCACAAAGAGGCTTCAAGGAGACCGCGTTTTCAGCGGAAATGCATTCCTTGAAGACTCAAAAACAATTTAGCCCCCTATTTGCTTGTCAAAAATTTATAGGGGGGCTAACAGAAGTTGAAATGAACTCGGCATCGCCTAACGCCAGGATTGTTCGAGCCATCGTTGTTCAGGCCTCCATTGTCTTCTACAAAACTCCTGCTAGTCTCGATAAAGCCTCCACCTTACATATGTATGACACAACAATTAGGTGTGTTGGTGGAGTCCTCTACTAGGAAAACCAAATGCAAACAACAACTATGTATGCTAAAGGGGTGGAACTTTATTGTGCACCAACTATTGATGAAAGAGATTCATGAAAAATATCAATGCGCCATATAGGTCTGGAGGGTGAATGTTTTGTGTTGTCAGCTAATCGGTGCTACAGAAGAAAAGACTTAGCTCCTCCACCAGACTATGTCTTTGGAGGTTCAGAGGAGAATATGGCTTCGGAGAGTGTTATATGTGCAAGTAGAAGTGTTATCATTTCTCCTTCCGATACTGTATTGACAGGGCCCACTTTTTAAGGGGAGCGTCTAATTACTACAGATCAAGATTTTGGTGAAATCACCCTAGTAAAATTTGATTTTGATATTGTTGGGCACTATTGAAGACTTGACGTGTTAAAATTGATGGTAAATGAATATCCAAATAATATTGTCATATTTTTTGTAGAAATTATACAAACAATACATATACCAATGGATTCAATCTGATCGTGCAATATTCTAGAGAAAGATATTGAATCCTTCTACAATTAATTTGCGGAAATTAAACACGATCGCACAATCACACCAAGTAAGAGAAAGAAGCAAATCAATCGCACAACACATATATTTTTCCTGGGGAAAGCTTGTTGCTCAAAACCCCTTTATATTTATTGTATAATCAACCAAGGAATCATGAAACAATGCAATGCACTCTTCTCACAAGAGTCTGTTGCACTCTACCAACTGTCTCACACTGATTCAGACAAAATCTACCAACACTTAGCCAATTTCCTGCCTCTACTCGGGCTACCTTGCTTGCACAATTCTAAGAACAATCGATCCATATTAATTAGGAAATTAAACCTTCCAAAACTACGCAATACATCATGGGCAATCCTATGGTTGTCTAATTGCGCGCCGACAATTTACTAATAATACAACTGATAGATAACATCCTTTTAACCTCTGTCTCAACTGGGTCTTCATCAGAACTGCCATGCATGCAACTATTAATAGTAAATCATTAGTCACTTGACAAATCACTGCATGTGAATTAAATTTGATTTAATTTGCTTGACCTCTCACTAGTGCAACAATTAGTTACAACTAGTTATATTGACTTTAACTCACTTAATTGAGTTAACTGATTTTTCATGCATTAAACTAATACACTAATTGCAACTTGGACTCTAAAACAAATAGAATCACTCTACATGCTTCACCAACCACCCTCAACTCAAATTTTGTGAACTAACTGAGTCTATCACACTTAGTTAACTATTACAAGTGATTATGAGACAAGATTACAATTTATTGTCCAATTTAATTAAGGGAAAAATAAATTAGACACACATTTCTTGTTGAATTTTCAAAACTCCCTCTCAACATGTTGAGATTGCAACAAGATGATGAGCTTAGTGGAAAGAAGTCGCCTTCACTAAGTGGGCCCGCAGGCTATTTTTGGCGCAAAGTCTATTTTTAGATATATGGATCATGTTCTATGAGTTGCAGGATGTTATTTGTGGATGGTTGGTCAAGTCGGAAAAAATAGATGGACTTCTATTTTTAGACATATTTGGTGGAATCTATTTTTAGATTGCCAGTCTAAAAATAGATATGTCGAATATTATTAGCTCTTAATAATTTTTGGACTATAAACATTATCTTATTCTCTTGGAGCACTTCAGTTAAGTTCACAGATGTGGCACAGGAGCTGACAGAAGGAATTACGCTATTCCTGAGGGTTAAGTGGAGCTATTGCATGGATACTTCAGTTAGAACTCATGTGAGAGAGTTTGGTGGAGTTGATTGAGGAAGTTAAGGGAGTTGTGTTCAGTTTAACTAATCTAAACATAGTTGAGCTAGTTGTATCTAGTCTAACTGATTGATACACTAGTGAGAGTGGTGTGAATTAATTATTAATTAATTCACAAAATATTAACTCATTAATCAACTGAAGAATACATCAATTAACTACAGTGCATGGACAGTTCAGTGGAGACCAATGGAGAGATAGGTGAAAGGGCAAGATAGACTATATGTTGTGACTATTAGTGATGCATGAATTGCATCTACATATACATTGGAGTTGCCAATGATAATCACGCAGTCAATGAGAGTGGGATTACATCGAATTGGTCTTTGTAATCAGCTTGGATTGCGTAGTGGAGGCAGGCTAGCAGGTGGAAAATATCGGTGCATGGATTTGCAAGATTGGGCCTGATTAGGGTATGACGATTGTACTGTACTGAGAGCTTGTGATAAGATTTGTATGTTTGTATGAGATTGTCATATGATCTCCATGTTACATAATATGATAGTTGGGGTTTTTAGCTTCAGGCTTTCCCGATAAACAACTGTGTTATGTGTGTTTTTTATTGCTTCATGTGTTTTGCAATTGTTGATTAAATTTCCGCAAGAATTATAGTGGAAGGATTCTGTATTTTGCAAGAAGATAAATATTGCGAGATCAGGAGAGTCCGGATATATACATGCATATTGTATATAATTTCTACACAACAAGAAAAGGATTATCAACTACCCTTATCCTGCCTCTGTGGTATTCAAATTTTCTCTTGGTGAGCGCCTTCGTCAGAATATCTGCATCCTGATCCTACGTGGGAATGTACTGAAGTAACATAATGCGTCTCTTAACACAATCTCTGAGATGGTGGTACCAGATGTCAATATTCTTGGACCTGTCATGGAATACTGGATTAAAAGAGAGTTTTATACAACTCTGGTTATCACAATGTATCACCGTCAGATCTATCTGATGACCAAACAAACCAACAAGTATCTTCCTCATCCAGATGGCCTCACATGTCGCTTGACTGGCTGCCATGTACTCTGCCTCGGCTGATCTGAGTGCAATTGATCGCTGCTTCTTGTTGTGCCAAGAAACTATTGTCGATCCTATGCTGAAGATCCCTCCTGATGTGCTCTTCCTATCTGATGGACTGCCTGCCTAATCTACATCGGTGAAGCCTTGAAGCTTCACTCCCTCTGTCTGTATGTACCATAATCCATACTCTGTAGTGCCCTTGAGATATCCCAAGACATGCTTCCTCGCCTTCCAAAAGAGCTTGTTTGGCTTAACCATAGCTTGACTAAGATGGTTAACTGCGTAACATATGTCTGGTCATGTGCTCACCTAAGTACATGAGTGAACCCACAAGCTGCCTGTAAACAGTAGCGTCCACTACCTCACCTGAAGTAGCATCCTCCTTCCTCCAGTTTCCTGCAAGAGGAGTTTCCATGGGTTTACATCTCTCCATGTGGAACTTCCTCAGAATTTCTTTGGCATACTTGCCTTGAGAAACAAATAGCTCCCTATCCCGTTTCCATATCTCCAAACCAAGGAAATAGTGAAGGAGTCCCATGCCCTTCATCTCAAACTCTCTTGCAAGATCCTATTTGCAAGAAGTTATGAGCTGCTCATCACCTGTCAGAATAAGATCATCAACATAAAGTATGATAATCATAATCTTACCATCAACCACAATCTGGTACAGGTTCGCATCCGCTTCACTCTTCATGAAGCCCAACCCGGTGAAATAGCTATCAATGTTGGTGTACCAAACACGAGGTGGTTGCTTCAGCCCATACAGTGCTCTCTTGAGTCTACACACATGTGACTCCCTATCAAAGGTCTCAAAACATTATGGCTGCTCAATGTACACTTCTTCCTCCATAACTCCATTGAGAAATTTAGTCCTCACATCCATCTGATGTATCTTCCACCCCATCTGCACTAAGAGTGCAAGGATAGATCTAATTGATGAGTACCTTGCAACTAGCGCAAAAGTATCCTCATAGTCAATCCCCTCAACCTGTGAGAATACCTGGGCTACAAATCTAGCCTTGTGCTTCTCCACACTCCCATTTGTTGCCTGCTTCACCTTATAGATCCATCTATATCCAACCACTGACTTCCCGACTGATCTTGGGACAACTTCCCATCCATTGTTCCTGACGATGAAGTCATACTCCTCAACCATGGCGTCAACCCAAGTTGGTTGTTGCACTGCTTCCTCAAAATAGGATGCTTCTATCACAATACACTTGCTCCTAAGATCCATGTTTCCAGTATACATGTTTGGTGATTGTCTCTGTCTGCATTGTGATGTAGGTGCCCCTACATGTTCTGTTGCATCAAGTCTCAATCTGTTAGCCTCTGTGGTGTGCCTCCTACCATGTCTAGTGGATGGCTCTGCATGAGTGGTTTTTTTCACTCCATGATCCTCTTCATGTGGCTGCTCCACATCTTGAGGTTCATCCTTTGGAACCAAGAGTTCCTCATCTGCATGCAAATCAAGCTCCCTCTCAAGGGACAATCACGTGGCTTTCTCCTCATCAGATTTTACATCCCGTCTACCAATTTTCATCTTATTGTTCGTCAAATACACCCGATAGTTATGGGGAGTATCAGTGTACCCCACAAATATCCCAATCTCTGTTGTTGGTTCTAGCTTCTTTCTGGAATCTTTGGTCACATGGCAATAGAAAGATGAGCCAAAAATTTTAAAATATGAAACATTAGGTTTCTTACCAGAAAAATCCTCCTCTAGTGTACTCATGCCAAGTATATGATGAGGACTATGGTTCTGCACAAATACTGTTGTGTTGCATGCCTCTGCCCACAGATGCAACGGTAGGCCCTGATCATGTAACATAGCTCACATCGCACCCACAATTGTTTTGTTCTTTCTTCCTGCAACCCCATTCTGTTGTGGGTTATGAGGCACAATAAACTCTCTCTGAATTCCTTCTTTGGCATAGAAGTTCTTGAATTCATTGGAGATGTACTCACCACCATTTTTGCTCTTGAGAGCCTTCACCTACTTCCCTGCATCTTTCTCAACCAATGCTTTAAACTCACAAAATTTTGAGAACGTCTAATCTTTATTTTGCATGAAGTAGATCCAACACTTTCTAGAAAAATCATCAACAAAAATCACATAATACATGTGCTTTGATGTAGAAGTTGTAGAGAATGGTCCACTCACATCTGAGTGAACTCTCTCAAGGATTTTTGCTACTCAGTTCTCCTTCTCGTGAAAAGAGGCCTTTGTATACTTTCCCATGGTACATCCCTTGCATGTGTCTATATGCACAAGAGTACCCTTTGGAAGCCCTGTAGAAATCTATTGCATGACCTTCAAAGCACTGTGGTGTAGATGTCCCAATCTTCTGTGCCATAACTCACCCTCATCCCGGCTCACCACTCCGTCTGCTTTACTCATCAATGTTGTGCAACCATCTACATCAAGTTTGTAGAGGTTCTTCACATGAAACCCAATATTCTTAACCTGTCCTATGGCTTTGTGACGAAGGAATGCTTTCCCTTCACTGAAAACCACATCATATCCTCTATCCTCCAATATAACAACTGAAACTAAATTCTTTTTCAAGCCTGGTACATGCATGACATCTTTTAATAAGAAAGGTTTACCTGACTGTCTCTGGAAATTAACCGTACCAATCCCGGTAGCGCTATACCTCTCGTCATTACCCAGCTCGATGTGCATATGAAGATCCTTCCCCTCCAAGCTACTAAAGAGTTATTTCTCTCCCGTCGTGTGGAAAGATACACCACTATCCAAGTACCACATTGATCCCATCGCACTAGACACCATGTATGAGATGAGTGAGAAGTCCAACTCGAACTGTGAAGCCAAAGCATCACCCATTGCAGATCTTGAAGCCTTCTTGTTGTTGTTCTTCTTATGTGGACAATTAGTGGCATAATGTCCATGCTTGTGACAGTGAAAACATTTCACTCTAGATATGTCGTGCTTCTTACCTTCTTTGTCGGTCTCAGATTTGGAATATGATTTCTTTCCCTTCCCCTTCTTTGCCTTACTAGCCAAGGCACAATTTTCCTCATCATCTGTCTTGGATGAGGATCCATCCCTGGTATTCCACCTGAATTCTTCTTGTACCAAATCCGACCAAAGTTGCTCCTAATATGGTAGCTTCTCCCTCCCATTGACAGAGTCCTAATAACTACGCCAGCTCTTGGGAAGGCCTAGAAGTGCTAGGCTCACCAAGTCATCATCCACTACAGTAATCCTGACACTTCCAAGCTCATCTCGACATTGGATGAACTTAGTTAAGTATTTCAGAATATTGTCGCCTTTCTCCATTTGATTTTCCTGAGCTTGTCCTTTAGTGCCAATTTTCGGTGGTCATTGTTGTTCTGAAACAGATCTGTCAAGGCCTTCCACATTGCATATGGAGTTAGCTTTCCATGGAGACTCGAGACAATGTGATCTCGAACTCCCTCTAATAAGATCCTCCTCGTCTTTGCAACCTTCTTTTGTCAAGCATCAAGAAGAGCAACATCTGCTGTTGCGGGCCTTGGAATATTAGTGTCAATAAATTTTTTCAACCCTTTGTCCTCCAGAACTGTCTTCATTATGTCTTTCCATGAAATATAATTAGAATTTCCCTCGAGTGCATATTCCAATCTTAATCCATTGAAAGCCATCTTGATCCGCTTGTTGCACCAAAGAATATTTTTGCAAATTCGAATGTTATTAAGCACAAACCCAATTTCTTCTCCACTATAGTGATTTTTGACACTCTGATACCATGTAGAAATTATACAAACAATATATATACCAATGGATTCAATCCAATCATGCAATATTCTAAAGCAATATACTGAATCCTTCTATAATTAATTTTCGGAAATTAAACATGATCGCACAATCACACCAAGTAAGAGAAAGAAGAAAATCAATCGCACAACACAGATATTTTTCCCGGGGAAAGCTTGCTGCTCAAAACCCCTCTACCTTTATTGTATAATCAACTAAGGAATCATGAAACAATACAATGCATTCTTCTCACAAGAGTTTGTGCACTCTACCAACTATCTCACACTGATTCGGACAAAATCGACCAACACTTGGCCAATCTCCTGCCTCTACTCAGCCTGCCTTGCTTGTGCAATTCTAAGAACAATTGATCCCTATAAATTAGGAAATTCAACCTTCCAAAACTGCGCAATACATCATGGGCAATCCTATGGTTGTCTAATTGCGCGCCGACAATTTACTAATAATACAACTGATAGATAACATCCCTTTAACCTCTGTCTCAATTGGGTCTTCATCAGAACTAACATGCATGCAACTATTAATAGTAAATCATCAGTCACTTGACAGATCACTGCATGTGAATTAAATCTGATTTAATTCACTTGACCTCTCACTAGTGCAACAATCGATTACAATAGTTAGACTCACTTTAACTCACTTGATTGAGTTAATTGATTTCTCATGCATTAAACTAATACACTAATTGCAACTTGGACTTTAAAACAAATAGAATCACTCTACATGCCTTACCAACCACCCTCAACTAGAATTTCATGAGCTAACTAAGTCTATCACACTCAGTTAACTAGTACAAGTGATTATGAGATAAGATTACAATTTATTGTCCAATTTAGTTAAGGGGAAAATAAATTAGACACGCATTTCTTGTTGACTTTTCAACAGTTTCTTCATTTTCTTCAGGGACAACAACATCAAAAAAACAACGAGAATGTGTAAATTTAATCTACAAGCATGGCCCATACATTCAGATGCTTTGTGAATGGATTTCAACGTCATAATGGTCAACTATGCTACCATATGGAATGATGGACAAGCTTGAGCAAAATGTAGAGCTACAAAGACCATATTTTCTGTAAAAGTTATCTTTTATGATTAGAAAGAACAATTTGTTATTGAGAAATCACGGAAACATTTATTTAAATATTTAAAATGTAAAACTAGAGATACCATATCTTCCGCAATAATTTATATTTGCATATAGCAAAAGTTGGACATTATTTTATGGAAAGGAAAAAAAGCAAAGAATACTGTGTATTCTTTTGTTTAATAGGCAGATATTACTTGAATATATAATATTGAAATAATCTGGAAAAAATTAGAGACAGTCGATATCAATCACAACCGAAGATATTTATTTTGGCCTTTTGCATTCTAACCGAAGGCTCTGAAGCATTCACACAAAGCAAATTCCATTTTATGTTTTGAGCTTTCACACACAACAAATTACGTTTTCTTTTTTTTCTGTTGTATAAGTTGAATACAGTAAATGAAGCATTATGTTGTCAAAATATTGGCCACCAAATAGCTCGTCTCCTCTGACAACAATCTTCACTTCAAATTTTCCTCTCTCAAACAATGGATAATCAGAGGTGCTTGCACCTAGGTCGAAAATCAAGACTCTGTTTTAGATCACAGGAATAAACCGTTGTACCAAATCTATAATACATAGCTATGACAGGAGGTTAACTAATAATCAGGAGGTTAACTAATAATTTTCATGGAATTAAGACATATAATGGCAGTGGCGTTTATTGTAGACTTCCTAAATAACGCAAAATTGGGCCGCTACAGTGATGACGACATTGATTTAAAAATTTTCTTACTTGTCATATATTTCATATATATATATATATACATATATATTTTAGATTTCATTTTCCATTTCAATTTGCATCTTATTAATATTGATGCCCATTTTATGTTACAAGTCTATAAAGTACAGCGTAAATATTAGAATTTTTTAATATTATTTATTTATGTTATTTTATGAATTTTAATAAAAACATCGATATAAATATATAGCTTAGTCTAATTAATAGAGGAAATGGTGCTTTTTTGAACATTTGTTTCCTCCTTATTTTTGTTCAAAATCTGATAGAGATTTTTTAAAATCACCAGTTATTTAATTCATAAAGATTGAGGGCAAGACTTTTTAGGGTGTTGTATACAACTTGAGTGGGTCTAATGGTTAAAAGCATGGGTTTCCTCCTAAGAGGTCACAGGTTCAGAACCAGAGGGGGGTAGAGTATGTATGTCTTCGTAGACTTAGTAGTCAAATCGCTGCGCCGGGTCCCTTGTCCCACAAACAAGGGGGTCTCATACACCAATTTAATGTTTGGCTTGTGTGTGACCTTAAAATCTAATTATTATTATTATTTATGCATTCAAATTTGTATTTTAAACAATAACAAATTACGATTTTACTAAAAAATGTACTATCTATTTTGTCTATTAGTTAGCCTACACCCATATATATTAATTAGGTTTAGAGTATGTTTAAAAAGTAATTATATTTGGTTAAGAGTTTGTATTTTTTGAGAGAAAGAAATATGTTAAAAGTTGAAGACAAGGCATGTGGCTATGAGTCAACATGCATTAATGACTATCCCAGCTAATTTCGAAACTAAATTGTGATAAGTTTTCCCACTATATAAAAAACCAAATGTATTTTAAACCGACATAGTTTAGATGTATAAAACATTTTGAACTTATATCATAAGTTAAACTTATACATTCAATGCATTTTGAATAATGAAATGCTATGTTTTTCCCAATACGAAAATAAAATGAAAATTATCTTTATATATTTTATAAGTTTTTAAATATATGAAAATAAACTTAAAAATTACCTTATGCATTTTATAATAACAATTTTCTAAGAACTAGCATAGATCCATCCTAAATACCGATCTAACATGAGCAGAGAGGTATCCATTTTCTTCATGTGCAATTTTTTTATAAACCAACATTATTTAAATGTTTTGTATAGTTATTTAATTTAATTTATTATTTTTAGATTTTTTCAAAAAAATTATTTGGGCCCATGTGAGCAAAATTTCAACTTTGATGATGGACAAACACGATTACACATCATACTTCACTGTAGAACAAGTCTTTCAGCGCAACCAGGTGCTAAGCTCCAAGTTTCTTGGTACCCCAAATCTAGAACGAAAGTTGTTTTTTTTTTTTTTTTTTTTTTAAGTGAATATTATCATTTTTTAGAAATAGTGGGATAACTTATCATAGCTTAAATGTTAACAATTAGTTGGAGCAACTATCATTGGATGCAATTGCAAATATAGGTTGACTCATCACTATTTTTCAAGGATGATGAAAATTATCAATTACAATTTTTATAAATATAAACTATATAACATTAATTGTTTCGAAAATTCTGAACGAGATTTTAGTGAGTTGTATGGTTTCATATTTTAATGTTTCATCATTCTATAAGTTCTACATTTTTTTATTCTAACTTTTTATTGGGTGTATGTCGTGTAGTGACCCTTTCTTATTCTTATCCCTAGAATTGGTGCCTTTTTTTATGAGGTGTGTGTGACTACTAGGATTTGTAATTGCCTCAGCATCTTGGGCGATGATGAGAATCCCAAAATCATTTGGTCACTAGGTGGGTTTGAAGGATGAGCAAGGAGCCAAATTTTAGCACGCTTTGTGGCTACAAGTGGCTCAAACTATTTTGATGTTTTTTAAAAGAACAATTTCCGTGGTCGCAGTGGATTTGTCAATCGTGATTATTTCCAGCAATACGACTTTGCTTCCCTTCACTTTGTTTTCCTCTCTTTTCCTCTCTATTAAGCCCTGCTAAAAGGCCTATTTAAAAGCATTATTAATTTTGTTTTTCAAATTTTGCACTTTCATGACTGTAACTACAGGTACTGGAAACTCAAGTAAAGAAATCAATGTTTTTATTCAAAGATGTGGATGAATTGCATGAATAGCTTTTGTGATTTGTTCTTTTCCTTTCTTTTTTTCTTCAAATTGTTTAGTTGGATGGTTATCATTGTGGGGATAAACGTGTGGAGGAAACAATGCACTTTTGTGACATTAAAATGTGTTAAATATAATAAATATCAAAGTGAAGAGGATGTCAAAGAGATGACTTAACATATAAAAATAGTCAATTGCCAAATTTAAATTTAATTTTATGCTAATTTTATGTTTATTAAGCACCCACTTTTTCATTCTCACTTAGAAGGAACTTATGCCAAAAGAGATGCCTACATTTTACAAAGTTGTGAGACTTAAAAATAACCAAGAATGGATGAAAACAAGTATGTATAAACCTAAATGTCTTTCAATTATGTTGTATTTCAAGATGCAATATATGGAAACATTTATTTTAATAATATTGACTTTCAGAGAATATTCAAAGTCAATAACTAATAAAAATAATCAAATAAAAAGATATAGCTAAAACCATAAAGGGACACCCATTATTTGTCAATTACCAACCAAAAACAACTCGTTCAATGAAAACCAAACAATCTTATCAAAAGCAGAATGTTAATGCAACACACATCACACACTTGGATGCTACCTCATATGGTAATAAACCACATTTAAGCCATGATTTCAATGTTAACTAGAAATGTTATAGGAAACTAGGTAAGTTCATTCTTTAAAAACGAAATGGGCCACTCTCATGGATAATGGTCCTCCACATTATATTCCACAATAAAATAATACATACACTAACAAATTAAAATAATAAAATCAAACTAAGCCATATATAAAATACTTTAATTTCCACCTTAATCATTAATTACATATCTTTCACTTATTTATTACCTTCCCCGCTCTTCCTTTCGATGTTCCTTTGTACCTCTTAGTGCAATTGCTAGTCATTAATTATTACCATTTTCCCTTCTCAATCACCAACAACAATATTCATGACCATTCTCTTCTCATTTTGTTATTCCATGTTTTTCTTATTTTGATTACTACCATTTTCCCTTGTCAATCACCCACAACAATATCCCTCACCATTCTCTTCTCATTTATTTCTTGCCCTTTTTCTTTTTCTTTTTTTCCCTTCTTTTACTTTACTTAGCTTTGCCACCCTATTCTTTCTTAGGTAGGGCTCTCTTGTGGTGTAATGGTGTGTCCACCAATGACTTTCATGGAGCACTTTGATTGTGGGTTCAAAATAAACGTTTATTTCAAAATAAAATTTAATAGTTGAAGTTGTTCAATTTAATGTAAATAATATATATATATATATATATTTTAATTTTATTTAAAGAATTTTAAAACAGATTGTTATTATATTATCAAGTTGTCTTTAAGTGCAATTTTTTGAAAAGTGTTCTAGTTTATTTTTCGATCTAATTTGTCTAGAATCCACAAGGGATTCATTGAAATCACAAGTTTGATGGGTGAAATTTCCACAATCGAAACACCCTAGGGGTCTTTAAGGGTGTTGAATCCATATGTGTAGTGAAAAAACCAGTTTAAACAACACAAATCAACATTTCACCACAAAATTTTATGTCGGATTGTAGCGAGAAACTACTAGAAACTCCAAAAAGTCGCACTTAAAGACAACTTTTTTATGCAGAAACATGTATTGAATCAACATCTATGATTTTGGCAAAGAGTTTTTATAGTTGTCTTTTGAATGAAAAGATTATAGAAGCAATTAAATAATAAATAATTACATTAATAAAAGAGATAAAACTTGAAAACAATTTAAATGAGAAGAGTTCAACATTCTAAATTAATCAATAATTCAATTGTTTAATTTTTGGCTAGTGGATTTCGCAATTTAAGCGATGTAATACTTGTTTGACATTGGGTCAATTATGTCTCACCACTATAACCATTATGTGCATCACACTACCCATATATATATATATATATATATATATATATATATATATATATATATATATATATATATATCCAATAACCTCATAATATTTTATATAACACATTTAGGTGTTTTGCCAAATAATTTATACCATATTATTGATAATTCAATTGTATTTATATTGTAAAATTTAACTATTTATAATGATAAAAAATACAAAAATGATATATTTAATAAGGCGTTTTCTACCAAGGCTACAAATTCGTCTAGAAAGTTATTTTTCGTCGGAATTCGACGATTTTTTTTTCAAAAAAAAAGTTGATCGTAGTAGTGTTTGAAATATTTTTTTGATGGTGGGAATGGATTCAGCGCCATCAAAAGCACCCAAGTACCCAAAATCCTGAAGTTTGACAGTTCTAACCGAGATTTCACAAAATTTTTGCCAAATTTTAGCAAAAATCATGTTGAAATTTCCACTATTTTCTAAACGAATTTATAACCTCAATAAACTACTCTTATTCAATAATTTATATAAATAACATGAAAAACCTAAATAAAATGAGAAAAGTCAACCTTGAACACTAACAATAACTTAATATAAAAACTTAATTATTTATATTGCCCAAAAATTAAAAAGTATGTTACAAGTGAATGATAGATCAATGTAAAGAACGTGCTTAAGACTAGCAACTTATTGCAATTGAATAAGAACCCGTGAATACTCTAGAATCTCATTTAATTCACAAATGACAAGCTTCCAAGGTACTTTATTTTCCTCTCAGAGTCAACTTTGATGTCTGGTACATGGTACAGTATATGTATGGAGAAAGAAGCCATGTTATTGATTAGCAGTACAAATGTTTGGCACAATGAATTTGGTGGTCATACCGATGCTTGGTAAATTTGGTGGTCATAGTTATGGTATTTAGTATTTTATCAAATGATATTTAAATTCCGTTTCAAAAAAATAAAAAAAAAATAAAAGAAAGTTAATGGTCAACCCATGATGGTTCAGAGATATTTATGATGACCATTTATTGAGTGAAAATGTGCACTGCGTGAATTTAAAAACATTGGGAATTGTCTTGGAAGGGCATTGACCAGACAGTGGAATTAATAGCTAAGGGATCTTTCTTTATTTTGTTTGTTTGTTTGTGAGTGAAGTTGTGTTGATTTATTTTCGTTTTAAGTGAGTTGAAGTTGGATCTAATGAGTTGTTAAATGTAATGTATGCAGTATTATATATAAAATAGTGAAAATATACAACTAAGTGGGTATAAAATAGTTAAAAGGTATATTTTAATGGTAAGTTTATATGTGTTAGGTTTGGGGTGTATTGTGTATTTAAAGATTACAATGGTAATGGTTGGAATTGACTTCGTGTTATGCAAATATGAATTTAACTTATTAAAGTTTCTTTACATAATCTCTCACACATATATATATGAGTTGATAAAGTTATAATTATATGTACTAATTTATGATTTATGGTATTTGGAGTGTTTTTTTTACTGTGGTGAATTGGTAACTCCTTGGAGTAATACGAGCGAGGCCCAAGATCAAATGTAGTCATTGCCACTATAACACCAAGAGTATATCTAGCAACCCATAAGCCAGATATACCAGGAATTTATGACTTAGCAAGAACCATGACTCCACAAGGGTGGGGGAGTCTACTCCTTGAGCCTTATCACAACAACAAAGATGTCTTCCCTTGAGATTTGAAATCGAGTGGAGGGGATAACATCTCATTGTACGAACCACTCAGTCGTCCCACGTGGAGACTTTTTTCTTAACATAATAATAATAATCATCTAATTTTAAAGTCATGTCTAGGTAAATGTCAAAGTCAATATATAAGATCTCTTGTATGTGGGATAAGGGGCCTCTTCTATATAGCTATTTCACTACTTAATTTATAGAAGTGTGCATGTAGAAATTTGAATAACTGATATATTATTCACCGAGATTCTCTTGATCACACACTATTTGACTTCATGCACAATACAAAATCTCTTCTACCATTGATCATTACATGCGGAAATAAAATCAATTGCATGCACACATTAAAGCCATAAAAATTCACACATATGAATACAATATGTAATGGGAAAGCTTAAAGCTGAAAACCCCCAACTATCTGTATATTATATATGTCATAGAGATCATGTAACAATCATTATACAAAGCTCCTCACAAGCTCTCATTATAATCTCCACTTGCTACACACTAATCAAGCTAGATCTAGCAAAACACATGCTCCAATCTCTGCCACTTGATAGCCTGCCTCTACTGCGCAATCCCTGCTGAAGAATGCCTCTTGATGAGTTCGAATTACCCCAGCCTTGCTCACGCAGTCTTTATAGGCATCTCTACTAAGTGTTGGATGCAAACCATGCATCACTTATAGTCACAACTGATAGTCACACTTGCCCTTTCTCCTATCTTTGCACTGGTCTCCACTGAAACTGTCCATGCACTGAAGTTAACTGATGTATTCTTTAGTTGATTAATGAGTTTATAATTAGTGAATTAATTAATAATTAATTCACACCACTCTCACTAATTGTATCAATTAGTTAAACTGAATACAAATAGCTCAACTATGTTTGGATTAGTTAAACTGAATACAACTCCACTAACTTCCTCAATCAACTCCACCAAACTCTGTCACATGAGTTCTAACTGAAGTATCCATGCAATAGCTCCACTTAACCCTCAGGAATAGCGTAATTCCTTCTGTCAGCTCCTGTGCCACATCTGTGCACTTAACTGAAGTGCTCCAAGAGAATAAGATATTGTTTATAGTCCAAATATTATTAAGAGCTAATAATATTCGACATATCTATTTTTAGACTGGCAATCTAAAAATAGATTCCACCCAATATGTCTAAAAATAGAAGTCCATCTATTTTCCAACTTGACCAACCATCCACAAATAGCATCCCGCAACTTATAGAACATGATCCATATGTCTAAAAATAGACATATTCTAAAAATAGACTTTGCGACAAAAATCACCTGTGTGGCCCCCACCTAGTTTAGGTGATCACTTTCCAACTAGGATCAGGAATGATGTTTCATGATGCCTCCTTCACTGTTTCTTGTTGCAATCTTCAATAGTGCATATACCCTACCCCTTCAAATTTGAACTCATTGTGATTATACTTTTGGAAGTCATGCTAAAGATAAATACTTAGTATATAATGTGTGTACACATTTTTCTCATGTTTTATTGTATATCATTTCATTTAAAAGTGGTACCATAATAGGAAATCTCAATTGAGCACCTTGCAAATTGAGTGACACTTTTGTTGGAGACCTATAAATTGAATTAGCCTTGGAGTTTTCGAAAGAAGACATCGTTTTCTATCATTAGTAAAAATATAGGCAATAGAGACCTAAGATTCTAAGAGTTACAATACATACAAATTAAGGTTTTTACCCTCTCGTCAAACATGTTTTCTTAAGAGAGGTTGAAAATGACCAAGCTTGGTAATTCAACCATAACTTCCTCTTGAAAATCCAAATTGAGTGAGATTAATGGCGTTGAGAAGAATCGATTTTACATTTTTGAGCTCAGTTGAAATATCATAGATATAACATGTACAAACTACACTTACTTAGTATTGATATAATATGTACGAGCTCCACTTAGTATTGCACATTAAAAAGATTAAAATAATTTACATGGAACTAATTAAAAATTTTATTTTTCCCTTTCTTAGTCAAACTAGTTGTTATATTACAACGGCTAATTGGAGTTTCTCTTCTGTTGAGTTTTCTTGAGTGATGGGGTAGCAACGGATGTGCTCTAGCTCCAAAAATTTGTGGAGGGACTAGAGTACATAAGATCTCCAAGACCCAGCAAGGGATTTGGGAAATTTCATCCGGTTTGGGAGATAATTAATTAATTAATAATTTTAATTAAGGACCCTAAGATGTGAAGAAATTAGATCACTCTCTACTCATATTCTATCCGTATTTAAAATAAATCTATACTGGTTATTAATATTAATATGGACAAGTCCGAAAACCCTAGCGATGGCGGCTGTGGTGTTATAAAATTATATATTACAGAGCAATGCAACACATAAAATATGCGGAAAATACAAGCATACAAAACACATAAAAACCAGAGAGACACAGATATACGTGGTTCACCCAGTTTGGGCTACGTCCACCCCGAACAGCCAATCCTTCTTTCTATTATCCAGCAAAATGAAGAGACACAACCTACAGTAGATCCGCTGTAATATCCTCTGTTCTCTCTCACAGTCTCCCTCTCTGTTCTCGCTCGAGAATATATACAATACACGGCCGCGATACAATGCCCTTCATAAGCGAGGGTTTGCCTTCTAGGGCAAAAAAACCCTAAACTAAACATAACTTCTACGTATCCAGATCATTTGCACAATGAACGACCAAGATTTGACTAGAAATTCTTATACTTTTACAAGGCAATTTAACATATTGTTTTAGCTTCGGGCGCGAGCCGCCGGGGGGGGGGCTCCACTCCGTCGGCTAGCCCCCTGGACCCCCACGGTGGCGATTAATTACGGGCGGCGTTGCCACCCCATTTAAGGTACACGGTTCCAATGCTATGATACAAAGTAAACAAGATAACCAGGCTCCAGACCCAACAATCTCCCACTTGGAGTCTGATTTTAGCAACTCCACCGCTGCTTCATTTGCTGGAAAATGACTCCTCTTTGGACCTGGCTATTTCTCAACTTCATCGTCATCCTTGAAGATCAATTGAAACTAAGCACATTCTCAGTTTCTCCCTGGTTACAACTTTTGTTAGCATATCTGCAGGATTCCGGCTAGTGTGTATCTTTTCCAGCTTCAACTCTCCATCTTCCAATACTGACCGTATGAAATGGTACTTGAGATGTATGTGTTTAGTCCTGGAATGAAATGTTGAGTTCTTTACAAGATGAATGGCACTTTGGCTATCACTGTATAACGTGCCCATATCATGCTTCTTACCCAATTCACCCATAAACCTTTGTAACCAAATCATTTCTTTACTAGCCTCTGTAGCAGCAACATACTCTGCTTCTGTTTTTGAAAGTGCAACAACGCTTTGGATTTTTGAAACCCACTTGACAGCTGTTCCACCTACAGTAAATACATATCCTGTAGTGCTCCTCCTATTATCTCTGTCACCTGCCATATCTACATCAACATATCCCTGTAGAGTAATGTTTGAACCACCAAAGCATAATGCTTGATTTGTGGTACCTCTCAAATATCTGAGAATCCATTTTACTGCCATCCAATGTTCTTTTCCTGGATTATTCATGTACCTGCTTACAACTCCCACTGCATGTGCAATATCAGGCCTTGTGCAAACCATTGCATACATTAAGCTTCCAATTGTTGATGCATATGGAACTTTAGACATATATTCCATTTCTTCGTGGGTCTTGGGGCACATCTCCTTACTAAGTTTGAAATGGCTAGCAAAAGGTGTACTAACTGGTTTTGCATTTTGCATATTAAATCTTTTCAACACCTTTTCTATGTACTCATTCTGAGACAGTGTTAATTTGCGATTTTTCTTGTCTCTAGTTATCCTCATACCAAGGATTTGTTTTGCAGCTCCCAAATCCTTCATTGCAAATGAATTTGCCAATTTTTGTTTGAGCACATTTATTTCCTGCATGTTAGACCCTACAACAAGCATGTCATCTACATACAATAACAATATAATATAGCTGCCATCATTTTTCCTTTTTAGATAAACACAATGATCAGAGTGACATCTAGTATAACCTTGTTAAGACATAAACTTGTCAAATTTTAGATACCACTACCTTGGAGCCTGTTTTAAGCCATACAAGCTCTTCTGTAACCTACACACCAATTTTTCTTTCCCTTTGACCTCATATCCTTCTGGTTGCTGCATGTATATCTCTTCCTCCAAATCTCCATGGAGAAATGTTGTCTTTACATCTAACTATTCAAGATGTAAATCTTCCGTTGCTACAAGACTTAAGATAGTTCTGATTGAATTCATCTTAACAACAGGAGAAAATATTTCATCAAAATCAATACCTTTCTTTTGTGCAAACCCCTTCACCACAAGTCTAGCTTTGTACCTCTGTTTCCCTCCATCTTCTTCCTTCAGCCTGTAAACCCATTTATTCTGCAATGTAGTTTTACCTGCAGGCAACTTGACTAAGTCCCAAGTCTGGTTATGCATTAAGGAGTCCATCTCTTCTTCCATGGCTAGCTCCCACTTCTTCCTACTTTCAAACTGCATTGCTTCTTCATAACATTCAGGTTCACCAGAATCAGTCAACAATAAATAATATAATGAAGGAGAGTATCGTTCAGGGGGTCTACTTATCCTGGTAGATCTTCTAACACCACTTTCAAGTGTTTGAGGTGCCTGTTGTTGTTGTGGTGGTTGCTGCTGCTGTGGTTGTTGATTATTTTCAGGCACCTTTACTTTTTCAGTTATCTCATCAAGAACCATGTATTCCTTGCTTTCTTTTTCCTGTTTCTTTTCCTGCAACTGATTCTTATACAAGACCTTTTCATTGAATATTACATCTTTGCTCCTAATGATTTTGTGATTTTCATAATCATATAAGTGATAACCAAAATCATTAACACCATATCCAATAAAGGTACATTTCTTTGATTTTTCCTCAAGCTTTGTTCTATTTTCTTTACTAATATGGACAAAGGCCTCACAACCAAAAGGCTTTAAAAAAGAGTAGTTTACCTTTTTACCTGTCCATGCTTCCTCTGGAATACCACCATCCAAGGAACTTGAAGGCCCTCTGTTTATTAGATAAACAACAATATCTACAGCATTTGCCCAAAATTGTAAAGGCAATCCTGCATGCAATCTCATGCACCTTGCACGCTCCATGATTTTTCTGTTCATCCTTTCTGACACACCATTTTCTTGTGGTGTTCTTGGAACTATCTTCTCTCTATGAATTCCATGCTCTGAAAAATACCTATCAAACTCTTTGCTGCAATATTCACCTCCATTTTCTGATCTGAGACACTTCAAATTCTTTCCTGTCTCAATCTCAACCAAAGCTTTCCATTTCTTGAAAGTATCAAATACATCAGATTTATTTTGAATACAATAAATCCAAGTTTTTCTAGTTGCATCATCAATAAACGTAACATAATAGCGAGAGCTATTGAGAGATGATACCTGAGCAGGTCCCTATACATCTGTATGCACAAGCTCCAATTTTTAGCTCTTCTTTTCTTTCCCAACTCTGAGAAATCTGACTCTCTTTTGTTTTCCATAAATGCAATTTTCACAGAAATCCAAATCAACATTCTTCAAACCTGGCAACAAATTTCTTGAGTGAAAAATCTTCATCCCCTTCTCACTCATGTGTCCGAGCCTATGATGCCATAATGTTGCATCTGCTCCTTTGGAAGTTAAAGCATTAACAGAGTTAGAAATACCATTGCATAAATACAATGTACCAACCTTTTCGCCTTTTGCTATTACCAGGGCTCCTTTGGTGACCTTCTAAGCTTTATCTGTGAAAGTTGTCACACAACCTTCACCGCCTAACTGCCCTGTTGAAATCAGATTTTTCTTTAGATCTGGAACATGCCTTACCTCCTTTAATAACCATTGGTTTCCATTCTGCTATTTTACAAGAACCTTACCCATTTTAACAATTTTATAGGGTTTATCATCACCCAAACGAACTTGTCCAAAATCTCCTTGAACATAGTCATGAAAATATTTCTTATCAGGTGTGGCATGGAATGAAGCCCCTGAATCTACAACCCAAGAATCAGTAAAATTTTCGAAAGAAAGAATCAAAGCATCTTGTAACACATCACCTATCACATTTTCTTCATGATTGTTTTCTTGCTGTGCATCTCCTTCTTTTCCTTTCTGAGATCTACAATATTTCTTTAGGTGTCCTTTCTTTATGCATTTCTAGCACACTATCCCCGATCTGGACTTGGATCTGCCTTTTCTTGATTTACTGCAATATCCCGAGCTCTTTCCTCTTTCCATTCTTCTTCCCCTAGACTCTGCACTCAAAGCATTAGTCGATGTCTCATCGGAGCTTTTCCGTCGCATTTCCTCGCTAAGGATAGCACCGACAACATCATCAAACTTTAAAGTACTAGATCTAGAGACAGAGTTACTATTGGTCATTAATAAACCATTCGAACTCTCTGGCAATGAGCACAAGAATAATAGAGCTCTAACTTCATCATCGAATTTTACCCCTACAAAACTTAACTGACTGGTAAATGTATTAAAATCAATTAAATGGTCTGCAACAGATCCACCTTCCGACATCTTCATATTAAATAATCGTTTCATAAGAAATACCTTGTTTGAGGCCGAGGGTTTTTCATATAGTTTCGCCAACGTTTGCATCAAACCCTCTGTTGTTGTTTCCTTCGAAATATTGAAGGCGACTGACACCGCAGGGCACAACCGTACTGTTCCGAGTGCCTTTCTATCGAGAATGTTCCATTCCGCGTTTGTCGTTGTCGCCGACTTCTTTGTTTTTCCGCTCAATGGTAGGTATAGATATTTCTGATACAGATAATCTTCCATCTGCATCTTCCACAGTGGGAAGTTTTGGCCGTTAAATTTCTCGACCCTAAACTTACCATCTTCCGCCATTGCTCCCACTCGAAACCAGAACCCTTTTTTTCCGCAATTTTATCGCCCAAATATACCGTTCCGATTCCGGGGGCCGCAGTTAGAAAATTAAATATTACAAAGCAATGAAACACATAAAATATGTGGATAATACAAGCACACAAAACACATAAAACGAGAGAGACACAGATATACGTGGTTCACCCAATTTGGGCTACGTCCACCTCGAATGTACTACTCCTTCCTTTCTATTATCCAAAGAAAATGAAGAGACAAAACCTACAACATCCGCCGTAATATCCCTCGTTCTCTCTCTCGCTCTCTCTGTTTTCGCTCCGAGAATACACTCATAAAAAATACATTGTACTTAACACAATACCCCTCATATATACAAGGGGTTGCCTTCTAGGGCAAAAAAACCCTAATCTAAACATAATTTCTACCGTCGTATCATTTTACGAATGAATGTAAAATTTACCGACTAGAAATTAACATACTTTACACAAGGAAATTTTACATCTATTTTACGCGGGGCGCTCGCCCCGAACCCTCGCTGTGGGCCCGCGTTGTCGCCCACCGACCCCTACTGAAAGAGCGACACCCCTTTGCGCGTTGCCGCTCTTTTGCTGCACAAAGGTCCAATGTTGCAGACACAAAAGTAAACAATATAATCGTGTCTCCACACCCAACAAGCTCACCACTTATATAAGGAAGTGGGGATTGTAGCCATAGAGGATATGTTGTAGATTATTATTTTGATATGGTTCAGTTAAGACTTGTTTTCTCTCTTCAGTTTTTTAGCTAAGTACTCAGAACGTTGTTTAGCACAGGGGTGTTCCTAAGAGGGAATCCCACCTTCATCCTTCAGAGATATTTTGAGTGCCTACTCAGATCGAGTGATTAGCACTACATGTTCCATATTTCAGCATCAAACCAAGCTCAATCTCTCTGTCTACACGTAGATTTTGGGTCAATAGGGATCGGGTTGTGTCATGTGCTTGTAGTTGTAGCAGTGGAGAATACATTTGGGTGATTTCTGATCTATATTTCTAGCTGGAGGAAAGGTTTCCTTCGATTGGGGAGTGCTATTAAGGAAGGACCTTGAGCATTATGAATATATTTGGCACCAGGAGCCACGATGTCTTTTAGTCCTCTGAAGCATAATATCGATCCAGATCTGTGTTATTCTAGGGAGGAGTTGTAGTGGTAGTTCGAATAGATTATTTGTGGAATGATTTCTTCAAATGGAGGGGTAAACCTTTCTCATCTGAGGATCCTATTGAGAGGAGAAATACTTATTTCCATATCATGTCTATCACATAACTCTTTTAGTTATTTTCGTTGTAGCATACTTTGAGCCCTAGGGCTGACAAACTCCATATTTGTCAGACTATTGAGTGTATTTCCCGGAAACCTAATTGGGTTTGTCTTGGAAGGCTATATATGAGCCTTAATCTTCATGTACATTATATTTTAGGAATATATCATCCATTTCATCTTTTTTTTATGTTCATTTTGTAGGTATGTTCCCTGTATGACTGTGTCATAGTAGGTCTTTTCGACATTTTGATATGGTGCATGATGTCTCAGTTCTTGAGGTATTTATCTATTGAGGCTTATTGATTCATGTTGTATGGTTTGTGCCCCATAATTTTGTACTTATTTTCTGATTTTATAATGAATAAAGAATCTCCATATTGGTCTCTCACATTATACATTGATCTTCATTGTTATTTGCATGTTTATGTACCCTATATCTCTCCCATTTAGAAAGATATACAGTGGTATCAGAGCCTAATCTTGTCTCTGCACTGTGCATCTTCAACAATATGTCTATTAAAAAGGGAAGGAGATCCTCTCACAGGATAGAGAGAAGAAGGGTATCTAAGAAAAGCAGAGAAATATGATTATGTCGGATGATAAATATGTGTGTAAACCTTTATGAGGAGAAGATGAGGAGAAGGAATTTCCTAAGCTTCTTCTTTGAACAATGCAAGACATTTGTAAGAGAAATAAAGGAGATGAAGATGGATAGAGTACAAATAATACACACCCTAAAGGGTTTCTACATGGTGAAGGCTCAGACATTTATCACTCACGTGATCAACCCAGGTGAAGCGATAGGCTTCCAATGCTCTACAATACTACCACATTTATTAGTGGAAATGGAGGGTTTCAGGAATAAGAAACTCTTGAAGATTTATATTTTTGAGAGTATGAGTCTCAATCTCGAGAGATTCAAGGGATAATTTGATATTTTTCCAAGAATTTTGTTAGATCAAGGACACTAGAGACCCTGCAGCATCACAATAGATGTGGAGGATTCATCACCAGTAATCTATGATCTACACAGTGACTATGGGAAAAATTTTCTACTATACTTTGATGGTCATCAAAATGGACTACCAAATCATGGGTGAGAGCTAGACATCTACTTCTAGTGAACCCCGGTCACAGGAGATGGAGGCCGATCAAATAGTAACGATGTAGCACCTTGAGGTGAGAGACATGATTGGTGGTTTCATGGACCTTATACATTGGCTCATGCCAATGTGGCCGATATTTTCAGTTCACAAGAGAGGTTGGTGGAGAGGTTTAATAGAAGAGATCCCGAGGCACCTTTCATGGGGCTAGTTGGGTTGTCAAACACTGCGTAATCCAAAAAACCTATATTTTTGAATTTCTAAAACTTTTTGGTTATGGTTCGAGATTTATCCTACACGATGAAGGGTCTATATGTTTATGTGATGTGCATAGTAGAACATCTTCTATGGGTTAGGTTAAATCTAGCAAACCCAGAATTACCCTTCAATATTCCATTTATAGGGATAGATATACTACAAGATACTTAGCCAAAAGCAAAGGTGAAACATTTTAGCAAAAGCCCACTTTTCCCATCAAAGGGAAAAGATGATAAGGGATCCTTTTTCAAGCAGAGAGCTATAAAGTGACCTCTTAGTGATGATGTACGAAGAGATTTGAGGAGAAGGAAGCTTTGCTCTCACATTTCAAGAATCATGGTCACCAATGCATAGATGTGTACAGAAAGGAACAACATATAGAGGTGCATATTCAAAATGATGAGGAGAATGAAAGAATGAAAGAACTAGAAGGAGGGTCACAATGTTGGGATAGAAGGAGAGATCCAACACCCACTAGGAGGTCGGGAATGGAGCATTTTCCTCCAATTGGAGGGGCCCCTTCAGCAGCTGATGATAGGGAGTACCCTAATAACTTGACCTTCGAGGTTCAAGGTTCCATTTTGGGATTAGAGGGTTTCGATTTTTATTGACAGTGGTGCTACCTGATGAATCCTTGATTGATGACTGCAACTAATGTGAGGGAGGGAAATACATTACATGACATTTTGAGGATTTTTGGGTTTCTAGGTCCTGCTAGGACACACTGCATTGCATGCAGCTTATGTCTCACCTTTATCTATCACCATGAGGGACATATACATGATTAATCGATCACTTCTTTGTGGTTGACATACCCCAACACCAATGTGATATTGGGTGTGCGGTGGTTAGTTACTTCGGGGAAGGTCACCAATGTATTTGGGAGACTTTTACATATGAGAATGGGTGGATAGAAAAAAGTGGTAAAAATTGAGATGATTAGGGGCATGCACACATATCCCTTAGAAAAAAATCTCTCAGCTAAGAGAGATGGATTTGTGCAAGTGGAGACAGGACCTAATAGTCCCATGTATTATTCACATGAATTTTTTCCCATGATACATTACTCGTTTTGTGAGCAAACCACACGGGAGACCACCCGATCAGAGTTTGTGAGAAATAAGTCTCACAACATGTTGCACCATCATATAGATCCAGAGAGGAGTTGGGAACATTGGGAGGTCATGTAGTATAGCGCTGAGAGATCTTGGGTAGACTCAAGGAGGAGGGGAGACATTATCCCAACATCATCTATTACCCACTTCACCTGTGAGATCTTAGTGCTAAGAGAAGGAAAGCAGAGGATGATTGCAAACCTTCTAGTATGTGAATTTGGCGATAGGGAGATGTCAAAAGAAGGGAGAAGCCACACTGACTGAGATGCTTTATATGATAGATCATCAATGCATGTCACTATGGAGGATAGATCCATATTGGAAATGCCTAGTACAGTTGGTGGATTATTCCAAGGATCTTTTTACTTGTATGATACTTTTTATGACTACCTACTAGCAGGAGTGATATTTAGTAAGAGATGAGTTCATTCAATGGTATTAGGGTAAGATCTTCTTGTTTAAGCAACCAAGCTCACTCGAGGAGAAGTTGCATGTACAGAAGCATACATGAAGATTTTCTCTTTAGGTCAGCATTTATTCCATGAGAGAATACCATACTAGTCAGTGGAGGTATACTTTGGGAAGTGATTTTAAGTGAGATATATTAGCATTTGAGGAAATTCATGGATCATGTGGAGATGGAGATATAAGCATAACTCTTTGAGCGAGTTATCACAGCCACCTCTTTCCTCTTAGGGAATACGAGAGAGGGGGCCTATCTATGAGCCTAGTCCCATTTTATTGTGAACAAATCAGGTATGGTAAGTGATCATGTTTGTATGCATGATGATTTACTGCAATGATTATTTTCTTTTCATTCCCTTACCATAGATGTGTGGCTTTCATTGCTCCATATGGGAGAGCATTATCCCTTATAAAATTCACTGGTCAACTGGGGCCATAAACAATGTTGAGCACATGCACACTCCACGGGAGGATATAGGGAGATGACATATCATTCATGGTGTACTCCAAAGGCATCAAAATATCAGCTCACCTTCTCAATGGATGTGAGAAGACTAGTGGTATGCAAGTAAGGTGAGCAGAAACCACTTCATTATATCATCATCTAAGGTAGTAAGGATATATAGTTGTCGTTTGGTTCCAAATGTGGGACGTATGATCCACCTCCATTGTTACATATGGCATCTTATGTATCCTTTGATTTATAGATCACATACATGCAGTGATGCCCTTGTTCTTATTGTGAGAATAATTGGAGGAAAGGGTGAAAGTGATTTAGACGATGCCCTTTGGGGAGAGATTCTCCATGTTCCTCATGCTTCATGTTTTGGAGAACATTAGGGAAAGCCATGATTGCTACATGGATATATTTGCTTCCCTTATGAGGTGAGTCATTTCGCATCTCATGAGTACCTTGTGAGGATCATTTTCATAGAGAGATTGATTGGGGAGACACTAGCATTTGGTGTGGAGAGCTTATCACATGGAGATGTCGCCAAGGAAGGAGGATTAAGAGTTGCAGCACTCACCTTTTCACAAGCTTTCTTGAGGACAAGCAACATTTGGCGGTGGGACTATATGTCCCAATTAGCCATGAGCTGGTTGAAATATTAATGCTTCTTAATTCGTTGAATAAGAGGGTATGGGGACCCATAAATCTCCTTAGTAGGAATAAAATCACCGACTAATGTGAATAGAGATGAATTTAGTGGCTTGATAAAAGCACCATTATGTGTGAAGAAATCGGCACAGGCATATAAAGTAGGCCAACTTTGACCAAATCAACAAGGTGCTATCATGAAGGAGTGGCATTTATTGGATGAGACAAACAGACGCTTGGAGGGAGACTCATGTATGGGAAGCTAGTGGCTTTCAATGAGTGGTTCCAAGGGTGAGGAAGCTCACCACTTATATAAGTAAGGGGATGGAAACCATAGAGGGATATGTTTTAGTATTATTATTTTGATATGGTATGTTAAAACTTGTTTTGCTCTCTTCAAACTTTTTAGCTAAGATTGTAGCAGAGTGTTGTGTAGCCTCACGGTGTTCAGCAAAGAATCCCACCTTCATGCTCTCAGGGACTTGATGCATACTTGAGAGAATTGATTTCTAATTACATTTCCAGCATGCGGCATCGGGTCCAAGCTCCATCTTTTCAGTACAAGACACATTTTCAATGAGGGTTGTAGTTGTGTCACATTGCTAAAGATGTAGAGAAATATATTTGGGTGATTTCTGATCTAGATTTTGATGGAGAATTTTGTGTCAATGGGAGGTGATCCGAAAATGAAAGTATTTTAGTACTATTCTAAAATATTTGTTTCCATTAAATTAAGTGTGCAAAGTGTTTTCTGTATAGGTCTAGCAAGTAAAACAAAGTGTTCTTGGGTGAATTATTCATGAGTTTAAGTGTGAGGGAATGTTAGATTAAATTTTACTGCTCTAACATCTTGAATCTCCCCAGAAATAAATAGCAGAAATAACTTCACCATGGAGACACTACATCAAATACATGATAGAGGGAAGTTCACCCCTCCTAGAGCTACATCATCGTCGGTCTAAGGGTCCCAAAGGGGCATGTCCTTACATATATTATGATGCCCAAATTGGTTTTACGGTGATAAAGGAAAAGTTTCTAGACAGTGCTGAAAAAGCTATGGAAATGAATTCAAAGATAGAAATAAGCTAATTACTTCTTTTATTTCAGCCTCAAATAGTGAAGTGTATCAAAAATGTAGACTCTCCATTTCCCCCATGGCCACCGCTAGAGCTCTCCAAGCTCGACTGATAATGGTTTGAAAGACACCTTTTTTGGCTCTAAAACTCATTCCAATTTCTCCAAAAATGTCTTAGAATAGTCGAAATTGACTAAAATTTTGTCTAATTTTGGCTTTCTGAATATGGTGAAAATTATGATCCAAACTCGTATTTTTCCTGATCAAGATAAAAATCCCACTAAAAATCCAGCTATCCTTTGAGAGATATGCTGAGTTAAATTTAGTGAAAAGGGCGTAATATGGGTAGCGCTCCCTCCAAATTCTAGAGGACCTACCTGGTGGTATAGCAATAAATGTCTAGTGCAGGGTGGTCACATGACTCACCTGCATACACTAACCACCACCTATGCCACCAGCAACACATGATAATGTCGATTAAATGTAGGTAGAGGGAGTGAGTCAGCAAGACGTGGCTCAACCGCCACCATGACCCGCCGGTCGGGCTAACCGGTAGCACCGCTGTGCACTGCAGTCATACGGTATGTAGGGGCTTACCATAGGGGCTAGCCCCTTTTACTCCGCTCCACCATTCAAGCACACAACATCGACCCAACCTCTCACACGACTCCATCTGCGCGTGCGGGTTGGGTCAACCTCCGCCCATGAACCAAATAACATATGTTTTCATGGGGCCACTACAACATGACCCATTGGTGTTTAGTCAGTCATCCCTCCCATTGCCCACCGACGCAAATGCATTCACCAACTGCACCGACTTCCACCGCATGAACGCTGTTCAAGGTGACCCATAAATGTCTGGGTCGGTCTCATCGTCCAAGCCCGCAGGCAGAACACGTTTAGCTCGGGGTTGGTTTGCCCACAACTCAGATTTTTCAATCAATATTGAACCTTGGGCCTAGGCTACGTGCAGCGGCCTGCACGGCAGAGCCACGTGGGCACCCTCTATGAGCCACCAAAGAACACTTAAAAAGTGAAATTTTGTGCCATAAATTTTTTCCGAAAGATGACAAAAATTTCTAAGTTCAAAAGGTCATGTTTTGAAGGTTATTGGGTGTTTCAAAACTTAAGTATCTTCCTCATAAATGCACCTGGATTTCGGGTCTCATTGCATGGTGCCGAAAACTCATAGTGACAAGGCCTATACTTGTCCAGTCGATTTCCAAATTGATTCTCTGAAAGTAGCCTAATTTTGAGCATTTTTTTCCTCTTGGACATGATCACGTGATCACACCTCCCCATTGGGAAGATTTTGGATGCCAAAGCTTTTCTTCAATTACTGTTAAGAAGAAGAGGGTAAGATCCTCACATTTTCCACCTCAATCCACTTTTTCCTTATTTGCAGTTTGTTTCCTTTACGGATCCAACCCATATACATAATCAACATTTCTCCTCGAAGTGCATGTCCATCCATCAGGGATAGCATCCTCCTTCAACTCATCCAGAAAATTCTAGCGAGAAATCCTCTATGGATGGCAGAGCTCTAATACATTTGTCTTTTGGTCTTGGTTACGTAAGCATGCGTAATGTAATGTAAGTGCTCATCCCAAAGCTTGGGAGGCTTCTGTCGTAATAACCTCTAAAAATATTTACATGTTTATAGTTCACTGATCTCGTGTTTGGCCATCTGTTTGCGGATGGAAAGCATTACTCTTCTTCAACTTGGTGTCCATCATCTTCCATAGATTGGGACCAAAAATTCTCAAAAAATTTGGAACCCTTGTCGTGCAATAGAAGTAGGCAAGTCATAATGAACCCATACATGTTGAAAATATAAATCAGCGCTATCAGCAGCTTTATAGATTTCTTGCATGGCATAAGAATACACATATTGCTAAAACAATCAGAAAATCTACTGAAGAGACATAAAAGATAATCATGTCGCTTATCTAGATGACATGGTAGACCTCCAACAAAATCCATTGGAAACACTTTCCCCATGGTTCAGAAGGTACCTGAAAATGACAAGTATATAAACCAAGCTTCCGTATTGTCGCTTGCATGTGCACATAATGAAAATCACTCTAATGATACATGAAACATTATCCAATGTGAGGCCAATAACAATACTCGTACTGTAAATATGCTACCATTTTTCTTACCCCGAAAATGTTCAACAATAAGAGAAGTAAAATGAGCTTCTCTCATGATGCTTGCTCTCCCCATGGTATACATATATTTCCCAGTATGAAACAACAGAATTATTGTGCAAATGAAAATCATTCTCCTCAACATGATTCCTTCACTCAAGTTAGCATACACATTACTTAAAATCAACATCCAGATGCATACTATTCATATATAGCTCTCATGTACAATAGAATCATTCTTATGCAAAGTAGTAGCACTAATATGCAGCATTGAAAGAATATCGTGAAACTTATATTGTATTATAGCATTTCTTGCACCTATTACCACAGTGAAATTTTTGTAGGAAAACCCTATCCACTCGAAAAGTTGTGACTCATCGTAAAGTTTTAACTTTGCATTTGCTGCAAAGTACTCTATGTAAAGCTCGATGGTTGTGCATGAAATCAACTATTTCTTTGCCCATCAAAATAGTTTTTCGACTTTTTTGATGCTATTTTACCAAATGGCATAAAACTCTTATAATATGTGAGATAATTCACAAAAGCACCATTAAATGTCTCTGAAATTAAATGTGGTAGGCTTTGACCATGTCATTTGTAAGAGAACCGCACACTCCATAGGTGTAATCACTAGCATCATCGAACTCTCGAATGGCTGTCTCAAGTGTATGGTAATGCATGGAATAGAGCTAAAGCTTTATTCTCTCAAAAGACTCAAAAGCTTTGTATGTTTCTTGCCTGCCCATTGAAACATCCCGCTTCACACTCAAATCGCATGCATATGAGCTGCATATGGTGAAGAAGTGAGAAATAAACTTCACCAATACCGAGAGTGCACCCAAAAAATTTCTGCGATACCTCTTTGTAATGAATTTTGGAGTATGCCAATTGGTCACAATCGATTCTACCTTAGAAGGATCAATTCTCAAAAGCACTCACTCACTACTATGTGTCCTGAAGAATCAAACAAGCTCTTTCCAAATTCACACTTTGACATTTTAAGAAACAACTCCAGTTTATATTTTCAAAATATCTAGTACATCTTTCTTATACAATATGACATGTACTCTTCTCCGAGTCTATGTGAAAATTAAGATGTCATCTAATTAGAAAAATAATGAACTGATCAAGAAATGACAAGTAAGATTGCATCATCCATTCTACATGAAAGTTGTGAGATTGCATTTCACATAAAACCAAACTACGTATACGCAACCACATCAAAGAGTCCCTGGCTTTGGTTTTAAATGTTGTCTTCTAGTGCATAAGTTTCTAGAATTCTAACATGATGATAACCACGTACATACGTCTAACTTAGAAATATTAGCATCTCAGCTGATCTAACAAATCATCTATCCTTGTGAGTGGGTAAAGATTCTTACTGCTACTCTTTGTTAAATTCCTTGAAGTCCACACACATGCTAGCCAAATTCCATCTGAATCAACACTATTTTTGACCCACATGGCAGAAGTACTTGGTCTTATGAATCCTTTAGTCCAAATCAATTCTGTTTAATTTTTCCTCTTGATTTCACATTTTCTAGTGAGGACATGCGAGTACATGCCTATGTTATGGAAGAGGACAATCTGAATATAAAGTGGATTTCATATCGACATTCCATTTTAGGAGGTAAACCTCTCGTTCTCGAAATACATCTCATGATGTACATCAAACTTATACATCATATAATCTGATTTAAGCTTAGAATCACAATTTTCAAATGACTCATGATTCACATCAACCTTGGGCTTAACCATAAGAAGATACAAAACTCTTACTAGAATTCACTATACTTTTACTTGATCCTACATTTATCATCAGCTATATTTGTCTTCTTCGCGATATGCTCTGAAAATGAACTCGCTTTACCATGTTTAAAGAGATGATACTTATTTTCATGACAATGGAAGATCAACTTTATGTCAAAATAAGTAAGGACTTCCTAAAAAAATTCTGATATCAAGCGTACTTACATGGGAGTTCAATTTCATGTCAATAAAGTGTAGTAATCGTGAATCTAGCAAAACATGCACTTTCTTGAGACATTTGTAGTTTGCATCCTGTGCATATCCATCCAAGTGGATAAGGCTTTGGGATGTGGAATGGGTCTCAAGTTTAAGTTGATTTGACCAAGTCTTTTCGATATGATATTTACTTTGTCACCCATCGTCAAATAGTGTGTCAATTTTTGTATGTTTTGACTACCTTTTTACATGGAACAATTAAATTCTTTTCTTCTTCATTTGGAGTTTGACTATGACAAATGAAGTACTAGTAGCTTCTCTTAGTTTTAGCTTTCCTTCTCTTCATACTTTTCAAACCCATGGCTGTAGATTTTGGGTTTTCATCACCGAATCATCACCTCAAGTCTTGCTGGTGTAGTTATGGTAGCTGCATTTTTCTTCTTTTCCTTTGCTTTTTTGTTAAATTGAGTTTATTTTTTCTGGATAATTTTCAATGCTTTTTCTCTGTCACTTTGGCTTTCTTCTTTGGAACAATGTTTTACATATTATTTTTTCACCCTCTTGTTTGATAGATGCATCTATTTTTTCCATTTCGCTTTAAAGGTGATCTTTGTTCTTCACTTAAAAGAGGGCTTGTTTCTACCCTCATCAAAAAGTGTTTTTTTCCCTCTAGCCTCTCAAAATGCATAAAGCTTGCACACAAACTTGCCTAGACTAGTAGGATTAAACATAAGGATAGTGTGTTTAATAGTAGTTGTGCAAACACTATACATATTTTAGAAATTTATATTAACTCTGTAGTCACTCCTAATAAGAGTTCTCTTCTCCCAAACTCTCTAGGGTGTAGTCTTGTACATTTTGTCCCTTAGTCGTCCTAGGTTTTGCCAATTCATGATAGCCTTTTGCTATAAATGAGCTAATGAGATAAAATTTCTCTTTTAATTACATTATATAAATTTAGCTCAGTGATAAAGATGATCTTTACCATGTCTTTTTAATTTCATCCTTGATCTTGGCTTCCTACCATACAAAATGTTGCTCCATCCATTCACACCAGGGCTCATATCGTATCTTGGCATCGCTATCATGATGGGTTTGTATCCTCAAGTAAACTGTCCAACCATCTGATCCAATGCAGTTTCTCCCACATTGACTTCACCTATTAACATAAGTACCCTCAATTTGACATCTGTTTGAAAATGAATTTTACCAGTAGTTTTAGAAACTGTGAGATTGATCTCACCCAGTTGAGGATGATGATGGCAGGAATAGACGAGGATGATGGGGGATGGTGGGACCAGCACTTTCCTTTGTGTCCTTTTCCTTGACTATGTCATCACTTTTATTTCCTCTGGAAGAAACCTCTCCTTGTTTATGGTTTTTAGACTCTTCTCCAACAAGTCTATCATTCCATTCTCGGTAAAGTATTCTCACCATCTCAGTCATATCCAAGAAAGCTTTCCGGGGACACTCGTTCTTCTTCCTTGGGACTCATATCTTTAGGAGTTTATCTCTCTTGAAAGATATGATTGAAGCTACTTCTATGGCTCTTGAAGGTGGCTTTCTAACCCTTCTTGGTTGTGGATTACTGTGTGCACTAACCAAGTTTCCTTCACTCTCTTGAGTTAAGACTAGTCAACCATCAAAACTTGCAAACAATCAACTATATCTTTGCATTAAAACAAATGCTGAAAGTAAAACTATAGCTCTCGAGCTTTGATCATTAATGATTCTAGGATTCTGGATTAGAGAATTTTTGTAAACAATAGTGTACAAGCTTTGATCGTGTAATGATAAATAAAGGATCCTAGATTTTGTTTTCATACAATTAGAGAATGGCTTATTGATCGCCTGATTTATTTAATTCCTCTCGATCAATAAAGTTATCACATGTATCATTGTATTAAATATGTTTTTATTAATTTTAAAATATTTTTTAAAGGTTTCACACTTATGAGTTATTAAAACATCCAATTTTATTATTTAATTAATCATATCTTTCTCACATTTTATGCTTTTTTAACACTCAATCTTAAATCACTTTGTGAAGTAAAGAAAACAACCCTTTTCCTATATTAATTAATATTATGTATATTTTTAAACACAATTGTTGAAAAAGAAAAATTATATTAGTCATGTCGAAATTCTAAACTTAAACAAAATAAAAACAAAATATTACTAGATGTTCTCTTTTCAATTAATGGACCCCAATTAAAGAAACACAATTTGTATTATCCACAAAGTATCAACAAAACTTGGTTGGCATTTTAGAATGAGAGCTTGGGAGGAGAATAGACTAGGGAGTTAAATAGTGAAAAACCTAATATACTAAGAGAGCCGAGCCTCATATACATATCTCTCTCTCTCTCGTATTGATGTACATAATTTTACATGATTTGAGTCAGTATATAAATGATTATTAATAATAATTATAATGTAGTAAATAATAATTATAATACCTTATACAATATACTCTACAAATTAATTATTAATAATTTATTTTTAATAGTAATAACAATAATTTTTAATATTTTAAATTTTTTATGTATTAATATATATGATTTTTCCTTTCCTCTTAATAGTTAATATATATATCTAAAATAAAATTAATATACTATCTAAAATGAATCATTCTACATTTTTAATGATTATAATGCTATTAAATATTACTAATAATTAATTTTTTTAATTAATATTACTTAGAATTATGATTAAACAAATGTTTATTATAAATTAATTATTCATAATAATGGTATTTATAAATTAATCAATAGTATTAATCATTTTTAAATATTAAATAATTATTAAATATTTAAATTTTTTTAAGGTCATGGATGATTTTTCGTTTCACTTAATAGTTTTAATATATATTTCCAAAAAAAAGAAGTTAATATTAATATCTAAAATGAATCATTCTAGATTTTTAATGACTATAGTGTTATTAAATATTACTAATAATTAAAAAAATGTATTAATTTATATTACTAAGAATAATAATTAAACTAATGTTGATTATAAATCAATTAATAGTATTAATCATTTTTACTAACTTCATTTTATTTTATTTTTTGTCTTTATTTAAAATTATATTTATATTATTAATTAAATAACTTAAAAATAAATATTAAAACAAATAATTATTACTTTTACGCAATAGTGATTATTGGTTAAATTAATAATTAATATTTTTTTTAATATTTATTTATAAATGATATTTACATTATAAATAATTAGAAATAATAAAAGTTAGTCCCTAAATGTGCATTCATTATTCTTTATCATGAAAACTAGCTTTAATTATTCATTAAATCTTGATAAAAAGGAAAATAATTTCACCTTGGATCATCGTATCTAGGGAAGACGTGCCGAAGGATAAAATTTGTCTTTATGAGAGGGAACCAATTATCACTCGTTTCACTCTCTCCATCCCTATTTAGATTATGAGGATGCTTCATAATCTCAAGAGCTTCTCTCATTTTTTCTTCCGTGGTATTGTCCTTCTCTAGCAATGATCTTGGCCTCCTCTACAAACATACGTGATGCTTCATTTTTTTGAAGATTGTTCTCCAAGGGCTGAGATACGAGGTCTCCCATTCTTAATATCGAATCACGTGCTCTTTCAATCTTATCTCGTAAGGATCTACCTGTTTCTCCTATATAAATCTTTGCATAGGAGACAATCAATTTTATAAACCCCTTTAAGTTGCCCTTGATTTATGTTATCTTTAATTGATCGCATTTTCTATCTTATTGTTCCAGAGTAGCTATAAATTGCATGAATAAGTTAGCAAAAATGGGTGAGAGTTGAGGTCCCATCACAACACCAAACACTTGTTCATAATATTCCCCTTGGGAAAGCTGAAAAAAGTGGAACGTAAACAAATTTCGGAGAGCTCGTATGTTTTGGGATCATTTTGTGTATTTAATCACTTGAGGAACCTCATCTAGAGGGATTTTTTGTGTAAATAATGATACTACATCAAAAATTAACAAAGAATTTCATCATCCTCAACTTTTTCATTCTTAATAAGTTTAGAAATCGTTAGAGTCTTTTATGAAATGATTTTTGTGTTTCGAACTATGGGTTTAAAAATCTTGGCAACATATTTCTCAAATTCGTAGTGGAGATCGTATAGTGTTAACAATTGGTCTAAGAGGAACAAACCTTCCTTGCTGAATTTTTGTAATCCATGAAATTATAGGGATGACCTCGTAGAGAGGAATCAACTTCTTTTTAAGTCTATCACATAGACTAGATTCCATGATAACCTTTTTTTACTTCTTTTATCACCTTGGGCATGGAAATGGAGCCAAGATTTTTATAGGCTACTAAATCAAGATGTTGATTCATTTCATTAATATAACTATCCTTGTATAAACACATAGCCAGGTCCTCCTTTATCTTATTTAAGGGAAACACACTTTATCATTGTTGTGAATGGATTAAGAGTATTAAGCTCATCTCCTGCTTTGGATTACTTTTTAGTTTGTTCTTGCCTTATTTATTATGATGGCACATTCTTCACATTAATCCCTCCTTGTCTTCAGGGTGTAATCCTTTAATCTCATCTCTCAACATTACAGATGAGGCTTTCCTTCGAATGTGTTTAGGAGCAATAGAAAATCCCAAAACCTTTGCCGAGTAATTTCGATTTCTTTCTAGATCCAAAATTTATAGTAGACAAATGTGCCCACATTTTTTATTATTTTGGGACCATTAATAAGATTTCTCTCACCATGGCCTAATTCATTATCTTGAATGCTTCGTCATACAAACATGATTTGCTATCCACACAACATCTGGATGCGACCTCTTAGATTAGTCTACAAGCCGAGGGCTTATGTCGTGAATCGATGTTATAATTCTTCTTCATGTCACCATAAAATCCAATGTCTGTTTAATGCACTACTAACATAATTGACCTTACGTAAAGCTCTCTTTTTGATCCTCGACGATGTCTTTCGAGTGTCTATAACAATAATATCCTTAACAAAGATATTATCTAATGAGGAACATCCACTAATTCTCGGCCCTCGAAGCCTCATTGAGGAGGGAGCGTGAAACCCGAGACCATAATTTGACTATGCTCGAGTTAGGGGAATTTTACTGAATTTAACATTCGAGGGATGCTACCTCCCGTAGCTTAGTCATCAAACCTTTCGTAGCTCCGATCTCACAAGATGACGAACATGGTTACCAACGATAATAAATTTTAAATTAGAGGTAAACCCTCCACTATTGAGCCCATTATATGCCAACTTCACATTGTTCCTTTCTTGGGCTCTGTTAGTTGTTTCGCTCTTCTATTCTAGAATCCCCTACCCACTACAAGATATCAAAATTTAGTGATATCCAAGGACAACATCGTGTGGGAGCCATTTTCAGAGAATGAAATTTGATTTGTTTTTTCCCTGAAAAATGATACTATTCTTTTAAGGGTGATTGGGGTCCACTTAGGTCAAAAAATTTCACCTACGACTTCACCGAAACCCAAGTTTCTCCCCTCGATGCATACACTAGGTCTCATTCTGGTGAAATTGTTTTTACCTCTAATAGATCTACAGGAGATTCGTAAGGAAAGTCTCTTTCGCGAAGAATACATCAAAACCCTTTCTTATATTCCCTCAACAACATACCCACTATATCTCATGATCCTTTTATATCGGGACCTATTCTCCTCAGATTCTGAGGATTTTACCATCTAGAGTGCATGAATTAGTCTCCAAAGGAGTGGATTTTGAATCCGATTTGTTAGTTCATTATTTGGAGTCTTATAAGCCACCCCCTAGAAGTACTATCCGAATCCCTTGCATTAGAACAGGATTTGGATTTACATATACTACCGAGATTCAAACCCCTATCACATTTCATATCCCTCACCTTTTACATTATTTTCCATCTACTGTGCACAACCGAGATCTATTTTATCTCTCTATTCAAGTCTTTTATTTGAACACAAAGAAGGAGAAATAAGAGGTTCAAAAGTTAGTCATTCGAACACCCTAGAGATCCATAAAAAGATCTTCAACTCCACTTCTTCTCCACCTTCTTTACCCCTCCATATTCACCTCTCTTTCTTCCCCTACTTCATATTTTTGCTTCTATATCCACCACCACTCGAATCTTCTTCATCTTCATCACTAAGTATGGTGCTAGTTTTAGGCTTTATTGTTCGAAGAAAGATATGCTTCCTTATTATCTCCAAACATATTGAATGATTTTTCATGTTGGATATTTTGAAAACACTCTCCCTGAGATTCTAGTCGGGGAAATTTTTGTGTGTCAACTAAAGATCATCTAGCAACATTTCTGGATTTTAGCTTATAACATGAACATAGAACATGAAAAATTTTTATATGAGATTTTTTTCTATAAAGTCTTTTAGAAAAAATGGTAAAGATCGTTGTGGATACCCAGCTAGAATTACTATTAGATCTTAGTAGAATAATTAACAACTCTATATTTAAGAATCAATAGGGTGTGAAATGATGATGTTTACTTTCTTGACATAATTTTAATAGCTTAAGAGAAATTATGGTGAACCCATAGCTGATTTTATCAAAATATTTAACAAAATTTATAAGAAAAGTGCCTCCCGGATTGTAAACCACCATTAGCGAAAAAAAAGGTTAGGTTCTCTAAGCCTTTGAAGATGATTTTATGTCATGTTAAGGGAGAAACAAACTCATACCTTAGAAGACATGCAAAAAAATTTGCTATTGAGGTTGAAGAAAATAGCTCTGCTTCGACTAAGCTAAAGGCCAAAGCTAAAAAGGACCAAAGAAAATTAAAATCAAATCGAGAAGCCTCTTTCTTCCTCTAAATCCAAAAAATGAAGTTCAAAAAAAATAGATGAAATCACATCACTACTTAAAAACCTTTAAAATCAGATTTTCTAAAATTGAAACACAACCTAGAACAGTCCAGCAAACTATTGCTAGACCCCAAACACAAACCCAAGGTCAATTCAATACAGCCCCTCAATTGAAGATTCTTTAGAGGCCAAATAATGATCAACAAGTACCTACACCTTTATTGATTGATTATCGGCAACTTGATGATAATATTTTTTCAATCACAGAAGATATTATCAACCTAAACAATAGATTTGTTCAAACTTCTACTCTCCCCACTCCTCAGAATTAAATGTCCCAAGGGGATCAAGAAAATTCTTGAGTCTCTAAATATTAAGCCTTCTTTAAATTTTTCATTGTTGAACTTAACATAAGTTATGATTTAAGGCCAAGGAAAGGTCCTGGTAGACCTCCTAAATATTCTATCATAATTGAACCTCAAGTGAATAATGTTAAAACTCAAACTACTACTATTCAACCTCTCATTCAACTAAATGAAAATACTCAAATTCATAGAATTATTTTGATTGCTTTCAATGTTGAAAGAGAGTTAGAAAGAGTTAAAATACTCATTCAAATTTCAAAAAATTTTCAAAAGTAATCGTAGATATGAAAGAGTCAAAGTCACAAAATGGATCCCAAACTCAATTGTAGATGTCGAGGGAGATGTTATTAGCCTTCAAGATGAAAAAACATCGATAGTTTTTGGTCCAAGTTTTAATATGATAGATGAAATTGTACCACCATTTTATGTAACTATGAAAGCCCATGATTCATTACTATATAATTGTATGTTACATTCTAGAGCCTCATCATAACCTTTATGCCTAAGGTTAATGTGGGATCAATTAAATCTTGAAATCACTCAATCTTATCATGACCTATACACCTTTGATTCTAAAGAGAGTACCTTGTTTAGGGACTTATGACATATTTTAGTGGTGACTCTAGATCAAATACCAAATAAAAAGTGTAGTCCTAGATATTATTTGTCCCTTGATATTCCTCTCCAAGTTTGTAATTCCTCTTTAAAACATCTTTCATGCCAAACTAGGAGGGAGTCTTTCAGATGGATATGTCTTTTTTGCTACAATTCCCTGTGTATGGAGGAGAAAATATTATGTTAGTATAGAGAGTTCAAATTTATACATATTGTTTGTGAAAGCATACCAAGCTAGAAATCATCCCATTTATGACGTTGATCAAGATTTTTGGTTGTTTCCAATTATCTTCAAATATTTCACAAAATTCCCAACTTAAGATTGAAGATATGGTTGAAAATCCCTAAATCTATTCAAATTGATATTTCAAAACTTTACTTTGATGGATATTTTAACTAAATATGGATCTAGATCTCAGTGTTTTTTTTAATTTCACCAGAGAAAAGAGAACATAACCTAATCCTGAAAACTAGGTTTTGATGTCACCAATAATGTTGGAAATATGAAGCTTTCCTTCTAGGTTTAGAATTAGCTAGAAGCTTAAAAGTAAAAAATTTTAAGTGTTTTTTTAGTGATTATGAACTCATAGCGAGACATGTTTGAATATTTGTTAAAAAAAAGCATCACTGAAAGCTCGAGTCTCACAGGAATGAAGTTTTGGGATTCAATTTCTAAAATTCTTTTTATGCTCTCAATATAAATTACGTTGGATCCTTGTAATTTGTAAGAGTGGCAAGAACAAACACGTGCATGCCACATCAAAACCACTTTGGAATCCCTAGGACTTAGCCTTTCCTAGATTCGCAGAGAGGGATCTCTCTAAAATGGGTGTTTTTTTGAATAATATATCTCTTAAGTTCTTTGATTATGATTTTTAGGCTAGTTTTTGATGTTTTTTGAGGACTTGTTTTGTTTTTGGTTGGATTAATTGATAGATTGTGTAATGTCTCCCAAATTTGTACATAGCAATTTGGAACATTAGATTTTTCTACTTTCACTTAGAAGAGGAATAAATGGGTAAGAGTGCCCATGAATAATAAAATATGAATAATTTCCACCTTAATAAGGAAAGGGATCACTTTAGGAGCTAAAATTTACACTATACAAGTGTGAACATGGACAGATGAGGACATAGTCAAGGTTTGACTCAGAGTCAACATGCATTCTTGAGGGAGGAAGAGATCACTAAGTTAAATTGCTCAATATGAACAAGGACTTTAACAGAAAAGGCACACATATGTAAACTAGATTAAGATCTCCTGAGTGAGAAAGAGGCATTGGAGGGTGGATTGTCAACCAAGTCAACAACGTAGCCGGAAAGGAGGGGAAGCAGTTAGGGCAACATAGCTTGAAAGAGGAAGTTCATGAAGAAGCCACCTCAACATTGTGTGGGGTCCGGGGTGAGGAGGCTCACCAAAGATAAAAGGAAGGCAGTAGAATCGAAAGGGAGATCATTCATGTATTCAACTATCTTCTTGTCTTCGCAGAAAATTTTCATGTCTATCTGCTTTAGCTAGAGTTGTGCATTAGTTAGTGTATGACAAATTCCTGTGGGAATTCCATCCTCTCTTTGGATCGGAGATGCTTAAGGGATAAAGAGGAAGGATTTGAGATTAATTTATGTATTTGGATTTAGGGCCATTCATCACACATTCACCACGAGCATACTCTTTTCGTAAAACCATTCCCTCTATGCATAGGGGCTAAAGAAAAGCAGAGTTACACCCTTTGATTTTTTGTGCTAGTCTTTGAGGAGGAGGGTGCTTATTTTCCCTACCGCAGGTTCTATTAGAGAAGTACATTTGGCCATTAACTATATTACTCAGCTCTGATATGTAATATTCAGCGCATTTTTACATGCAGTATTTATAGACTATGTTACTTTTTGCATCCCAACTTTTTGTACATGTATATTGTTTCGAAACCCTTGTGCGTGTCTTTTTCTTGATGTAAAAGATTAAACTCCATTTATTTTGTTTTTTTAGAGTATATATAAGCTTCATATAATAACTCTATTCCATAATTTTATGTAGAAATGCCTCATGGGAATTATTCTCTCAAAGTATTCATAAATTTCTTTGTTTAGCAAAGTCATGGGAAATCAATGTTTTCTAGCCTTAGTCTTTGGAAAAGGAGGAGCTGTTTACCATGAAATGCAGAAACATTAGTTTGAGATGAAATTCATAAAATAGGTCCCCTCACAGACTTAAGATATTATATCAATCCATTTCCCTCTGCTTATTTTTGTAGCTTATTTCTGAAAAACAATCTTTTTAGGGCATAAAATCCCCTTTTTTCTCCACTTTTCGTGACTACATAAACAAAAACAAAGTGAAAATTGCTATATCTAAAAATGATGTCTATGTGTTTATTATATATATTTTAAGCTTATTCATCATAACATGACCATTATACATCTTATTCATTGTAGAGTTCTCGCATTTGGAACATTACAATGAGTATCAAAGCATCTGAACTCTGGCCCTCATCCCGTATGAAAGTTCGAATTTCGTAGAGAAATCAAAGAGATCAAAAATGATGGAGAGTATGAGCTTAATCTCATACATTTTTCAGATCTAAGAATAGAAAGAATAAATAAATTCATTGAAACTCCTAGAGGGTTTCAAGGAGGAGAGAGTTACGATGAGACCTCTCGGAAGGTTTCAAGAAGCGAAGTAGATGCATGCGACTTCTCGTACTAGAGGAAGTGAAGAGCAAGGATACCACTTTAGAGAATGAAATTATGAGTGGGTATTTGGTAGATACAAGTGCCAACCTAGGGATTTCAAAAGAGACCCCTATATTTTCCTCAGTTTATTCAAATGAGAGAAGGAAGAAGACCTTGCGACGAAAGAAGAGATCAAAGGAAATAGATTCTTTATTTTCTAAATTTGATGGGTCAACTATAGCAAGAGCTTGAGAAACGAAATATTGAGGGCATCTCTTCATACTTTATCCATAGGGAAAGAGAGGAGGCAGCAGAAGTTAGTGCAGAGATCGTTTTACACTTGGAGGGTGAAGCTAATGCTCGAGTGGTTCGATCACTCAGAAGCCATACAAGAGTGACTTATTTTTCCGAGTTCACCAAAGATGATCGAACTTTTGATGGAGATGAGATCGAGGAGAGAGGGTCTAGCACTCTCATGGGAAGAGGCAAGTACTAGCGATGCCATAGCCTTGACAAAGAAACCTTCTTTACACCAAATAGGTTTGGATCAGCCGAACACATTGAAGAGAGGGCCTCTTGCAGCCATAGTGAGTTGTCCCAAAGACTCACAAAGGATCAAATCAAGTAATGCTAAGATAGAGGCAGCGTGATTGACGAACGCTGTGCAAGCTTGAAGGGTTCAAGGGAGATTTGAACTGATTAACCTCAGTGAACCACCATGGGCTAAGTATACAACCTTTGAGGCTGGAGTGGGAATGTAGGCTGAGTTGAGTGAACTTTGCTCCAAAACAAAGCTCATGCAGTACAGCACATGTTCATCCAGAGGGTTGACACATGAGATAGATAGCACACCCTGGAGGAGGAGTGACGCATGTTGTCAAGAGGTAGCAGCAAAGAAGGAGGCCTTTCCTTGTAGCCCGTTTGGATCCTTATGGGTCCAGATAATAATTGATGCAAAGATATTTTCTCTGGAGATCTCACAAAGTTGCATTTCAACCTCTTATGAAATGCACTGAAGGAAGATCCCGAGTATGGGAGGATGGTAGACCTCACTGGAGGAATGCCAAGATGGGAGCAAGCCAGGAGGCATCCACATGGAGTTGAGTGGATGTCAATGAGAGGCAAGAGATTGGTAAACCTATCTTGCAAGTCTATGTACACCAGGTAGCAAAGAGGGAATATGTTTGCATTGGCTACTTCTCAGAGAGTTTGGTCACTCGTGACATGTCCTTTCGCATGGGATGACAAGGAGAAGAGAGATCTTTAGAACACTTTCGATCAACGGGCAGTAAGGAGGGTGGATGCACTATGGTGATGCTGATCATTGTGTTTTTACCACATGATATTATATGATGGAGGTATTAGTGAGGCATCAAAGTCATTTTTTGCTTTGGAGGGATGGGAGAGAGCAAGAGAGCGGATTTGCTCTCACACTTGACGCTATGATGTCAGCAGAGTAAGGGATGAGCACTAATAGTAGTGCAACGAGTTGTCACCTCCCATCTTGGGAGGATACTATAAATACACAACGAAGAGTTTTTGGGAAGATTCTCTGACACAATATGTCACAATAGTGAGCTTTGGGCTGACAGTGGCCCTGATTCCACAGGCTATGTGCCACTCATGGGGAGCTTGGACCTGCTTTATGGGAGTTTTCTCAAGACCACTTTCACAGAGCAATACACCTTGGAGCATGTGGAAGATGAGTATGAGGAAGTAATGGATAGGCATGTCCTTACCATTTTTTGAACTTGGCTTGGGGTTCACGGCTACATGAAAATATCTACATGCGTATTTGTGGACTTTCCTTCCATGCATTTTATGCATACCATCCCTTAATGGGGGAGTTCACTTGGGAGGAAATTGAATCTGAATATATGCCTATCATATGGAGAGATGCACATCCTGAAGATGAAGAAGAGGTCAGCACAACCACTTTCCCTATCACTTCACCCAAGGAATGATGGGGAGGAGTTTGCACTGAGCCATTTTCAGCTCAATGACAGAAGTACATAATGGAGGAGGTAAATTTTTGTTTTGTATTTTACACTTGCTTATCTATATGAGTAGCATATCATACCAAGAATGGTATTTCCTTCTATCATATTGTATTTGTTTATGTACCTGAGTGCCACTCTAAGCTGAGCGTTTATGATGGCCATTCTATTTGGTGGATTATGGGGGAATGCCACATGGTATTTCTGTGCTATCATTGGTACCAAATCATGCTTTCATGATTCCCTTTTTGTAAATTGATGTGGCAGCAAAACAAGTGGCTGGAAACACATTTGTTGCACTATTTATTGAGGCAGGAAAAGCATGCCCTTGACGTTGGTTCCATGATTGGATCTATGTTTATGCCTCCTGTTTTCATATGTTTGAAAGCATCCATATTATGTCGCTAAAACATTGATTGTAGTGAAGCACCATTGGAGGAGTGGCACAAGAGGGTGAAGAGGCCCAATGAAAGGATGATTATTCACATTATAAAAGCTGCAGTATTTAGAAAGAGCAAAGGGGAAAAACCTTGATTTCCATGCTTTATAACTTTCTTTCAAGTGAGGGGACTCATTTGGGAGAGGTTTGAGTTCTTTGAGAGAGACACCTCATGGGTGTTGGATTGATAGGGTGCTTGGGTCATTTCTTGAAGACCATTATATCTCAGCCATATATTCTGAGCAGCAGCTCCCATATATACATAGTGGAGAGATAAGCAACAAGAGATGTACATTTCAACTCCACACAAATCAGCTATGCAAAGCTCCCACCTTCTTTGTGGCGAGCTCATGTGGAAGAGATCTTTCATGAGTTGCCATACCGGAGGGTGACTCATCTTTCGTCTGACTGATAGCTTGTGAGAAGAATGAGACGCAAGGGGGAATGATGAATCCCACTTAAATCAGCCCTCATGCTTCAAGAGGACCTTCAAAAACCCATTGTTTCTTCCATAGATGCTTTCATGGTCACAAATGTCATCTATTTAAAATGACTTACACACTTGGGAGGAGCAACTTGGGAGATATTGATGATAGCAACACCTTGATCCTTGGGAGACTTCATCTTATGATGGGAGCGTACTGGGAGAAGAGGATTTCTCTTCAGTCCTATCTCAGAAGTTTCTTGAGGAAAAGCAACATTTGAGGACCCAGTAATGTTGCCCAAATTTGCACATAGCAATTTTGAATATTAAATTTTTCTACTTTCACTTAGAAGAAGAATAAATGAGTAAGGAGGCCCATGAATAAAAAAACATGAATAATTTCCACCTTAGTAAGGAAATGGACCACTTCAGGAGTGTAACTTTACACTAACAAGTGTGAATAGGGGAAAAATAGATGAGGACATAGTCAAGTTTGACTAAGTCAACATGCATTCTTGAGGAGGAAGAGATCACCTAAGTTAAACCAGTTCAATATGAACAAGGATCAACCTAAGTCACAAAAATGTAAACTATATTGAAGATCCCTAGTGTGAAAGAGGAATTAGAGGTGGATTATTTGACCAAGTCAACAGAATGTAACACAAAGGAGGGAAGCAAGTTAGGGCAATGCAGTTTCTGAAAGAGGAAGCTTCATGAAGAAGTCACCTCAACATTGTGGGGTCCTGAGGGGTGAGGAGGTCACTCAGTGATAAAAGGGAAAGGCATAGCATGAAATGGATATCATTCATGTATTTCAGCTATATTTTGTCTTCATACCATTTGCATGCTTCCAAACTGCATTTAGCGAGTTGCTGCACTCCTTAGTACAAAGAATTCCCATGTGGGGAATTCCATCCTCTCTTGGATCACGCTTTCCTCAAGGGATCAAGAGGGAAGGATTTGAGCTTTATTTATGTATTTGAATTTGGGTCCATTCATCCACATTCAGCCACAACACAGCATTTCCTCGAAAGAAACTACGTCCTCCCTGTCGCAGGCGGCAGACGTGAGTTGCACCTTGATTTTGTGCTAGTCTTTGAGGAGGAGGTGCTTATTTCCTCCCGTAGCTCTATTAGAGAGAAATTGCCATTTATTGTATTATTCAAGCTTTGATATGTCATATTCATCCAGTTTTTAATGCATATTTGTTGTATAATGCATTTACTTTCGCAGTCCCCACTTCTTTTGTACATGTATATTACTCATTGAAACCCTGTCGGTGTCTCTTTTCTTGATGTAAAAGTTAAAACCTCCATTTATTTGTTGTTTGATTAATATAAGCTTCATATAAGATTTATTCCATCATTTTTTGTAGAAAACCTACAGGGAATTACACTCTCATATTATTCAGAAATTCCTATTTAGCAAAGTCATGGGAAATTAATGTTTTCTAGCCTAGCTTAGAAAGGAGGAGCTATTTACCATAGACTAGAAGAATTATTTTTCGAGCTATGAAATTCTGACGCATAGGTCCCTCATGACCTAAGATATCATATCCAACCATTTTCCCCCACTTATTTTTACGTCATTTCTCGAAAACGACCTTTACGGCATAACCCCCTTTTTCCCCACTTTCCGAATCATGAAAGCAGCATAAAATGTCTCAGATAATGATGCTGAGTGTGTTTCTTATATATATATATGATATATATATATATATATATATATATATATATATATATATATATATATATATATATATATATATATATATATATATATATATACTATATGCATATAGTTTAAGTACATGTATCATATAGCAGACCGTTACAGTATTTCGTTGTGAGCGTTTCGCATTTGGAAACATTACGTATTGAAGGATCAATGGTGTGACCGATAGAGGAATGATTTCACTGAATCAAAATAGACCTTATAGAAAACATAAATATCAGTATTTGTTGGAATCATATGACAGATTTTAATTGTTCATCAACTCTGCAAGCACATTCATAGGGCAAGATAACTATATCAAATGGATTCTTTAGGTTAGGTTGTGATATGAAACAATAATAAGTTGTGAAGGAAGCAAAGCTATAGTCAGTTAATAATCTTCTAGCTCTACTTTAGACAAGAAAATCCTTTCAAGGTAACTGTTTGGAGCAAGCCAAAGGATAGGGAAAACCATAAATCTCTTTGGGAAAAACTTTAATAAGCAACCTTTCAGAAAACAATATAGCATTAAAAAGACTACTTTCAGATAAGAAAACATATAATATAACAGTAAGAGTGGTCTAAGATCAAACATAAATAATATAATCTGCTTTTGACAATTCTGAAAGACTCTTTAAAGCAACATTTCAAGGCAGGCCAGAGAGCAGGGAAAACCATAAACCTCTCTAGTTGAGACTTTAATAAGCATACTTTAGAGAAAGATCCTAAAAAAAATATCTCAAGTCCCACTCAAGGGAACATGGTCTCACCATAATTTCCTTGGTTTCACTCTATCAAATTATTTCCAAGACAACAAGCCAGATGTAACTAGAAGGCAATTAAGAATCTTCCAATGAGATCTTGCAGAAGAAAAAATGAACATAAAGAAATATAGACAGAAATAGGGTGCTGAAATAGAAAATCCTAATCTAAAACTTATGTTCCTTTATCAGAGAAAATGGACATAATGGAAAATATAAGGAGAAACAATAACAATTTAGGAAAACTTCACGATTGATACAGCTCAAGGATCCTATGAACATGCTTGCATTATTGATGATCAAACGAGTAACAATACTCCATGTACAATAGTTCTCTGCAACTTGGAGCTTTCTTCAGTTCAGCCTAGTATTCCTCAACTAGCTTAATAGCAAAAATCAGTCCAATAAACATCAAGTAACCAACATTTGAAATGAATCTCATATGAAATATTTATATGAAAAATGAGGAGTTGCTACCAATATAGGGTGTTTAAATTTTATTTATTACAGAGTTAATGATTTTTGACCTTTGAGACCATGCAAGGCCTAAGGCAAAAATATCTGAAAGAGTTACTCTGAATAATAACTTCTGTCTTAACTTCTAAGTTAATTTGGTTGAAATATTTGACTTTCAAGGCTTTGTAATAACCTTGTAATAACTATTGAGCTACTTCAAAATATCTCTGACTATGCAATAACTGCCTGGTGCCTTTATGGAAAGAAATAATGTTGTAGGTGGAAAAATTGTCTTTGGAGAAGTAATTGCTTCTTTGTTGAGTTATTCGAAGCTGTCTTTGGGTAATCTACCTTTGTTGTAATCATTGAACTCTTGTATTAGGCCTTTAACCTTGATTTGGATTTAATATTATGTCTTATTTCCTTTATCTCTGTTTCTGCTTTATGACTGTTTTGTTCAACTATCCCTTATCTTTAAACATTTGACTTTTCATCTTTAAACATTGTTTAAATGGCTAATCCTCTGTTTATATTTTTGATATGTAACTTAGCCCTTTAATATTCCTATTCTTTATTTTCTTCTTTGCTTCTTTGACTATATCTGTTCTTTGTGTACAGTCAGGGTTTCTTCATGTGTTGGAGGGTTCCTGATCGATCGATGATCATGAGTCATCATTGATCAGACCTTGAGAAAAGGAACTTTGATCTTCATAATTCAAAGTAAGACCCCTGGATTGTCATCCCGGGTATGATTTTGTCTTTTAGGGACTATGGGAGAGCCTTTTGGGCATCACCACCATTAAACCTGCAACACAAAGACAAATATTAACTTTAAAATCTGTGGGAGTGGAGAAAAATGCATTTTCAGGGTTTCTGAGGCATCGGGGGCGATCTGCTGAGGAACACAGGGTGCAGGGGAATGATCTCGGAGGTTAAATCATAACAAAATTCAAATGAGGGTGAAGAAATTTGAATTTTGGCGCGGGAAGGGAAAAGCGGTTTTGGGAAACCACTATGGTTTATCGCGCAGACATAGGGTGGAAAGTGGTTTTGGCCCAGAGCTGCACAATTACACTCAGTGTTGGATGCATGTCTAGGGCTAAACCACTCTTTTCGTGTGGGTTGGGGTCGTTAAACCTTATCACAAAAAATTTGCGCGATGTTGAGTTTGAGCCATCGGATCTCAAGAAGTGAGATCGACCGTGCGGAGGGTTTTGGGGCTAAGCGTGAAGACGCGGCAAGATTTTTCGCGTAGTGTGGAGTTGTGTTATTGTGAAGTGGAGATCAGAAGTGTGATGGTCGTTGGATAAGGGAAAAGGCCGAGATCAATGGTGGAGGTTTGGCCAGATATAACAAAAAGCGAGGGCCCACCTTTAATTTATAAAGGTTATAGAGGGGCCTTTATAATGTTGCGAGGGTGTATAAGGATAGAAGGGCAAGAGTGTAGTTTATAGGAGAAGGGGCTTAAGGACAGGCAAAGGGAATATTCTGGTGGGGGTAGAGAGGACTGAGGGTCGGGAAGAAAATAGGCTTAAGAGAATAGTGGAAGGTTGGGGTCAGGGTCGTATGAATGAGGGGGCTAGGGCTTAAGCGGAAAGGGGCTTAAGGCCTATATTTCACAAAAGTGGGTTTTATTATAAAAACCAAGTTTTTATAAGACTTTTTAGAGTTCCGATAGGCTAAAAAGGCCAGATTTTAAACAATGTAAGAGAGGGTTTTGCATTGTTTAAGGGTTTTTAGGAGAAAATGATGCATGAGGGGGTATTTTTTAGGGTTTTTAGAGGAGAAGAAGGGAGATGAAAATGAGGGTGTTAATGAAATGATGAATGAGTCAAATAGGCCAAAAAAAGGAGTTTTCCTTAGAGTAGTAGGGTGAACATTTGAGAAGGCAAAAGATAGGAAATCTTAGTGAGAAATAGTCAAACTTTAGGATGATGAAGGCAGTGAGATTTCTAGAACTTAGAGTGTTTCTCAAATACTGTTTCTAGAAATCTAAAATCAATAATTTAGTCATCTTTTAATATCAGTAAAAATTATAGATGGCTAACAGTGGCTCTAATTAAGGAGGGAAACTCCTTTAGGAGGTGTCAAGAACCTCAAAAAATAAATCTCTGGAAGAAGCAGACCAATGCCTTGTCTTGCACCTTGACGGAGCTCCTTTAAGTTGATGATTTACTACTTTGGAATTATGATCTGTAGCATCTAAATCATAACATGACTAATCCCAGCTCAACTTCTACCTACCCATATTATTTGTTCTAACATTTTTCTGCATTGGGTGCATCTGAATTAGCCAACCCTTGACATCATTTTCTTTTAAAAATAGGAAACTAACAAATTATACACTTATATCATCCAAGAGTTCAGATTAAACTGATGAACTCATTTATTTCTCTACCTAGTCTAACTATCTGTCAAGATTAAACTATTTGACAGATTTTTATTCTCTAATCTATAACAGAAAATTGAAAATATAACCAAATCAGGATTGAAAAGTCTGATTTTTTATGAGCAATGATACTTTGTACAAGCCTGCATACAGAATTCATTTTGCAGAAATTTAAAACAAAATTTTGAGGGCTGAAATTTGGAATTTTCCTTTTTTTATCCCTCTCTTCTTTCTTGGTTCATATTTTGAGCTTTGGAACTAATTCCCTTTCCTAATCTAATCTAGTGTACTAATAAGCCAAGTTTAGACAGTTTGGAAAATCTTTATTCACTAACCTATCGGGAGAAATTTAAAACTCATTTAGTCATGATTAGGTTTTATGACTAAATAAGGCTTCTCTCCTCAAGTAGCGGCATTTGGACTTGCACACTTTTAGAACTTACTCTTTTTTGGTATGGGGTTGTACCTTTTCTTTTTCTGCTCTCTTTTCTTTGTTTTTTGTTTTTTCATTTATTTTTCTATGTTCCTTTTTAAAAACAACGTTATATACAATGGATAAAGCTTCAAACTTAGGCATCTTAATGAAAATAATGTTTGAGCATCCTACCATTGACAAGACATCCAAAAAATTTTGTTCCATCCATCTACTGTAAGAAAAATACATTGTTTCCTCTGGCAGAATGGATAATATAGGGACCTCTCCACATATTTTCAAACTTACCATGCTTTCCCTTGTCTTATATTCTTGAGTCCCATTTTAACACTTTGTCACCAATGCTGAAATCATTTTCTTTTGTCCTTTTGTCAAATAGATTCTTGATGTTCTCTTGTACTTGTTGTGTTTTGTCATAGACTTCCTCTCTTGTTTGCTGCAACTGTATAGTCTGATTTATCCTTCTTATCATGTCATTTTCTTCAGACTGTACTTCCTGGATCAGCTTCATGACTGACACTCCTAGGCTTGTTGGGAAAATTGCATCTGCTCCATAAACTAGCTGATAGGGAGACATTCCAATTGATTTCTTGCATTTTAACATGTTTTCCCATAACGCATGTACTAGCTTGATGTGCCATGACTTTTGATTCCCTTACAACAATTTCTTGATGAAGTTTATCAAAATTTTGTTTGAGGATTCTTCCAATCCATTACCTTGAGGGTAATAAGCTGTGGAATGACCCAATGTGATCTGATATTTGTGGAAAAAGTCCACCATTATCTTGGATCTAAATGCAACAACATTGTTAGTGATAATCTTTCTAGGACAACCAAATCTAGACAAAATATGGTTTTCAAGGAATTTAATGATGACTAGATCAGTGGCAATTCTAGAGGGGATGACATCTATCCATTTTTTAAAGTAATCAGCTGTTGTGAGGATCCATTTATGTTGGGCAGATGAAGAAGGATGGATTTCCCCAATGAAGTCTAGGCCCCACTGTTGAAAAGGAGCTTCAATAGAGATAGGATGTAGAGGTAAGGGTAAATGTTTCCTTTTGCCTTCAAATATTTGACATTTGTGGTAGGAAACTACCAATTTATGGATGTCTTGGAAGAGGGTGGGCCAATAATAACCAACTCTAAGAATTTTGTTTATAGTTGTCTTCCAATAGAGGTGGCCTCCACATTCCCCTTCATGAAACTCATTCTTGATCTTCTCTACATCATTATTAGGCAAACATTTAAGCAATATACCACTATCATTTTTCCAATATAACCATTTATCTATAATGTAGTAATTTATAGCTTTTAACTTTAGAAATATTTCCTTTGTCTTAGATAAACTAGGAGGAACATTAAGATAAAAGAGCACATACAAGATGTCAGCATACCAAAGTGAATTCAACAATACTTCTTCAACATGAGGGGCTATGCATTCTTCTTGTTCTTCTAAAACATCAACCATATTCATATCTAAGGCTCTGAGGTTTGATTCAACCATTAGTTTTGCAAGTCCTTGTCCTTTGATCAATTTAGTGGGTTTGATTTCCAAGTCATATTCTAATATAATAGCAATCCACTTTCCTCTTTTGCCATTAGGATCTTGTGTTAAAATGTCTTTGACAATTGTGTGTAGGAAAAATGCAATGATGTGTGAGTGTAAAATGTAAACTCTGAAATTTTTCAATGCTTTGATCAAGGAAAAAGCCTGCTTTTCCATTATGTTGTATTTCAAAGGGGAATCTCTTAAGGCCTTGCTAAAGAATGCAATGGGCTGCTCTTGTCCTTTTATGTTTTTCTCAAAGTAGGACAACAACAACTGTATGTTCTGATGCAAAGGAGAAAATGAAGAAATCTTTATCAAAATCAGGGCTAATGAGAACTGGTGTTTGAGTGAGTGCTTGTTTAACCAGTTAAAAGGATTGATTTACTTCAATGGTCCATTTAAATCATGTTTCCCTTTTTAGCATGTTTGTTATGTTTCTAAGGAGTTCAACAACGTTGGGTATGAACCTTCTTAAGAAATTAATCTTTCCAATGAAAGATTGTATTTTTAAATGTTTCTAGGATGATTGATTTGTAATATTCCTTCAATCCTTTTTGGGTATATTTTTATTCCCTCTTCAAATATGATATGGCCTAGAATTTTACCTTCTTGGAGGCCAAATAAAGTTTTCTTAGGGTTTAAGGATAGACGATATTTTCTACATTTCTCAAATACTTTTCTTAAGTGAGCAAGGTGTTCTTCATCTGTTTTGGAATAGACAGTGATGTCATATAAATATTTCACCATGAAGAATCCTATCTCTTCCGAGAAAGCAATATCCATGGCTTTTTGGAAAGTGACACCAGCATTCATTAAACCAAAAGGCATTTTCACATACATGAAAGTGCCCCAAGGTGTAGTGAAAGTTGTTTTGAGTTGATCATCAGGATGTAACAGCACTTGGTTGTAATATGAAAAGCAATCTAGCAAGGAAATTATTTTAGAACCTACTACCCTTTGTAAGATATGAACCATTTTGGGCAAGGAGTAGTTGTATTTTAAAGAGGCTTTGTTTAAGTTTCTAAAGTCTATGCAAAGCCTTATTTCTCCTGTTTTCTTGATTTCCTTTTCAACCATAGGTAATTGCACAGGGTTTATTCTGTGCAATTTTTGTCTAAAATGTTTTTGGTTTTGTTTGAGGGGTATCTTATGCTAAATTATCTTTGTATAATATGATTTTAATTCCTCATAGCTCCAAGAAAAAACATCAGAAAATTCTCTAAAAATCTCAAGATATTTCATTTTTATATGAGCTGGTAGTGTCTTGTATAATTTAATAATTTTGGGATTTAATTCACCACCTATATTGCACTCTTCTACTTCAGTTTCAGTGGGTTTATTTTTTTGGTTTTTTGGCAACATCACTAAAGTCAAACAATTCTTCTAGAGGCACCAGTCCCTTTGGAAATTTATCAGTGTGAGATTGCAGCACTTCAAAGTCTTCTTGTTCTAAATTAGTGCTCAACTCTGTTTTCTGTGAGTGTTCTCTAGTTAACAGATTTATATCAGCAATGTTAGGAGTTTCTTCTTCATAATATTTTTCCTCAGTAGGACAATATTCTTCATACTCTGAGTCTAAATTTGGCATTTCAAACCCATTTCTGGACTATAGGAAATCCTCTATCCATTTATCTCCTTCAAACACTTTCCAATACTTGATATTATCAGGGACTGTTGGCCTATATTTAACTTGGACAGTGTATTCTTTTCTTTCATAAGGTTTTAGACATGTACTAGCAGCAAATGCTAAACCATTGGCAAGGATGTTTTGGTTTCTAGGGACAAAGTTAAGCTCATATTCTGTGAATGTTTTCAAAAGGTCAACATCATCATCTCTATATGCTTGTAATCTTAGATTCTTGGAAGTATATTCTCCATTCACTTGTTTAGTAATTAGTTCTGAGTCTCCATGAATGGCTATCCTCTTGGCTCCTAGTTTTTTGAATAAATGTAGCCCTAAGAGGAGAGCCTCATATTCAACTATGTTATTGGTGCATTGAAAGTTTAGTTTATATGAATGGCCCTCAACATGATTATTTTCTGTGTTATGTACCCATATGCATGCTCCTGAACTAGTTTTACTACAAGACCCATCAAAACTCATACTCCAAAGAGGTTCAATATTAGATTTGTTATTAAAATCATTTTTGTCCTCTTTATCCTTTTTATTTTGGCTGTCATTTTTTTGTTTTTTAGGATCTGTGCTATGTTCATTTTCACTTTGTTCCTTAAGGTTTTCACTATGATGAGTTTTATATTGTTTGTCATAATCAGCCCTATGTTGATGGTTGGTTTTTTTCCTATGATATTCACCATGTTTTCTATGATGTTGTGAGTTAGCAAACTATTTTAGCTTTTTCTCCCTTTTTCCCTCTTTTTCTATTGTTGGTTTGTCATCTCCTTCTCCTTTCTCATTAAGATTTTCATCATTGTAAAGAATAAATGAGTCAAGATCTGTGTGAATAGAATAAAGTGGGGAGTTGTCTGGTTTTTCTTGACTAATAACCATGTATTTCATGTGTGCTTCCCTATATAGTCTTCTTGGTTGACTAAAGATAGGGATGGTTACATAAGTCATATCCATCTACAGGGTACCTTGGAGTTTAGCACCCCATGACCTTGAAAGTATCATGCCATATTTAGGAGGGATATCAGCGACCACAATGTCCATCACTAAGCTCTTGGCTGGTATTTGTGCTAATTTGACACATAAGTCTTTGATCATGCCTAGAAATTTAACTCTATTGGAATCAAAAGAGTATAAATATTTGTAAGGTCTAGTTATCTCAAGGCCTAGTCTCTATCACTACTTTAGACATAAGGTTGTGGGAGGCTCCTGAGTCAAGCATGGAATTGTGTAAAATCTTATCATGGATGTTTATACTGACATAAAAGGGAGGAATATCTCCTTCTTGAAATTTCCCTTCTACTTCTGGTCCAAACAGAAGCTTAGGCTTGTCATCAGTCACATTGACAGAATCAGTTTGTGCTCCTATGTTTAAAGCTCTTAAAAGTTGGGTTTTATATAAATCTTGGGTGACTAATTCAGTAAGAGGGATAGGGATCTTGATTTTGGAAATTTCACCCTCTATGCTGAAAGGTATGTGAGTTTCAAAAATGTTTAGATCAACTTTGTTGGTCACTGCTTTCTCAACAAATTCAGCTTGTTGGTTTTTATTATGGACAATAGTTAAAATAGTTATGCTAGGAGCATTAGCTGAGTTGCTAGTGCTACTTTGGTCACCACCATGTTTGTCATTGATTTGGCTATTTTTTCCTTTGCTTTTATCAGAGTTTTCAGCTACTGTTTTGTTGCTTTCTACTGTCTTTTTAGAAATGTTTTCAGAATTGTTTCTAGCATAAATTTCAGAGGCTTTCTTTTTGGGAGTGTCTTGACTCTTTCTACTTCTAAGGTCATATTTTCTGTGTACTTCCATTATGGAATTCTTAAAGCATTGTTTGTAGTCTTCTGATTCTGAGATTTATTCATCATAGGGTGTATATATGCCTTGTTCATCTTCAGTGAGGAAAACAATATCCTCATTGTTTACTCCCAATAAGTTTATGTGATCTTCCTATGTTTCTTCAATCACTCCCTCATCTTCATCAACATAGTTTTGCTGGAAAGGAGGTCTGGCTTGTTGATTAGGGCCTCTTTTCCTAATTTGAGGGGGATTCCTTCTAAAGTTTTGGTTTTGACTTTGATTTTTTTTCTAAGGAGATGTTTGGTTTTATATAGGATAAGCTCTCTTATTATTTTTAATTCTCTCCATCATCATCTCCATGGTTCTAACTAGACTATCAATTTTGGATTCTAATGTGGAGGGTCCAGCTTCATCTTTGTAGGTAACCTTTTTCTCTACTTTCAATCTAGCCCTTCTGGCATTTAGTTTACCCTCTACACTTACTGCCCCTTTTTGCATGTCTTATAATGTGAGGGGTTCTCTCTCTCTTAATTGATAACACATTTCTGGGTCAAATCCTTTAGGAAAATTCATTAAGGATAAGCCTTGTGGTGGTTTCATTTGTGGAGGGAGTGCATTATAAACACTATTGAACTTAGTGCAATAATCTTGGACACTCTCTCCAACATTTCTTTTAAGACCATTGTATTATGACATGATCTGAAGGGGATTTCTCTTGACTTCCCATTTGTTTAAGAATATTTGATGGAAAGCAGGGAGGTCATTGAGACTATTAGGGGTTAAGCCTTTGAACCATTTTCTTGCTTCTCCCCCTAATCTTTGAGCAAACATTCTAATTTTAACATTTTCATCATCTATTTCTTGTCTGTCAACGTAGTCATTCATTATATCCACATGTTGTTGAGCTATAGTAGAACTACTAGCATCATATAATGGAATCTTGGACTGATAGTCCTGTGGTAGAGAAACTAGAGATAAAGGACGGACTAAGGGAGCATACCATGTTGCCATGATATGAACTTGTGGAAACAATGGGGGGTTAACAAGTGGAGGAAGGTGATGAAGTGGAGTGGTTTGAACAATGGATGTATGGGTGGGTGTAGTAGAAGTACTTGGACCAGCCAAGTGATGTTGAGAAAATTTAGGATGAGAGAAGCCAAAGTTTTGGAGAAAATGGAAATCAGGAGGAGTGGAAGGGGAGGCTTCCCTACTACTACTTTGTTGTGAGTCTATAAGCTCAAGGTTTATCTAGTCTATACCACTTTGTGACTTGGTTCTAGATAGGCTTCTTATATGAGGTAAGTCAACTTGGGTATTTTTCAATTTTTTAAGGTTCTCAGGGAAAGAGCTTGCTCTGCGGATTGGTCTGTCAACAGTTGGGTTTTTAGATGTAGGAGACTTCCTAAGAATGATTTCAGGATTGTCAACTATTGCAGGAGGATTTGGGTTAGGATGGAATCTAGTATGGATTCTTCTAGAAGCCGGGATTCTAGGACCGAAATGTCAGAAAGGTTTTTTTTTAGAGGTATAACAGTCTTAAGACACAAACTAAACTGTAAAAGAGATACTTGACCCACATAGTATTCTGACTAGGTATTGTTGTAATATTTTGGTGATAGGGTAAGTTTACTAGTGGAGTCAATGGAAAATCAGTGAAGTCACCAGGTAGAGGATTTTTACTTGTTTTATAGGATTGGTTGTTGTCCACCATCAACAATCAGGAACCATTAATGAGGTTTTTTGAGGTTTGAGTGAATCTGAAAATTTTATTACTTAGTGTTTTCCCTAATATGGTCGCCACTATGTTGGATCCCTATGATTTGCTAGAATGGCAAGAACAAACACTACAGGGGCCACATTATAACCACTTTGGAATCCTAGGACCTAGCCTTCCTAGATTCAGAGAGGGATCTCTTTATAAAGGTGTTTTCAAAAAATATATCTTTATGTTCTTTGTTTATGATTTTAGGCTAGTTATGAAGTTCTAAGGACTTGTTTTGTTTTTGGTTGGATTAATTGATAGATTGAAGGATCAATGGTGTGACTGATTGAGGGAATGTTTCAACTGAACAAATTGACTACAAGAAAACATCAATCCATTGGGCTATGGAGTCTTAAAAGGATTTAATTGTTCATCAACTCTGCAAGGTAATTCATAGGGCAAGATAACTATATCAAATGGATTCTTTAGATTAGGTTGTGATATGAAACAATAATAAGTTGTGAAGGCAACCAAGCTATAGTCAATTAAGAATATTCTAGCTCTACTTTAGACAAGAAAAGCCTTTCAAGGTAACTGTTTGGAGCAAGCCAAAGGATAGGGCAAACCATAAATCTCTTTAGGAAAATTTTTAATAAGCAACCTTTCAGACAACAATCCAGCAATCAAAATACTACTTTCAGATAAGAAAATATATAAGATAACAATAAGAGTGGTCTAAGATCAAACATAAATAATATAGTCTGCTTTTGAAAACTCTCAAAGGCTCTTTAAAGCAACATTTCAAGGCAGGCCAGAGGGCAGGGCAAACCATAAACCTCTCTAGTTTAGACTTTAATAAGCATACTTTAGAGAAAGTGTTAGGTTCTCGTGATTTGGCCGATTGGCGAGCCAAATGACGATGTAACATCAAACCAAGCTTTGGAGCCCAAGGACCTAGCCTTCCTGGACTCAGAGAGGGCTCTCTCTATATATGTAAAAGATGTCGGTGTGTTGCTTATGGTATTCTGATATTAGGCTAGTTATGAAGTGAGTTTTTGATTTTTGGTTTTTAATTTCGTGAGGGATAAAACTGATCAAAGATATAAACTGGATAACAAGATGTAGATAAATTGGGCTATGAGGTCAAACAGGTCAAGGAAGCTATGAGATGATGATGCAAGGCTGCTGTAGGGCCGATTTGATTCACGGTAGAAGGGATCTTTGGGCAAAATGGAGTAAATGGACATCAAGCTTGTGAAAGACGAGGGATTTCAAGTGTAACTAGTTGATAGCAGACATAAACATGTTATAGCAAGCCATTAATCATGCTAGATGTAACTATGAGCTAATTAATACATAGAAATCAAAACGTTCCAGCCATACATAGAAGTATAAGACCTTCTAACTTTGGGAAATGGCTATCAGATTTTGGGGAAAACACATAAGACAAACTAACAACTTACAACACTATGCCGGAATGCCTAAACATAGTCTTTAAGTTATTGGGCACTTGGACAAACAAGCTTTCATAGTTTTAGGCAAAGGGCTAGATCGGGACTAGGCCTCCTTGGTTCAACAAGATGATAAACTAATCAGTCAAAGAGATAGTTTCATGGACAGAACTATGGACAGTTTATAGGTAAGCAGGGCACACCATACATCCTACTCAACATACATAGAACTTGTAAATAAAACTAGCAACAATACCTTAAGTTATTAAAGAGCAGTTAAGAATTCTTTAGTATGACTAAGGAAGAAGAAAACATAAAGCTATGAAGATTCAAGAATTTTGAGGTGCGTCCATGGGCATATCTCAAACTTAATCTCTACTGATCTATAGCAGCAAGAAGCATGTATCATGAATGAAAACTACAAGACAACAACAAAGCAAGAAACACTATACCATTCTACCATGTCATGGAATCCATCAACAATCCTTCATCATTCATCAAAAGCATCCAAGAGGCAGTCCAAAATCATAACACAAGTATGTTCTTCAAAGCTCATATGACTAATATATTGATTCTTCTCTCAAGTTCAGCCTTGTTTTACAATGAAGCCTTGTGGAATAAATAGGCTCAAGTGAGGAAAACCTCATGGTGCAACTAGCTATCCCATTGGCCTAATCAAAATATCTAAACTTGTCCTTGAGGCTTTGCAAAGCCCAAGGAACAAAATATCTCATAAAATATCTAAAAAAATGCTAAAAACGGAAATTATATTGATTTTGCAACATTTTCCAAGTGCAAAAATAGCTAAACGCACATTTGGAAAAAGCAGATTTTTGAGGTTCAAAAATTACAAAAATACTTCAAATTTATATCAGGAAAAGGTCCCCTGACTTGCCGGAAAAATTTGGCAGCCTTCCCGGTGTCTAAATGAGGCTCATGATGGCCCGTTGGAAAGCTCTCTGTGTCTAATTTTTGGCACAACTGAAATCACCTCAATCTGATGCCTAGAAGTCCTCCAAATCTGTACCTGTGTGTAAAAAGCCAAGAAATAGCAGACTGCTGATATGACGGGCAGAATGCGCAAAAAGTGAGCATTTTTTGCCAATTTGAGGGGGCGAATGATCTCCAAATGCTCTGAAAATTGCTGGGGACCTGCTCATAGAATTATGGCATCAACTGGTATCATCCTTCTCCCTTGACAAATCCTCAAACTGAAATGGCGAAATTATGAGTTTTCGACTAAAAAACCCAAAAATGCCAAAAAACAAAAAGTTTGTTTAAAAGGGCTCAATTTGGCATATATGACCCTCAAGGGTCCATAGCAACATGTCTGCTGATAACATGAAGTGCTGAAACGCTCTTTCTTCTTTTTTCTTCTTGGAATCGTTGTTTATCACTACCGAGTTATTGTTGTTCAAGACTTCCTCCTCTTTGTGACGCGTCGTTGCTCATCTTTACCACGGCCATGTTGCTCCTGTTGTCTTGCCTAGAGGAGCATCTGATTCATATGCTCCTAACAGTTCAAACTCGTTTCAAAGTCTTCGAAATGCCTTCTTTAAACCGAACTCTGTCCTAGCCTGTCAACTTTGCTATAAGCAACAAGTGATTTCAAATATAGTGTGAAAATGCTCTTCTTTGGTGTAAGACCTTTGTTCCTTCAGAATGATGCCTTTCTAGCCTTTGTATATCAATCAGTCAACATTCATAATGAACACACAATCAAAGGAGAAAAAATGCAGTCAAGGTGACTTTCCTGTGTAAAGGTACCCAGCTTTGATATTTGAGGCAATAGGGCACCCTTGTCTTTGTAGAGGAAGGAAAAGACAAAAGCTTTTGATTCAAAAACACTGCTCTCTGTTGGTATGCAACTCAACCAATCAATTTCACACCATATACAAAGTCAACCAAAGTGTATACAAATAGTCAAAGTCACTGTTTATAGGACAAGCTGGCAGAGTTTGAAATGTTTTTTAAGGTGGTAGCAAAGGTCTTGCAGCACTCATAAAGCCAATGAACTCCTCTTTGAACAAAACATCAACCTCCTCGTATGCAGCTCACCAAATATATAATGATATAAGCACAGTCAATTCAATAATACATGCACAGTCAAATGATCTTCTGAGCTTGAATAAGGTCACCAGGCCTTTGATGTTTTGATGTGATTTTGGTGAAATCAATAAACCAATCCCATAGCAGGACTGATGCACATAATTTGCATAGCTTTGTAAACTTGAACTCCATGTTTTAGATAATATATTTGGAGGGAATATTGTTGTCTTCCCTATAAGAAAATCACATACTGCGCCTTCTGCTTCCAACAAAACAACATGGTTCTGTGAGTGACTTGCCTGGTTGATGTTTTCTACAATATTAATAACAAGTGTTTTCTTTCTCTCCCTGCCAATTTGGAAGTTCACTCTTCAAAGTATTTTTTTCTTTTATGAAAATTGATGAAGGTTTCTTTAAACACCATTTCTATCTTTGCTTAAAACAAAGATTTCCTCTCAAATATAAAGTATAGCTGTTCTTTTGCAATATAGGCAGTCCTTTAATCATTGCTTCATTTTTCTTTAAGCTACACTTTTCTTCATTAGTTCTGTGGAGGCCTTTTAACCTAGAACAACTTTGTGAGACCTTTACCAAAGCTATACTATTTTGAACAACTTTCAAATAATATGGCCAGCAGTCTTTGTAAATAATCACTCATGTGTTTCACTGTTCCATGAGGTGAAAAAGTCTTTTGAAATCTGTTTTTTGATCTTTTAAAGTCACTTGATGTTCTTTGCAGACTTTTAAAGATAACAGTTTGATGTGGTCATTTCCTGACATCCTTGATAACCTGCCTATGCTGGAGCTTCCTCCTATCCAGCATTACTAATCTCTGTATGATATCCTTACCACTTGCTATGGTGTATAATTCAACTTTTTTCATGGCAGCCTAACACTGTCATATCATAAATGTACACTGTAGGGTATTTCTACTTTCTGCAGGTCCCTTTCATTACAGATTTTACATTGTTTCCACAATGATCCCTGTAAGCCCTTGTCACCTTCAACCTGAGACCAAATCTATTTTACACTTTTGCCATGTTGAGGAGACCGATATATGAGATCTGGAAGGCTGCTAGAATGACTCACTAATTATGCTTTATGGAATGGAAGGTCACAACACTGCTTTTTTGTCCTTTTAACATACAGAGGAGACTTTGGAAGGTCACAAATGCTCATCTAATGCTGCTGTTTGAACATGGGCCTACTGTTTCACCCTTTAAAGCTCTGTGCTCTTGTCCTTCATCATAGTTTTGAGGGCAGTTACAATGGCTATTCACACTAATGCAAATTCAACACTCTTTAAATTTTCACCTCTAGCCAACATAAAACACCATAAGTCTTGATTTTCTAGACAAAACTATCCATCCTCCCAAAAACTACTTTCTTCAATGCATCAGACTGACAGAGGTTATGGTTATAACCTAGCTTTGATGGCAGCTCTAAGTTCCTTGAAATTGGTTGAATTACTCCTCCAACCTCCCTTAGTAACAAATTTTTTCAAAAGATTTAATACATCTCCTTGAATTGTAGCAAGACCCTCAAAAATGGATGGCAGCCCCTTGTTTAACTGTTTGAGCAGCTCTAGAAAGAGTTTTTTAAGATTTTTAGGCAAATTTTTGACCATTTCTACAGGAGTTCCGCGGGCTGCTTCAGGCGCGGCGTGCAGCAGTGCATTCCTTTGTAAATGTTGTGCACAGGCGCGTCGCGCATTTTTCTAGGAGTGTCACGCAAGTTTGCAGTCCATTTTGAAGGCCTTCCCGGTATCGGAATTGGGTGCGAGATGGCTCATTGGAAATATGTGGAAGTCTAATTTTCATAACAACTTTAATTTTGTCATTTGGTGTCCATTTGATTCTTCAAAAATTGATTTTCCCAACACTGGTCAAAACTGGTGAATCCTGGTGCAGAAATGCATCGAGCTGTTTGTAGGTCATTTTTGAATGCCTTCCCGGTGTCGGAATTGGGCGCGAGATGGCTCGTTGGAAAGATGTGGAAGTATAATTTCCAGAAAAACTTTAATTTCTTGATTTGGTGTCCATTTGATCCTTCAAAAACTGACTGTCCCATCACTGGTCAAAAATGGTGTATGCTGGTGCAGAAAAACATAGCGTTGATTGCAGGCTACTTTTGGATGCCTTCCTTTTGTCGGAATTTGGCCCGAGATGGCTCATCGGAAAGCTATGGAAGTATATTTTCCATAAAAACTTGAAGTTTTTCATTTGGAGTCAATTTGGTTGTTCAAAATCTGACTGTCCCATCACTGGTCAAAATGATGAATCCTGGTGCAGAAATTCTCCAGTGACATCTGAATTTTTCACGTTTCTCACAAACCATGATACTTGTGTAGAAACTGAAGGAGGTTTTTATTTTTGAACCTATGAGGGACAAAAACCTCTCTCAATTTTACAAATCTCATCTCTGTTTGATCAGAAAAACATTTTGAAACAAACTGCCCAAGCGCTCTTTAACCTCTGTCTTTGTATGGCTTTGTCTCCCTGGTGACCTTTTAACATAGCAACCCAAATTTTGAATAATACCCTGATGAATATCAAACCATCCTTTGCCACTTTGTTTTTAACACTGTTGATGGCATTTTTCATGTAAACCCCACTTCAAAACTGTTTAAAAATCCTGAAGATTGCTTTATTATTTGAAGGGAATAGGGTTTGTCTTTTCACCTTGCTTTGACAGCATTCTGTCTTTACTTGCTTTTTCAACCTGTTTCCCACTGAAGGTGCCCACATTTCAGCTGATTTCCTTTCATGCTTTCCAAAGTCTTCAAAACCCAGATGATGACTTGTGATAAAATTTCCTTTGAAATTTTGACTGTTCCTTGCTTTGAAGAAATGCCTCCTCCTTTTAAGCTTGGTTTGACAGAATCCTGTAGGTGTCTTTTGACTGTAGATGCAAAAACACAATTGTATTGACTTTAAGTTCAATCATCCTCTGTCTACTGAAAAAGGGGATTCCCTTTACAATTCTTTTTTACTTAGATTGTAATAGTGAAGTGCTTCATGGTTTTTGAGTGCTGCTCCAGAGCTAATGAAACTTATTTCCAGAACCTCTGTCTTAAACTGCTGAAGGTTATTTGATGAGCAGACTTTGACAAAATATTTTTCTTATACATGGTGTCAATTTCTGCTTCCAAATGATTTATAAGCTTCTCTTTGGATTGTAAGTGCCATCTTTTGGTTTCATCCATTCAAACTATATTTCTCTGTTTACTTAAAAGGAGCTCTTTTAGACTTCTTGGCATGTGACAGTGAGGTGACTGTGTGGCCTCTTCTCCTAAGGAAACTGCCCCTCTTTTGTACCAATGGCCTGCAAATTCAAATTGTCTCCTGTCCACTATGAAGTATAGCTTGAAAGAAATTTCCCTATGAGTAGGAAAACTAATATATTTTGAAACATAAACACCATCTTTCACCTGTGTAAAGACTTTTTGCTTTCTTTCTTTGTCTCTTTCCACTGCATCTTTTGACCAATCAGTCTTCAACAACATCCAATGCCTTGGCCATCTGCTCATAAATGGAGGAGGCCCTTCATCTGAAGATTGTTTGATAAGGCTGCCTGACAAGGGTTTTTCTAGGATTATGATGGTAAGCAACCAACTTGAAAAACATCAATACTGGCACCTCTGCTTGCAAACACTACTGTGTTTCAGAAAAACCCTAGTCAGGGTGTCACTGTCTCACTGTTCTGCTCTTTGCTGAGGGGAACTGAAATGTCACCATTTGCCTTGTTTAACTTATGACAAATTATTTGAAATATAGTCTCTGTGACTATGGAGATTAGCACCCTTTGAAAAACCAAAACACCTTTTCTTCTGCCTGTGATAATGACATGATTTGTCAGCATCTCTTCAATTTGGTCTTTGTGGAACAGAAGGCTGCTTATGATTGGAAATGTTTTTTGCTAATGATGTGTCTCCCTAATTCATATGATTTGAAAACTTCAAATGATTTCCTTTACAAGATCAGAACTCTGTTTCCCTTTTAATTTGCATACTTCAGATTCTAGGTCTGCTATGATTATCACTTACACTTAGAAAACCTAGAGTCTGTGTTTCACTGTTCAGTAACAAGCAAACCTGGGCTTTTGCAATCCTTAAATTCAATATTGGCCAGTGCCCTCTGCTTGTAGATGAAGGAGGCGCCCTAACCCTCTGCTTGTAATTGAAGGAGGTTCTTGGCCATGACACTTTACCAGTCTGCTGTGACAGTGGTGTCTTTTTCTTACTGTGATTTTCATGCTGGAAGGAAACTGCAAAGTCTTGATGAGTGACTCTCTGTTTTGCAGATATATCTCAGGCTCATGTTACATTTAGAAGCAGTTGTTCTTCTAAATGTAGATTCAAGCAATTTCTTCTGAGATGAGGTTATATTTCCTGCCTTTGTAGAATCCATAAAACACTGTGAAACACCTAATAATCAGCGTGAGACTGTGGTTTATGCAGTGCTAAGACCTAGGGGTGTGTGAGTGGCGTGACTTAGAGCTGTTTGTCAATTTCATTTGCAAAGTGGGAGGTCAGTCATGGTTGGTCTGTAGCAGATGGAGGCTTTTTGGCTTTTTGATGATTTCCAAGGGTAAAATGTCTTAAAGCGCCACTTCCTAACATAGGGGAGACTTTTGAAACAGACTTGGATTTTTCTTTTAAAGCTGATGGGAAAACCAATAGGGCTGAAGCTAGATAGGATAGTGATAATGAGGTTTTGATTTTGACATGGGTGGACTGAAAAGTAGAAGGGCGAAAAAAGTTTTAGGAGGGTTTTCTAGATGACATATTGACATAAGGAAATCAGTTTCTAGAAAACTCAGCTGTAGATATAGTCATCACTAACATGTAAAAAATACTGATGGCTAACAGTGGTTCCATTTGGGGAGGGCAGCTCCTCGTCAGGAGGTGTCCAGAATTCAGATCTTTGGCTTATGAAGACCAGTGCCTTATCCATTGGCGCAAAATTTACCCTTCTTTTGATGTTATTTCTGAAAAATGAAAGCATGGTTAACATCAATGATCCTTCTACCTACCCCACTATCTTTCCTAACATTTTTTTCTTCTCTTTGGCGCATTTGAACTAGCAGCCTTTTGACAAAGTATATTTTTCTTTTTGCAAAATGAAACTATCTATTTCTACTCTTATATCTGCCGGGAGTTCAGATTAAGCTGATGAACTCCTTCATTACTCTACCTAATGCTAGATCAACTGTCAAGATTAAGCAGTTTGACAGGATTTCATTCTCTAATCTACAACATGAAATTTAAAATGATCAAATCAGGATTAGGCAGTCTGATTTTTCATGCATTTGCGGCATAAAAGACAAGCTGCACACAAATGTTATTTTGCAACAAAAGGAAACTAGGGAAGCGGGGCCAAGATGTACAATGTATTTTTCATCCCTCGCTTCTCTCTTTGGTTCTGTTTTAGGCATGTGGAACCAGAATCTCTCCCTAATCTAAGCTCTGTGATAAGTCAATCTTACACAATGTTGACTATCTTTGCACTCACTAACTTATCAGCAAATAAATTTAAACATGCTCAGCTATGATTAGGTTAGATAGATGAACAAGACATTGAAGTACTAGTAGCGGCATTTAGACTTGCTTGCTTTCTGAAAGACTATTTTTTGGAACATGGGGCCTTTGTTCTATCTTCACTCGCCCTCTTTTCTGCTTTTTACTGCTTTTTGTATTTTCTGCTTTTTCACTTTTTCTTCAAACAAACTACAAATGAAAAGGTGCTCACAGGCTAAGCTTATTTTCTATTGTTGTCTTTCTATCCTAATCTAATCTGTACACAATAGACATTTGTTTGGTGAACTCTGTTTTCCAATGCAACCAGTCAAGTAGATGCTCACATGGGTGATTGTGGTTTAGTTCTTTCATGATGCAGAAATAATGAAAAGGCCACTCCCATTTGGTTTGTTTCTGGACAGTAGAGCTTAAGTTTTTTCTCATTCTTGGTAGCAACTTGTTTATGATAGAACCCACTACCCCTATAGATTTCTCAAGGAAAACAACAAATAGATCTTGGAATAATACCTGATCTAGAGGATTTGATACATAGGATTTATTCAAGACTACTCTTTCAGACTTCTCAAGGAAAACAACAAATGGATCTTGGAATAATACCTGATCTAGAGGTTTTGAGATATAGGCTTTATTCAAGACTACTCTTTCAGACTTCTCAAGGAAAAAAACAAATGGATCTTGGAATAATACCTGATCTAGAGGTTTTGAGATATAGGCTTCATTCAGGACTACTCTTTCTTCCACTTGGCTATATTTTGGGACCCCCTTGGTAAAGCAACTCTTCCTCATGATCACTCGAACTGTCAGACTCATCATGTATTGCAGTGTAGTTTTCTTTCCAAGCTGATGTGTTCTGATTAAGTGGACTGAAAAATGTGTGAAGGTCATCAGGTTGATGAACAAGGATACACTTTGACAATAAATTATCTTGAAAGGACAGTGTGACAACTCCCATGTGTTTATTAACCTCTACTTCTTCATCTGCAATTTGTAACTCAATGGAACTTGGTGGCTGCAAATCTGGAGTTAAGGAAGATTCCATGTCCAAAATGATTTCTTCAACTATTTCAGGAAAAGGCTTCTCATTTACAACCTGCTCGAGGATTTCATCATCTTCCTCAAACTCATCATCAAAGATGAAAAACTGTTGATTTCCAATCATGTGAATGTTATCTCTAATGGGCTGAAGTGAAGTAGAGAAAAGAGTCTGAGACTCTTCACTTACTTCTAAACTCTCAAGGCTCTCCTTATCAGTGTTATAGATGACCTGTAATGGTTGCTCACTTTTCTCAAGTTTATGAAACTGAGCTTCCTCCCGAAAATCAAAAACTGAATCTTCTGCAAAGTTAGCTTCTGTTTGGAAATCATATAAGTCAACATATTGATCAAACATTTGAGAATTATTAACATAAGCAATGTCACTAGCATGTACATTGGACTTCCAGATTGCTTTTCTTCAACTTGATTTACAAATCTATTTTCTGACTTATGATATGCAGGATTAACAGGAGAAAGATCAGAGAATTTTTGGTTATTAGTTTCTGCATCTAGTAACGGAAAATGCGTTTCTGATGGTTTGAGAACTTCTTCCTTTTCCATTATATGCTTGTTTATATCACTTTCATTGTATAAGATAAAAGAATCTAAATTGGAATGAGTGGAATAAATGGGAGTATTGTTTTCCATGACTGCTTTAGGCATGAGGTTATGGGAGGCACCAAGATCTAACATGGCATTATGTAATATCTTGTACCATATGTTCAGGCTCACATAGGAAGGAGAAACAGATCTTTCTTGGTATTGACCTTCTATTTTCGGGCCGGATAAGAGCTCGGGTTTGTTTTCAGTTAGATTTAAAGTATCTGCCTCGCTCCCTATGTCAAAAACTTTGAAAATTTGAGATCTATACCTATCTACAGTTATTAGCTCAGTAAGGGGTATGGTAATTTTTATTTCGGAAACTTCCCCTTCAAAACTAAAAGGAGTTTGTAGTTTGGGAAGATTTGTTTCAGCTTTTTCGGACATGACCTTTTCTATGCTCTTAATTTGTTGATTATGGTTTGAGACCTTGTTTGACACAGTCGCCTCGGGAGTTTTCGTGGAGGTACTAGGAGTATCCGAGCTAAGAATTGTTTGAATAGCTTTATCTTTGTTTTGGTCATTTTTCTTAGCCATAATTTTGTTGCGATCCATGGCTTTTTCAAGGATGGTGTCAGAGGTTTTAGCAGTGTCAGGGCTACTCTTCTTGGGGTGGTCTTGGTTTTTTCTGCTTCTAAGGTTATACTGCCTATGAGCTTCTATAATGGCATTCTGAAAATCTATGGCAGGATCTTCGAGATCTTCATAGTCGGTTTTGTCCTGACTTGGGGAGCACAACTCTTGCTCTTCTGCTGTGAGGTAAACCTTACTCTCGTTATCAGAACCTATGAGTTTCCAATGATTTTCATCAATGGGTGCAGTATCCTTATTCTCTTCATCAACATAATTCTCACTGAAGGATGGTCTGATCTGCTGATCATTTCCTCTTGGTTTATTTTGAGACTGATCTTTTCTAAAGACTTGTTTCTGGTTTTGAGGGTTTGGTTGGTTGTCCCTAGGAGGCGCTTTTTCACTTATTTTTTCCCACATCTTTGTCATGGATTTTATCAGGCCATCTATTCTAGGATCTAGGGAAGGAGATGAAGTGGAGACCTTATCTCTATATGGGACTTTTCCTTCTAATCTAGTCCTGGCTCTTTTATCTGCTAAGTTGGCTTCTGTTTTTATGGCTATTTGTTGCATTTCCTCTAGGGTAGGGGGATCCTTGTCTCTCAGATGATATGTCATGTCTGGATCAAAACCCTCGGGGAATTTTTCCAAGACTAAACCGAGTGGGGGTTTGAAGTGAGGTGGGAGGGCGTTATACACATTGTTGAACCTAGTGCAGTATGCCTGGACACTTTCCCCATTTTCCCGTTTTAGGTTGTTATATTCTGACAGGATTTAGGGTTCCTTTGGACTTCCCACTTGTTCGTGAAGACTTGGCAGAGTTCTAGGATGTTGTGGATGCTGTTTGGAGGCAAGCTTTTAAACCATGTTTTGGGTTCTCCACCCAGGCTTTGGGCGAATATTCTCATTCTGACGGTTTCATCGTGTACTTCCATGTATTCAAAAGCATCGCTAATCCTACTTACATCCTGTTGAGCTGTGGTGGTGTCTTCTCCGGTAAAGTGTGGGATTTTGTCTTGATATTTATTTGGGAGAGGAGCCAAGGGTGGTGGCAACACCAAAGGTGCGTACCAGGCTGCCATGACGGGAGCTAATGGATGATGTACAAGATGAGGACTAGTGGGATGAGCGGAGGTGGTTTGAATAGGGGTTCAAGATCGTCAAAGTTTATCTTACTATATGATTTGCTCCTGGGAAGATTTTGTGATGACTCTAGTTCCAAAGGTGAATCTAGTAGGATAGTGCGATGTTTAGGTACATATCTTGTTCTACGGATGGATCTACCAGTAGCTAGATGATCAGTTTCGGAAGCTTGCCATAGAATCTTCTCTGGGTCATCTACTATGATAGGGGGATTTGGGTCTGGATGAGCTTTGGTATTGATTCTTCGTGAAGCCATATTTTAGATCCAGAGTTTAAAAAGAATGGTATTGGTGAATGTTCTGGATGAGTGGTTTCTCTAAAGTTATACTAAGGCGAAGGATGGTCAAAAATAAAAGGGATGGATTAGTGGAGTCGCCAAGTGAAAATGGGTTGTTTTTGTGAAGATAGCTATGGTCCACCACCAATAACTAATCTAAGAATGTTTTTGGATTTTCTAAGTTTTATGTGCAGCCTATGGTTTGTTAAAGTATCCTAGACTTGTTTCAACACTTTGCTAGGGTGATGAGAGCAAAAAGAGTTTACTCTAAATGGTTATATGGACTGCTTGGTTGTTTAAGGTATCTAAAGGACTTAGAGTCTATAAGAGTTTGCTAGACTGTCATGTACTCAATGTCCCACCATCTCCCACTATGTTAGTGAGCGATGGGATAGGTCTATCGGATAGTAACCTAGAGTTCGGTAAAATAGTAAGGGCTACTAGAGGTTAGTGGAGTCGCCAGGTGGAATTTCTATTGCTTTGAGGTATATGTGTATGGTCCACCACCAGTAATGTCAAAAGCCAATCTAAGGGAGTGTTTTTGTGGTTTTTTCTGAGTTTTATGTGCAGCCTAGGATGTAAGAGTGTTATGAACCTGATTCATCACTTTGCTAAGATGGTGAAACAGAGAGTTTACTCTGAATGATTCTAAAGGCTGATGGTCTAAGTTAAATGTAAAGGACTAAAGAGTCTACAAAAGTTTGCTAGACTGTCATGTACTCAATAGGTCCCACCGTGATCGCCATTATGTTAGGTTCCCGTGATTTGGCCGATTGGCGAGCCAAATGACAATGTAACATCAAACCAAGCTTTGGAGCCCAAGGACCTAGCCTTCTTGGACTCGGAGAGGGCTCTCTCTATATATGTGAAAGATGTCGGTGTGTTGCTTATGGTATTATGATATTAGGCTAGTTATGAACTGAGTTTTTGATTTTTGGTTTTTTAAGTTTCGTGAGGGATAAAACTGATCAAAGATATAAACTGGATAACAAGATGTAGATAAATTGGGTTATGGGGTCAAACACGTCAAGGAAACTATGAGATGATGATGCAAGGCTGCTGTATGGCCGATTTGATTCACGGTAGAAGGGATCTTTGGGCAAAATGGAGTAAATGGACATCAAGCTTGTGAAAGACGAGGGATTTCAAGTGTAACTAGTTGATAGCAGACATAAACATGTTATAGCAAGCCATTAATCATGCTAGATGTAACTATGAGCTAATTAATACATAGAAATCAAAACATTCCATCCATACATAGAAGTATAAGACCTTCTAACTTTGGGAAATGGCTATTAGATTTTGGGGAAAACACATAAGACAAACTAACAACTTACAACACTATGTCGGAATGCCTAAACACAGTCTTTAAGTTATTGGGCACTTGGACAAACAAGCTTTCATAGTTTTAGGCAAAGGGCTAGATCGGGACTAGGCCTCCTTGGTTCAACAAGATGATAAACTAATCAGTTCAAGAGATAGTTTCATAGACAGAACTATGGGCAGCTTATAGGTAGGCATGGCACACCATACATCCTACTCAACATACATAGAACTTATGAATAAAACTAGCAACAATACCTTAAGTTACTAAAGAGCAGCTAAGAATTCTTTAGTATAACTAAGGAAGAAGAAAACATAGAGCTATGAAGATTCAGGAATTTTGAGGTGCCTCCATGGGCATATCTCAAAATCAATCTCTACTGATCTATAGAAGCAAGAAGCATGTATCATGAATGAAAACTAGAAGACAAAAAATAAGCAAGAAACACTATACCATTCTACCATGTCATGGAATCCATCACCAATCCTTCATCATTCATCAAAAGCATCCAAGAGGCAGTGCAAAAATCATAACACAAGTATGTTCTTCAAAGCTCATATGACCAATATATTGATTCTTCTCTCAAGTTCAGCCTCTGTTTTACAATGAAACCCATGGAATAAATAGGCTTGAGGAAGGAAAACCTCATGGAGCAACTAGCTGTCCCATTGGCCAAGTCAAAATATCTAAACTTGTCCTTGAGGCTTTGCAAAGCCCAAGGCACAAATATCCCATAAAATATCTAAAAAAGTGCTAAAAACAGAAATTATATTGACTTTACATCATTTCCCAAGTGTAAAAATGGCTAAACGCACATTTGGGAAAAGCAGATTTTTGAGGTTCAAAAATTACAAAAATACTTCATATTTATGTCTGAAAAAGGTCCCCTGACTTGCTGGAGGCAATTGGCAGCCTTCCTGATGTCGAAATGAGGCTCATGATGGCCCGTTGGAAAGCTCTATGTGTCTACTTTCCGGCACAACTAAAATCACCTCAATATGATGTCTGGAAGTTCCCCAAAACTGTACCTGTGTGCAAAAAACCAGGAAATAGCAGACTGCTGATATGTCGGGCAGAATGTGCAAAAAGAGGGCATTTTTCGCCAATTTGAGGGGGCGAATGATCTCCGAATGCCCTGAAAATCGCTGGGGACCTGCTCATAGAATTATGGCATCCACTGGCATCATCCTTCTCCCTTGACAAATCCTCAAACTGAAATGGCGCAATTATGAGTTTTTGACTAAAAACCCAAAAAATGCCAAAAAACAAAAAGTTGTCGAAAAGGGCTCAAATTTGGCATATACGACCCTCAGGGGTCCATAGCAACATGCTCCAAAGCTGATGCCAAAATATGAAGTGCTGATATGTCTTTCTTCTTTTTCTTCTTGGAACTGTTGTTTATCACTACTGAGTTACTGTTGTTCAGCACTCTTCTCCTCTTTGTCCTGTTGCTGCTCATCTTTACCACTGTCATGCTGCTCCTGTTGTCTTGCCTAGAGGAGCATCTTGATCTAGATGTGCTCCTAAAACATCAAACTGCTTCAAAGTCTTTGAAATGCCTTCTTTAAACCAAACTCTGTCCTAGCCTGTCAACTTTGCTATAAGCAACAAGTGATTTCAAATATAGTGTGAAAATGCTCTTCTTTGGTGTAAGACCTTTGTTCCTTTAGAATGATGCCTTTCTAGCCTTTGTATATCAATCAGTCAACATTCATAATGAACACACAATCAAAGGAGAAAAAAAGCAGTCAAGGTGACTTTCCTGTGTAAAGGTACCCAGCTTTGATATTTGAGGCAATAGGGCACCCTTGTCTTTGTAGAGGAAGGAAAAGACAAAAGCTTTTGATTCAAAAACACTGCTCTCTGTTGGTATGCAACTCAACCAATCAATTTCACACCATATACAAAGTCAACCAAAGTGTATACAAATAGTCAAAGTCACTGTTTATAGGACAAGCTGGCAGAGTTTGAAATGTTTTTTAAGGTGGTAGCAAAGGTCTTGCAGCAGTCATAAAGCCAATGAACTCCTCTTTGAACAAAACATCAACCTCCTCGTATGCAGCTCACCAAATATATAATGATATAAGCACAATCAATTCAATAATACATGCACAGTCAAATGATCTTCTGAGCTTGAATAAGGTCACCAGGCCTTTGATGTTTTGATGTGAATTTGGTGAAATCAATAAACCAATCCCATAGCAGGACTGATGCACATAATTTGCATAGCTTTGTAAACTTGAACTCCATGTTTTAGATAATATATTTGGAGGGAATATTGTTGTCTTCCCTATAAGAAAATCACATACTACGCCTTCTGCTTCCAACAAAACAACATGGTGCTGTGAGTGACTTGCCTGGTTGATGTTTTCTACAATATTAATAACAAGTGTTTTCTTTCTCTCCCTGCCAATTTGGAAGTTCACTCTTCAAAGTATTTTTTTCTTTTATGAAAATTGATGAAGGTTTCTTTAAACACCATTTCTATCTTTTCTTAAAACAAAGATTTCCTCTCAAATATAAAGTATAGCTGTTCTTTTGCAATATAGGCAGTCCTTTAATCATTGCTTCATTTTTCTTTAAGCTACACTTTTCTTCATTAGTTAAGTCCTTTTTAACCTAGAAGCAGCTTTGTGAGACCCCACCAAAAGCCTTCTATTTTGAACAACTTTTGAATAATATGGCCATTGATCTTTGTAAATAATCACTCATGTGTTTCACTGTTCCATGAGGTGAAAAAGTCTTTTGAAATCTGTTTTTTGATCTTTTCAAGTCACTTGATGTTCTTTGCAGACTTTTAAAGATAACAGTTTGATGTGGTCATTTCCTGACATCCTTGATAACCTACCTATGCTGGAGCTTCCTCCTATCCAGCATTACTAATCTCTGTATGATATCCTTACCACTTGCTATGGTGTATAATTCAACTTTTTTCATGGCAGCCTAACACTGTCATATCATAAATGAACACTGTAGGGTATTTCTACTTTCTGCAGGTCCCTTTCATTACAGATTTTACATTGTTTCCACAATGATCCCTGTAAGCCCTTGTCACCTTCAACCTGAGACCAAATCTGTTTTACACTTTTTCCATGTTGAGGAGACCGATATATGAGATCTGGAAGGCTGCTAGAATGATTCACTAATTATTCTTTATGGAATGGAAGGTCACAACACTGCTTTTTTGTCCTTTTAACATACAGAGGAGACTTTGGAAGGTCACAATTGCTCATCTAATGATCGCTGCTGTTTGAACATGGGCCTACTGTTTCACCCTTTAAAGCTCTGTGCTCTTGTCCTTCATCATAGTTTTGAGGGCAGTTACAATGGCTATTCACACTAATGCAAATTCAACACTCTTTTAAGTTTCACCTCTAGCCAACATAAAACACCATAAGTCTTGATGTTCACTATCCATCCTCCCAAAAACTACTTTCTTCAATGCATCAGACTGACAGAGGTTATGGTTATAACCTAGCTTTGATGGCAGCTCTAAGTTCCTTTAAATTGGTTGAATTACTCCTCCAACCTCCCTTAGTAACAAATTTTTTCAAAAGATTTAATACATCTCCTTGAATTGTAGCAAGACCCTCAAGAATGGATGGCAGCCCCTTGTTTAACTGTTTGAGTAGCTCTAGAAAGAGTTTTTTAAGGTTTTTAGGAAAAAATTTTACCATTTTTACAGGAGTGCCGCGGGCTGCTACAGGCGCGGCGCGCAGCAGTGCATTCCTTTGTAAATTTTGTGCACAGGCGCGTCGCGCACTTTTCCAGGAGTGTCGCACAAGTTTGCAGTCCATTTTGAAGGCCTTCCCGGTGTCAGAATTGGGTGCGAGATGGCTCGTTGGAAATCTGTGGAAGTCTACTTTCCTGAAAAACTTGAATTTTTTCATTTGGTGTCCATTTGATCCTTCAAAAATTTATTTTCCCAACACTGGTCAAAACTGGTGAATCCTGGTGCAGAAATGCATCGAGCTGTTTGTAGGTCATTTTTGAATGCCTTCCCGGTGTCGGAATTGGGCGCGAGATGGCTCGTTGGAAATATGTGGAAGTAAAATTTCCAGAACAACTTTAATTTCTTCATTTGGAGTCAATTTTTTTGTTCAAAATCTGACTGTCCCATCACTGGTCAAAATGATGAATCCTGGTGCAGAAATTCTCCCATGACATCTGAATTTTTCAAGTTTCTCACAAACCATGATACCTGTGTAGAAACTGAAGGAGGTTTTTATTTTTGAACCTATTAGGGACAAAAACCTCTCTCAATTTTGCAAATCTCATCTCTGTTTGATCATAAAATCATTTTGAAACAAACTGTCTAAGCACTCTTTAACCTCTGTCTCTGTATGGCTTTGTCTCCTTGGTGACCTTTTAACATAGCAACCCAAATTTTAAATAATACCCTGATGAATATCAAACCATCCTTTGCCACTTTGTTTTTAACACTGTTGATGGCATTTATCATGTAAACCCCACTTCAAAACTGTTTAAAAATCCTGAAGATTGCTTTATTATTTGAAGGGAATAGGGTTTGTCTTTTCACCTTGCTTTGACAGCATTCTATCTTTACTTGCTTTTTCAACCTGTTTCCCACTGCAGGTGCCCACATTTCAGCTGATTTCCTTTCATGCTTTCCAAAGTCTTCAAAACCCAGATGATGACTTGTGATAAATTGTCCTTTGAAATTTTGATTGTTCCTTGCTTTGAAGAAATGCCTCCTCCTTTTAAGCTTGGTTTGACAGAATCCTGTAGGTGTCTTTTGACTGTAGATGCAAAAACACAATTGTATTGACTTTAAGTTCAATCATCCTCTGTCTACTGAAAAATGGGATTCCCTTTACAATTCTTTTTTACTTGGATTGTAATAGTGAAGTGCTTCATGGTTTTTGAGTGCTGCTCCAGAGCTAATGAAACTTATTTCCAGAACCTCTGTCTTAAACTGCTGAAGGTTATTTGATGAGTAGACTTTGACAAAATCTTTTTCTTATACATGGTGTCAATTTCTGCTTCCAGATGATTTATAAGCTTCTCTTTAGATTGTAAGTGCCATCTTTTGGTTGCATCCATTCAAACTATATTTCTCTGTTTACTTAAAAGGAGCTCTTTTAGACTTCTTGGCATGTGACAGTGAGGTGACTGTGTGGCCTCTTCTCCTAAGGAAACTGCCCCTCTTTTGTACCAATGGCCTGCAAATTCAAATTGTCTCCTGTCCACTATGAAGTATAGCTTGAAAGACATTTCCCTATGAGTAGGAAAACTAATATATTTTGAAACATAAACACCATCTTTCACCTGTGTAAAGAATTTTGTCTTTCTTTCTTTGTCTCTTTCCACTGCATCTTTTGACCAATCAGTCTTCAACAACATCCAATGCCTTGGCCATCTGCTCATAAATGGAGGAGGCCCTTCATCTGAAGATTGTTTGATAAGGCTGCCTGACAAGGGTTTTGCTAGGATTATGATGGTAAGCAACCAACTTGAAAAACATCAATACTGGCACCTCTGCTTGCAAACACTATTGTGTTTCAGAAAAACCCTAGTCAGGGTGTCACTGTCTCACTGTTCTGCTCTTTGCTGAGGGGAACTGAAATGTCACCATTTGCCTTGTTTAACTTATGACAAATTATTTGAAAAGATGAAGGAGGCGCCCTAACCCTCTGCTTGTAAATGAAGGAGGTTCTTGGCCATGACAAATTTACCAGTTTGCTGAGACAATGGTATCCCTTTTTTCCTGTGATTTTCATGCTGGAAAGAGCTGTAAAGTCCAGATGAGTAGCTTTCTGTTTTGCAGACATATCTAAAGGCTCAAGTTACATTTAGAAGCAGCTGTTCCTCTAACTGTAAACTCAAACATTTACTCCATGAGATGAAATATATTTCCTGCCTTTGTAGAACCATAGAACACTGTGAAAAACCTAATAGTCAGCTTGAGATTGGGATTTATGCAGTGCTGAGACCTAGGGAATATGAGTGGCGCGACTTAAGGCTGTTTGTCAATTTCATTTGCAAAGTAAAGGATCAGTCATGGTAGGCCTGTAGCAGATGGAGGCTTTTTGGCTTTTTGATGATTGCCAAGGGTGAAATGTCTTAAAGCGCCACTTCCTAACATAGGGGAGACTTTTGAAATAGATGTGGATTGGCCTTTTAAAGGTGATGGGCAGATCAAGAAGGCTGAAGCTAGGTAGGCTTGTGACCATGAGGTTTTGACTTCGCCAGAGGTGGACTGAATAGATAGAAGGGCAAAAAAAAAGTTTTGGGAGGGTTTTCTGGATGACATATTGACATAAGGAAATCAGTTTCTAGAAAACTCAGCTGTAGATATAGTCATCACTAATATGTAAAAAAATATTGATGGCTAACAGTGGCTCCATTTGGGGAGGGCAGCTCCTCGTCAGGAGGTGTCCAGAATTCAGATTTTTGGCTTATGAAGACCAGTGCCTTATCCATTGGCGCAAAATTTACCCTTCTCTTGATGTTATTTCTGAAAAGTGACAACATGGTTAACATCAATGATACTTCTACCTACCCCACTATCTTTCCTAACATTTTTTCTTCTCTTTGGCGCATTTGAACTAGCAGCCTTTTGACAATGCATATTTTTCTTTTTGCAAAATGAACCTATCTATTTCTACTCTTATATCTGCCGGGAGTTCAAATTAAACTGATGAACTCCTTCATTACTCTACCTAAAGCTAGATCGACTGTCAAGATTAAGAAGTTTGACAGGATTTTGTTCTCTAATCTAAAACATGAAATTCAAAAATGATCAAATCAGGATTAGACAGTCTGATTTGTCATGCATTTGCGGCATAAAAGACAAGTTGCACACAAATGTTATTTTGCAATAAAGGGAAACTAGACAAGCGGGGTTAAGATGTACAATGTATTTTTTCATCCCTCGCTTCTCTCTTTGGTTCTGTTTTAGGCATGTGGAACCAGAATCTCTCCCTAATCTAAGCTTTGTGATAAGTCAATCTTACACAATGTTGACTATCTTTGCACTCACTAACTTATCAGCAAATAAATTTAAACATGCTCAGCTATGATTAGGCTAGATAGTTGAACAAGACATTGAAGTACTAGTAGCGGCATTTAGACTTGCTCGCTTTCCGAAGGACTATTTTTTGGAACATGGGGCTTTACCATTGCTTTTTAGAAACTGCCCTCTTTTTCTACATTTTTACTATTTTTTGTATTTTCTGCTTTTTAACTTTTTCTTCAAACAAACTAAAACTGTAAAGATGCTCACAAGGCTGAGCTTATTTTCCACTACTATCTATCTATCCTAATCCAATATATACACAATAGAAATTTGTTTGGTGAACTCTGTTTTCCAATGCAACCAGTCAAGTAGATGATCACATGGGGGATTCTGGTTTAGTTTTTTCATGATGCAGAAATAATGAAAAGGCCACTCCCATTTGGTTTGTTTCTGGACAGTAGAGCTTAAGTTTTTTCTCATCCTAGGTAGCAACTTGCTCATGATAGAACCCACTACTCTTTCAGACTTTTCAAGGAAGACAACCAATGGATCATGGAATGATACCTGATCTAGAGGATTTGAGATATAGGCTTCATTCAAGACTACTCTTTCAGACTTCTCAAGGAAAACAACAAATGGATCTTGGAATAATACCTGATCTAGAGGATTTGAGATATAGGCTTCATTCAGGACTACTCTTTCTTCCACTTGACTATATTTGGGACTCTCCTGGTAAAGCAACTCTTCCCCTTGCTCATGATCACTTGAACTATCAGACTCATCATATATTGCAGTGTAGTTTTCTTTCCAAGCTGATGTGTTCTGATTAAGTGGACTGAAAACTGTGTGAAGGTCATCAGGTTGATGAGCAAGGATACACTTTGACAATAAATTATCTTGAAAGGATAGTGTAACAACTCCCATGTGTTTATCAACCTCCACTTCTTCATCTGCAATTTGTAACTCAATGGAACTTGGTGGCTGCAAATCTGGAGTTAAGGAAGATTCCATGTCCAAAATGATTTCTTCAACTATTTCAGGAAAAGGCTTCTCATTTACAACCTGCTCGAGGATTTCATCATCTTCCTCAAACTCATCATCAAAGCTGAAAAACTGTTGATTTCCAATCATGCGCATGTTATCTCTGACGGGCTGAAGTGAAGTACAGCAAAGAGTCCGAGACTCTTCACTTACTTCTAAACTCTCAAGGTTCTCCTCATGAGTGTCATAGATGACCGGTAATGGCTGCTTACTTTTCTCAAATTTATGAAACTGAGCTTCCTCCCAAAAATCAAAAACTGAGTTTTCTGCAAAGTTAGCTTCTATTTGGAAATCATCATCATAATCAAAATATTGATCAACCCTTGGAAAATCATCATTATAATTAATCTCATCAACCATGCATATTGGACTTTCAGATTTCTTTTCTTCAAATTGATTTACAAATCTACTTTTTGACTTATGATATGCAAGATAAACAGGAGAAAGATTAGAAAATTTGTGGTTATGTGAAGATTCAGAGGCTATCTGTATGTTTATAAGTTGATTTATTTCCTCTTCAGTTAAAAAGGGAGGCATTTTCCTCTCTCCACAACAATCCTCTTTCTCTTGGGAAATCTGATTTAAAGGATGAATGTCCTTTTGGGCTTCACCTATGAGAGATGATGAATCGTCACTCATGTCCTTAGAGAGATCCTGTGGGTTCTCTTTCATTTCTTGCTTGTTTTCATCTTCAACCAATTCTTTGTGATGTTGAGGATAGTTATCATGTAATTCATGAGTTTTTTCTGATATATGTTCAGGGGGCCAATTTTCTTTTATGAACTCAAATGACTCCCAGCATAAAGGTAGAGATCCTACAGGTTTTGCCTCTTCTTCCATTTCAGAATCTGTGATTTCAAAATGGCTGATAGTGTCTTTAGAGCATTCCTCTGGGTTCTTTATTAGGCCTAAGCATTTGACCTGACTTGAGTCAAAGGAATACAGGTTTTTGTAGGGTTGAGTTACTTCTAGTCTTAGGTTTTCCATGACTGTTTTAGTTACCAGAGGTTTAGTTACTTCTAGTCCCAGGTTTTCCATGACTGCTTTAGGCATGAGGTTATGGGAGGTACCAGAATCTAACATGGCATTATGTAATATCTTGTCCCGTATGTTCAGGCTTACATAGGAAGGAGAAACAGATCCTTCTTGATATTGACCTTCTATTTTCGGGCCGGATAAGAGCTCGGGTTTGTTTTCAGTTAGATTTAAAGTATTTTCCTTGCTCCCTATGTCAAAAATTTTGAAAATTTGAGATCTATACCTATCTACAGTTATTAGCTCAGTAAGGGGTATGGTAATTTTTATTTATGAAACTTCCCCTTCGAAACTAAAAGGAGTTTATAGTTTGGGCAGATTTGTTTCAGCTTTTTCGGACATGACCTTTTCTATGCTCTTAATTTGTTGATTCTGGTTTGAGACCTTGTTTGACACAGTCGCCTCGGGAGTCTTTGTGGAGGTACTAGGAGTATCCGAGCTAAGACTTGTTTGAATAGCTTTATCTTTGTTTTGGTCAATTTTCTTGGCCACAATTTTGTTGCTATCCATGGCTTTTTTAAGGATGGTGTCAGAGGTTTTAGCAGTGTCAGGGCTACTCTTCTTGGAGTGGTCTTGGTTTTTTCTTCTTCTAAGGTTATATTGCCATGAGCTTCTATAATAGCATTCTGAAAATCTATGGCAGGATCTTCGAGATCTTCATAGTCGGTTTCGTCCTGACTTGGGGAGCATAACTCTTGCTCTTCTGTTGTGAGGTAAACCTTATTCTCGTTATCAGAACCTATGAGTTTCCAATGATTTTCATCAATGGGTGTGGTATCCTTATTCTCTTCATCAACATAATTCTCACTAAAGGATGGTCTGATCTGCGGATCATTTCCTCTTGGTTTATTTTGAGACTGATCTTTTCTAAAGCCTTGTTTCCGGTTTTGAGGGTTTGGTTGGTTGTCCCTAGGAGGCACTTTTTCACTCATTTTTTCCCACATCTTTGTCATGGATTTTATCAGGCCATCTATTCTAGGATCTAGGGAAGGAGATGAAGTGGAGACCTTATCTCTATATGGGACTTTTCCTTCTAACCTAGTCCTGGCTCTTTTTTCTACTAAGTTGGCTTCTGTTTTTATGACTATTTGTTGCATTTCCTCTAGGGTAGGGGGATCCTTGTCTCTCAGATGATATGTCATGTCTGGATAAAAACCCTCGGGGAATTTTGCCAAGATTAAACCGAGTGGGGGTTTGAAGTGAGGTGGGAGGGCATTATACACATTGTTGAACCTAGTGCAGTATGCTTGGACACTTTCCCCATTTTCCCGTTTTAGGTTGTTATATTCTGACAGAATTTGAATAGGGTTCCTTCGGACTTCCCACTTGTTCGTGAAGACTTGGCAGAGTTCTAGGATGTTGTGGATGTTGTTTGGAGGCAAGCTTTTAAACCATGTTTTGGGTTCTCCACCCAGGCTTTGGGCGAATATTCTCATTCTGACGGTTTCGTCGTGTACTTCCATGTATTCAAAAGCATCGCTAATCCTACTTACATGCTGTTGGGTTGTGGTGGTGTCTTCTCCGGTAAAGTGTGGGATTTTGTCTTGATATTTATTTGGGAGAGGAGCCAAGGGCGGTGGCAACACCAAAGGTGCGTACCAGGCTGCCATGACCGGAGCTAATGGATGATGTACAAGATGAGGACTAGTGGGATGAGCGGAGGTGGTTTGAATAGGGGTTCAAGATCGTCAAAGTTTATCTTACTATATGATTTGCTCCTGGGAAGAGTTTGTGATGACTCTAGTTCCTAAGGTGAATCTAGTAGGATAGTGCGATGTTTAGGTACAGATCTTGTTCTACGGATGGATCTACCAGTAGCTAGATGATCAGTTTCAGAAGCTTGCCACATAATCTTCTCTGGGTCATCTACTATGATAGGGGGATTTGGGTCTGGATGAACTCTGGTATTGATTCTTCGTGAAGCCTGTTGTGGATGATGTTTGGAGGCAAGCTTTTAAACCATGTTTTGGGTTCTCCACCCAGGCTTTGGGCGAATATTCTCATTCTGACGGTTTCGTTGTGTACTTCCATGTATTCAAAAGCATCGCTAATCCTACTTACATGCTGTTGAGCTGTGGTGGTGTCTTCTCTGGTAAAGTGTGGGATTTTGTCTTGATATTTGTTTGGGAGAGGAGCTAAAGGCGGTGGCAACACCAAAGGTGCGTACCAGGCTGCCATGACTGGAGCTAGTGGATGATGTACAAGATGAGGATTAGTGGGCTGAAATGAAGTGGTTTGAACAGTGGTGGTTTGACCAGGTGTGGCGGATGAACTTGGACTAGTGATCTGGTTTTGAGCAGATCTGGGATGATAGGAGCCAAACTGATAGAGAAGCTGGAAATCAGGAGGAGTAGTGGGTGAAGCTTCTCTAATAGTACTCTGTGGTGGGTCTAGGGGTTCAAGATCGTCAAAGTTTATCTTACTATATGATTTGCTTCTGGGAAGAGTTTGTGATGACTCTAATTCAAAAGGTGAATCTAGTAGGATAGTGCGATTTTTAGGTACATATCTTGCTCTACGGATGGATCTACCAGTAGCTAGATGGTCAGTTTCGGAAGCTTGCCACAGAATCTTCTCTGGGTCATCTACTATGATAGGGGGATTTGGGTCTGGATGGGATCTGGTGTTGATTCTTCGTGAAGCCAGATTTTAGATCCAGAGTTTAGAGAGAGTGGTATTGGTGAATGTTCTGGATGAATGGTTTTTCTAAAGTTTTACTAAGGTGAAGGATGGTCAAAATAAAAGGGATGGATTAGTGGAGTCGCCAGGTGGAAATGGGTTGTTTTTGTGAAGATAGCTATGGTCCACCACCAGTAACTAATCTGGGAAGGTTTTTGGATTTTCTAAGTTTTATGTGCAGCCTATGGTTTAAAGTATCCTAGACTTGCTTCAACACTTTGCTAGGGTGATGAGAACAAAAAGAGTTTACTCTAAAAAATGGGTCTATGGGCTGCTTGCTTGTTTAAGTATCTAAAGGACCAAAGAGTCTATAAGAGTTTGCTAGACTACTATGTACTCAGTGTCCCACCATCTCCCGCTATGCTAGTGAGTGATGGGGTAGGTCTATCGGATAGTAGCCTAGAGTTTTGAAAAATAGTAAGGCTTACTAGAAGTTAGTGGAGTCGCCAGGTGGATTGTCAGTTGTTTTGAGGTATACTTGTATGGTCCACCACCAATATTGACAAAAACCAATCTAAGGGAGTGTTTTGGGGTTTTTTGAGTTTTATGTGCCTACAAGGTTTGGAAGAGTTTTCTATAACTGACTCATCATTTTGCTAGGATGGTGAGACAACCAGATTCTACTCTTCTAAGTTTGACTGAGATTTTGAGAGTTCCTAAGGGATACCTAGGATGTTTTGACTCAATGTCCCACCGTGATCGCCATTATGTTAGAGAGCGGTGGGATAAGTCAATCAGCTAGTAATCTCAAAAAGTCTTTAAAGATGAGGGAAACTAAGTTTTTTAATCACTCAGTGTCCCACCGTGATCGCCATTATGTTAGTGTGGCGATGAGGTGGCTAAATCGGATGGAATTCTAAAATTTAGCAAGGTAGTAAGGCCTACTGGAGGCTAGTGGAGTCGCCAGGTGGATTTTTAGTTGTTTTGAGGTATATTTGTATGGTCCACCACCAATACTATCAAAAACCAATCTAAGGGAGTTTTGTGGTTTTTTCTGAGTTTTATGTGCAGCCTAGGATGTAAGAGTGTTATAAACCTGATTCATCACTTTGCTAAGATGGTGAAACAGAGAGTTTACACTAAATGATTCTAAAGGCTGATGGTCTGAGTTTAGGATTGAAGGACTAAAGAGTCTATAAGAGTTCGCTAGACTGTCATGTACTCAGTAGGTCCCACCATGATCGCCATTATGTTAGAGAGCGGTGGGATAAGTCAATAAGCTAGTAGTCTCAAAAGTCTCTTAAGATGAGGGAAACTAAGTTTTTTAATCACTCAGAGTCCCACCGTGATCGCCATTATGTTAGGGTGGCGATGAGGTGGCAAAATCAGATGGTATTCTAAAATTTAGCAAGGTAGTAAGGCCTACTGGAGGCTAGTGGAGTCGCCAGGTGGATTTTTAGTTGTTTTGAGGTATATGTGTATGGTCCACCACCAATACTGACAAAAACCAATCTAAGGGAGTTTTTTGGGGTTTTTCTGAGTTTTATGTAGTCCTGAGGTTTGGAAGAGTGTCCTACAACTGAGTCATCATTTTGCTAGGATGGTGAGACAACCAGATTCTACTCTTCTAAGTTTGACTGAGATTTTGAGAGTTCCTAAGGGATACCTAGGATGTTTTGACTCAAGGTCCCACCGTGATCGCCATTATGTTAGTGAGCGGTGGGATAAGTCAGCCAACTAATATTCTCAAAAGTCTCTAAAGATTAGGGAAACTAAGTTTTTAATCACTCAGTGTCCCACCGTGATCGCCATTATGTTAGGGTCCCGTGATTTGGCCGATTGGCTAGCCAAATGACGATGTAACATCAAACCAAGCTTTGGAGCCCAAGGACCTAGCCTTCCTGGACTCAGAGAGGGCTCTCTCTATATGTGTAAAAGATGTCGGTGTGTTTACTTGCGGTGTTCCGATATTAGGCTAGTTATGAAGTGTGTTTTTGGTTTTTTTAGTTTTTAAGTTTGTGAGGGATAAAACTGATCAAATACATAAACTGGATAACAAGATGTAGATAAATTGGGCTATGGGGTCAAACAGGTCAAGGAAGCTATGAGGTGATGATGTAAAGCTGCTGTAGGGCCGATTTGATTCACGGTAGAAGGGATCTTTGGGCAAAATGGATTAAATGGACAATAAGTTGGTGAAAGACAAGGGATTTCAAGTGTAACTAGTTGATAGCAGACATAAACATGTTATAGCAAGCCATTAATCATGCTAAATGTAACTATGAGCTAATTAAGACATAGAAATCAAACATTCCAGCCATACATAGAGGTATAAGACCCTCTAACTTCGGGAAATGGCTATCAGACTTTGGGGAAAACACATAAGACAAACTAACAACTCATAAAATATGCCGGAACGCCTAAACATAGTCTCTAAGTCATTGGGCACTTGGACAAATAAGTTTTCATAGTTTTAGGCAAAGGGCTAGATCGGGACTAGGCCTCCTTGGTTCAACAAGATGATCAACAAATCAGTCAAAGAGAAAGTTTTATGGACAGAACTATGGACAGCTTATAGGTAGGCAGGGCACACCATACATCCTACTCAACATGCATATAACTTGTAAATAAAACTAGCAAACATTATCCTTAGGTTACTAAAGAGCAGTTAAGAATTCTTTAGCATAACAAAGGAAGAAGAAAACATCAAGCTATGAAGATTCAGGAATTTTGAGGTGCCTCCATGGGCATATCTCAAAACTAATCTCTATTGATCTATAGCAGCAAGAAGCATGGATTATGAATGAAAACTAGAAGACAAAAAACATAGCAAGAAAAACTATACCATTCTACCATGTCATGGAATCCATCACCAATCCTTCATCACTCCTCAAAAGCATCCAAGAGGCAGTCCAAAAATCATAACACAAGTGTATTCATCAAAGCTCATATGACCAATGTATTAATTCTTCTCTCAAGTTCAGCCTCTGTTTTACAATGAAACCCATGGAATAAATAGGCTTGAGGAAGGAAAACCTCATGGAGCAACTAGCTATCCCATTGGCCAAGTCAAAATATCTAAACTTGTCCTTGAGGCTTTGCAAAGCCCAAGGCACAAAATATCCAATAAAATATCTAAAAAACTGCTAAAAACGGAAATTATATTGACTTTACATCATTTCCCAAGTATAAAAATAGCTAAACGCACATTTGGGAAAAGCAAATTTTTGAGGTTCAGCAATTACAAAAATACTTCATATTTATGCCTGAAAAAGGTCCCCTGACTTGCTGGAGGCAGTTGGCAGCCTTCCTGATGTCGAAACGAGGCTCATTATAGCTCGTTGGAAAGCTCTCTATGTCTACTTTCCGGCGCCACTGAAATAATCTCAATCTGATGCCTAAAAGTTCCCCAAAACTGTACCTGTGTGCAAAAAACCAGGAAATAGCAGACTGCTGATATGGCGGGCAGAATGTGCAAAAAGTGGGAATTTTCCGCCAATTTGAGAGGGCGAATGATCTCCAAATTCCATGAAAATCGCTGAGGACCTGCTCATAGAATTATGGCATCAACTGGTATCGTCCTCATTCCTTGGCAAATCCTCAAACTGAAATGGCGAAATTATGAGTTTTCGACCAAAAACCCAAAAAATGCCAAAAGACAAAAAGTTGTCGGAAAGGGCTCAAAATTGGCATGCATGACCCTCAGGGGTCCCTAGCAACATGCTCTGAAGCTGAGGCCAAAATATCAAGGGCTGATATGCTTTTCCCTTCCTTCCGTGCTAGGCGCTTCCCCTTTACCTTCTTCAATTTCTCTTGTGCTGCCTTTTCTCAGCCTGTTAACTTGTTCGATCATCTTCATGCTGCTAAGAAAAACTCTACCTTCTCTGTCAATCACTGTTTTGATGAAGGTAACCATGGTTTCAAATGTTGGGTGTGATGGCTTCCCTGGGTATAAGATTCTTGCTCCCTCCAAACCTTGTCCTTTCTCTGTGTGCCATTCCACCAAATAATTTTTAAAGATAAGCCCACAGTTAGTTTAAAATACATAGACAGTTAACTGATTTTATGAGCTTGGACAAAGGTCACGGAGGCCTTGGTGTTTTTGATGTGAACACAAAAAGACCTGTAGTAATCAAATAATAATACACTCCTTTCAATCAAAACACACTGCCTTTCCTATGTGTCACTGTTCATCATACCCAATTTTGACAATACCTTCGAATTATAGTGGCATATTCCTCACTAACTCTGCTTTATGAAAGGTTAAACACTGTTTGGTAAGGCAAAAAGGATCTTGGATGTTGTTTAAAATGTCCTTGTTTGATACAAGACCCATGTTTCTTCAAAATGTGGCCTTCCCAACCTTTGATATGCAATCAGCCAATATCCACAAGCAGACTTTTAAGGAGAAAAATACAATCAAATGAAGATAGACAGTCAAGTGGATTTGTTGTGTATAGTGACAAGGTCACCCTTCCCTGCGATGTTTTGAGGACATAAGACACCCTTGTCCCTTTTTATAAGAAGGCCAAACACCATCTTCTTAGCTTCAAAACTTTCTTTTTCCTTGTAGGCACTTCATCAGCAGATTCAACACTACATCACAGTTTTAAACAAAGGATATCCACACAGAAAAAATCACTGTTTATAGATATGGTGACAGAGTTTGAAATGTTTTTATGATGTGGTAACAAAAACCTGTAGTAGTCCAATGTCAATAAGCTCCTCTTTGGTCGAAAGATTAACCCCCTCGTATGCAGCTCACCAATATATGTTTATCCATGTAAACATAGTTAATCAAAAGGTGAAACACAGTCCAAGGTTACTTGTGCTTAAAGGACAAAGTTTATTTTGCTTTTGATTGGTCATATAGAATCCTGTAGCACTTCAACCATATAGACCCCCTTTCAACAAAATATTGCTTTCTTCTTGTCGGGCAACTGGACCAATTTAACACCATAAATACAGTCAACCACAGTGGATTTACACAATCAGTAGTCACTGTGTTAAAGGATAATGTGACAGAGCATGGTGTGTTTTTGGTGTGGTAACAAAAATCCTGTAGCTTTCAACAAAAAACTCCTCACAATCAATACTACCTTCTTTGAACTCTAATGTCCCTCATATTTCTGTTTGACAACACCCCTACATGCAAATGGTAGTTTTACTTGCTAGTTTGTGCTTTATGGAATAGAAAGTCATAGACACAGTATTTCCCTTTTAACCCACAGAGGAAACCTTTTGAAAAATCAAACATGTTCATAGGATGACTATTACTTGTTTGAACATAGACCTATATTTGCATTTTTCAAAACCCTGGGCTTCTTCTTCAAATACTGTGTTTCTGCCTTCAAATAGTGCCTTTCATCCTTTAACATTGTTTGGGGGGACAGTTGGCTTGGTCCTTTATCATTCATCAAATACACTACCCTACTATGACAGTGTTTGAGCAAACAAATTCATGCAGGCCCGGATCTTTAAACAAGAACATCAACACTCCTCAAAATAGAAAACTGTCCTTCTTAAACTCTACTGCTCTTCACACTGTGCTGCATATTATTAATGTTTTCTTCTTTACCTTGCTGCCCTGCCTCCAATAGCCTGTGGAAATTTCTTTTCAAGCATACAACCTTGCCTTCTTGTCAACTACTGTTTTGAACATAGGACCACAAATGCACCTTTCAAAACCCTATGTTTCTTCTTCCAATATTGTTTGAGGGCAGCTTGTGAGGTTTTGAATCATTAATAGGAAAACATCATTGGGTTAAGCTTACTGCCGGGAAAATATAGTTATTTCAAACTCAAATTTTAAATCAAGCACCTTATCCCTCTTTCAAAACAGCCACTTAACATATCTCGTTTCAAATCAGACTTCCTCTACCCCAAACACCATCTAGCAATCTTGAATTTAAGGGGCAGCAAGACATAGTACCTCAAAACATGATGCCAATCTTTGCTTGAGAGTTGGAGACACTTTGAAATGAGTTTTTTAAGGTTTTCAGGTAATTTTCTTGACCATTTCTACAGGAGTGCCACGGGCTGCTACAGGCGCGTCGCGCAGCAGTGCATTCCTTTGTAAATTTTGTGCACAGGCACGTCGCGCACCTTTCCAAGAGTGTCGCGCAACTTTGCAGTCTATTTTGAAGGCCTTCCTGGTGTCGGAATTGGGCGCGAGATGGCTCGTTGGAAAGATGTGGAAGTATACTTTCCAGAAAAACTTGAATTTTTTCATTTGGTGTCCATTTGATCCTTCAAAAATTTATTTTCCCAACACTGGTCAAAACTGGTGAATCCTGGTGCAGAAATGCATCGAGCTGTTTGTAGGCCATTTTTGAATGCCTTCCCGGTGTCGGAATTGGGCGCGAGATGGCTTGTTGGAAATCTGTGGAAGTCTACTTTCCAGAAAAACTTGAATTTTTTCATTTGGTGTCCATTTGATCCTTCAAAAACTGACTGTCCCATCACTGGTCAAAAATGGTGAATGCTGGTGCAGAAAAACATAGCGTTGATTGCAGGCTACTTTTGGATGCCTTCCTTTTGTCGGAATTTGGCCCGAGATGGCTCATCGGAAAGCTATGGAAGTATATTTTCCATAGAAACTTGAATTTTTTCATTTGGAGTCCAATTGAGCCTTCAAAAACTGACTGTCCCATCACTGGTCAAAATGATGAATCCTAGTGCAGAAATTCTCCCGTGACATCTGTATTTTTCACATTTCTCATAAACCATGATACCTGTGTAGAAACTGAAGGAGGTTTTTCTTCTTGAACCTATGAGGAACAAAAACCTCTCTCACTTTTGTAAATTTCATCTCTTTTTGGTCAGAAACACTGTTTTAAGAAAAACTGGTCTTGGGCGGGACACATGATTTGTCTCGCCTATGTGCTTATTTTCCAAATTTCTCCTTGCACCCTCTGCTTGTACATGAAGGAGGTGCTATTTTTACACCAAATTCTGGGCCCTCAGCTTATTAGTGAATGAATTCATTCAAACAACAATGTCTTTGTCCTGCTCATCAATTTAGGGTTTGTCTTGAGAGGGTTTGGAAGAATCTTGTTTTAAACAGCTGCTTCATCCATTTGCAAGGAAAACAAAATGACTTTGAACATGTTATGAAGGGCCCATATTTGAACAATGTTGGAAAAGCATATGCATGTTTTTTGAACAGCCTTAGTGGGTGCCAGCCTATTTACTTATGACAAACATTCAAAAAGCTAAACCCCTTTCACTGTGCTTTTATGTTTGGAAGGTAACCTCTGCCACTGTTAGACCTTTTCACAATATTTTCAACCCTGGACCAACTACTTAGCATTGTACTAAAGATGATGAGGCAACTCTAGTAATTTTTTCAAGGAGATAGATTTATCCTTTGATTCTTTAAACTAATATGTCTGCTTCTGGATGCTTTGCTATGAAAGAGGACATTTGTAGAGGATTCTTTTAAGCTGCAGGGAGTATTCTTTGACACTTTTGACAGAGCTTCTTTTTCCTTTTTCACATAAACTAATACTTTGCTCTTAATGCTTTGGGGTTGAAAGATGGCCACTGTGAAACTAATCTTGACTTATAGGTGTCCTTTAACTTCATGTTCTGACTGTGGGTACAAAATGCAGCTGTAGTCTGATGTTCTTTAAACTTCTGTCCCAACTACATGTAGACTATCTGATGAGTATATTGACACAGGCTCTATCCCTGTTATGATCATCACTTACTCAGAAAACCTGGAGTTGTTGTTTCACTGTTCAGTAAAAGGCAAACCTGGGCTTCTGCAATCCTTTAAGTCAATACTGGCCAGCGCCCCCTGCTTGTAGATGAAGGAGGCGCCCTAACCCTCTGCTTGTTAATGAAGGAGGTTCTAGGCCATGACAATTTACCAGTTTGCTGTGACAGTGGTGTCTTTCTCTTACTGTGATTTTCATGCTGGAAGGAAAATGCAAGGTCTTTATGAGTGACTCTCTGTTTTGCAGATATATCTCAGGCTCATGTTACATTTAGAAGCAGTTGTTCTTCTAACTGTAGATTCAAGCATTTCCTCCTGAGACGAAGTTATATTTCCTGTTCTTTGTAGAATCCATAAAACACTGTGAAACACCTACTAATCAGCTTGAGACTGTGGTTCATGCAGTGCTGAGACCTAGGGATATAAGTGGCGCGACTTAGAGCTGTTTGTCAATTTGATTTGCAGAGTAGGAGGTTGGTCATGATTGGTCTGTAGCAGATGAAGGTTTTTTTGGCCCTTTGATGATTGCCAAGGGTGAAATGCCTTAAAGCGCCACTTCCTAACATAGGGGAGTCTTCTGAAACAGACTTGGACTTTTCCTTTTGGAGCTGATGGACAGACTAGGAGGGCTGAAGCTAGAAAAAATAGTGATAATGGATTTTAACTTTTGACAAGGGCGGACTAAAAAGTAAAAGGGCGAAAAAAGTTTTATGAGGGTTTTCTAGATGACAGATTGACATATGGAATTCAGCTTCTAGAAAACTCAGTTATGGATATAGTCATCACTAACATGTAAAAATACCGATGGCTAACAGGTTTTAACCCTAAACAGAAATTATCTACACACGAATCTTATAACGTAAAATAAACAATAGCGAGAGCATAAAACATAAAACATATAAACACAGAGATTTTTCCCCTGGATCCCAAATCGGGACTACCAGCTTGATTTTCATTATATTCCTTTTAGTGTTACAACACATATATATACATGCCGAAGCATACATAAACCCCAATCCATTAACCCTGGATTAGAACATAACCGTAGTTCCCTTAACCGGATCTACAAAATACCAGGGGCTGAAAACCATCGTACCCCAAAACCATGTGGAAACTCATGCACAAAACATGGGTGGGTCCGCCTATGAGTGGGTCCACACACCAAAACAAATTTTTCCGAGGCGCTGCCCCCGACCCCGACAGAGGGGGGCACGCCCCCCCATTGCGCCCCAACCACAAGGGGGCCTCGCGCATGCTTAGTCGTGGAAAGAATATAACACATACCCAACATTCTCCCACTTGTTGTTTTCTTTCCACGGGGGGCCACAGGAGGGCTTAGTCATTGGCCCAATTCTTCAACACCCATTGTTTCTCTACACCAAGAGAACTTCTGAGTGCTCACAGACTTTGTCAATGCATCCGCAACATTCTTCAAAGTGTCCACCTTTACCAGCAACACCCTTTTAGCCTCAACCATATCTCTAACAAAGTGATATTGAACATCAATGTGCTTTGTCTTTGAATGATAAGCAGGGTTCTTAGCCAAGAAAATCGCACTTTGGCTATCACAGTCTATCCTTATAGCTTGCTGTACCAACCCCATACTTGAACACAATCTCTGCAACCAAACTGCTTCCTTGCTTGCATGAGTGGCTGCTATGTATTCTGCCTCTGTAGTTGAAAGCGCCACTATAGACTGTCTTTTACTCATCCAACTGACTGCACCTCCAAATAGGCTAAACACGTACCCACTTGTAGATCTTCTTTGGTCCAGATCTCCAGCCCAGTCTGCATCAACAAAACCACGAATGTCCAACATTCTTTCCAATCCTGGTCTTCCCCGGTAGCACAAGCCATAATCACTAGTGCCACGTAAATATCTGAAAACCCGCTTCACTACTGTCCAATGCTCCTTCCCTGGGTTTGACATAAACCTGCTCAATAATCCCACTGCATGTGCAATGTCTGGTCTAGTACAGACCATTGCATACATCAGACTACCCACTACACTTGCATATGGAACATGCGACATATCCTCCTCCTCTTCTTGTGTCTTGGGACACTGTTCAGTAGACAGCTTTACACCTACAGGAACAGGAACATTCACCGGTTTACTATCCTGCATATTGAACCTCTGCAATATAGTCTCGACATACTTCCTCTGGTTTAACCAGAGCTTCCTCTTTACCCGATCTCTCTTAATTTCCATGCCGAAAATATAGTTTGCAGCACCAAGATCCTTCATGTCGAATTTGGAGAACAGTTGGGTCTTCAAATCTTGGATAATTTCTTTGTCATTTCCAATCAACAACATATCATCCACATACAAGACCAGATATATAACATGATCACCAATTAATTTAAAATAAACACAATGATCTTCCTTGCTTCTGGTGAAGCCAAGTCCCCGTATATAGGTATCAAATTTCTGATACCACATCCTTGGTGACTGCTTTAACCCATACAGAGACTTCTTCAACCTGCATACCAGTTCTTTCTTACCCTTCACCATAAAGCCTTCAGGTTGCTTCATGTAGATCTCCTCTTCTAGATCCCCGTGAAGAAAAGTTGTCTTCACATCCATCTGTTCTATCTCAAAATCAAATGCAGCAGCAACAGATAAAAGTAATCTAATAGAAGTAACCTTGGCAACAGGAGAAAAATATCACCAAAATCAATTCCCGGCACCTGGGAATAACCTTTCGCTACCAACCGAGCTTTGTATTTCTCCACCTTGCCTTCTACATTCATCTTCTTCTTAAACACCCATTTGCTCCCAATGGGCTTTCTTCCAGCCGGCAACTCCACCAGATCCCATGCATCGTTTTTGTGCAAGGATGCCATTTCATCAACCATGGCCTCCTTCCAGAGTTTTCCATCCTCTGAATCTACTGCCCCCCTCACAGTTCTGGGTTCATCATTAGTTATAGTTAAGGCAAAACCTGAATAGAAAGCATATGGACTATACCTTTTTGGTTGCCTTCTTTCCCGAACTAATCTTCTCAAAGTTGGAGTTTGTGGCTCTTCATCTTCTGAGTCTTCTTCTATTGTAGAGTCTGATTCATCCTCCTTTAGCTCAAACTCTATCTTCTCAGGTTCCTTTGGTAGGAATTCATGTTTAACAACATCTTTCACTTCTATAAACACCACATCTCGGCTGTACACAACCTTCCTTGTTTCTGGGTTCCAAAGCTTGTAACCCTTTAAACCATCCTTATACCCAATAAAGATGCACCTTTCAGATTTATTATCCAACTTGGTCCTTTTCTCCTTTGGAACATGTACATATGCATCACATCCAAATACCATTAGATGTGAAAGAGAAGGTTTCTTACCAGTCCATACCTCATGTGGGGTCTTATCCTCCAACACTGATGAAGGTGATCTGTTAACCAGATAGCATGTAGTCTCCACTGCCTCTGCCCAGAATTCTTGTCCTAACCCGGTACCACTGAGCATGCTTCTTGCCTTTTCCATCAGTGTTCTATTCATTCTTTCTGCAACTCCATTTTGTTGAGGTGTATATGGAGTAGTCTTCTGTCGTGCTATACCACACTTCTTAAAGAACTCTTCAAATTCATTCTTGCAGAACTCCCCACCATTATCTGTCCTCAGCGCCTTTATCTTCTTCTCTGTCTGGTTTTCCACCAGAGCCTTAAATTCTTTAAATTTGTCAAAGACTTCAGATTTCTTCCTCAAGAAATATATCCATGTATTCCTTTAGAAGTCATCTATGAATGAAACATAGTACACAGACTTTCCCAGTGACGGAACTGACACAGGCCCAAACACATCACTGTGCACAAGTTCTAATATCTTGTTTGCCCTCTTAGCACCAGAGGGAAAACTCACCCGATTCTGCTTCCCATATACACAATGTTCACAGAAATCGAAATCCAGAGAGCAATTAGACATACCTTCTACCATACCATTTCTATGTAGTATCCGAAGGTCCTTCTCTCCAATATGTCCAAGCCTTTGATGCCATAGCATGGTCTTTTCTCCAGAGACAGCTAGGCTTTCCGCTCCACTTTCAGGAACCACATAACTGTTACACCCATCAATAACAGTGCTACCTTGTAGCTTGTACAGAGTTCCAGTCTGAACTCCTCGCATTAATACCAGTGCTCCCCGAACCATCTTGCAGGCATCTTTCTCGAACACTGTTTTTACACCTGCATCATCCATCTTGCTTACAAAAATCAGATTTCTGGCCAATGCAAGAATATGCAGAACACCAGGAAGTGTTCTAATCCTTCCACCTTGCAGCTTCAGCTGACCTTTCCACGTCCGACGATTCTAGCCTTCCTATCATCCCCTAGGAAGACATCACCATCATATTTCTCATACTCGCAGAACCACTCCCTATGGGGAGTGAAGTGAAAGGATGCACCTGAGTCAATCAACCATGACTCATGATCTACATGTGTATTTGAAGAAGAAGCCAAATACACATTCCCACCTTCATCCGAGGTGGTTTTTGCCTCTGCAGAAGGACCTTCATCAGATCCCTTTCCTTTCTCAGGAGCTTTAGATCTGCATTCCTTTTTGTAGTGTCCTTCCTTTCCGCATTTCCAGCACACCTTTACAAACTTTCCAGAAGATTTAGATCTCCCTCTAGATTTAGATCTCCCACTCGAAACCTTATTCTTGTTTCTGTTCTGGGACCTTCCTCGTACAGATAAGGCATCTCCATTATGACCCTCCATATTTTTCCGTCTCATTTCCTCCGACAGTAAGGCTGAGACGATGTCATCAAAATTCAAGGTAGTTGTATTGCTACCTATTGCAATAACCAGACTGTCCCACGAGTCCGGTAGAGAGCACAACAAACTGATGCACTTATCTTCATCTGAGATTTTAATATCAACAGACGACAGCTGACTTACCACAGTATTGAAGGCGTTCAGATGCTCTGTCACCGAGTCTCCATCCTTCATCCTCAAGTTATACAGCTTTTTCCGCAGGAACAACTTATTCACCAGAGACTTAGATTGGTACAAAGTCCCAAGTTTTTCCCATAAGGTCTTCGCCGTAGCTTCCCCAGATACATTCAACAATACTGAATCTGAGACACACAACCGTATTGTGCTTTTAGCCTTCCGATCCAGTTTCTTCCAGTCTTCATCTGACATTCCTGTTGGCTTAGTACCTGGATCTACCGCGATCCACTAATCTTTATCCACCAGCAGATCCTCCATCTTGAGCTTCCACAACTCAAAACTTTGACCATTAAATTTCTCGATCTCTATCTTTCCGCCGCTCGCCATCTTCTCTCACCGCAAGAATCCGATCCCGCGTATCTCCCCATCGAACAGTATTCACCAAAGCCCAAATCAAAAACCCTCAAAGCAGTTAAAGGCGTCCCTTGAATAAATAACACACTAAATGTAGGTTTAACCTTTGGGTCATAATTATCTAATAATACCTAATCTTATACGAAAAATAAAACAATAGCGAGAGCATAAAACATAAAACAAATAAACACAGATATTTTTCCTCGGATCCCAAATTTGGGACGACCGTATTGATTATTATATTCTTTAGTGTTACAACACACATATATATACATGCTAAAGCATACATAAACCCAAATCCATAAACCTTGATTAGAACACAACCGTAGTTCCCTTGACCGGATCTACAAAAATACTGGGGGCCAAAAACCATCGTACCCCAATACCACATGGCAAAACCACATGCACAAAACCACAAACCATTCACCCTTTGCTTTTAAAACTTGAGAATTTAAGAAATGAACACCAACACTATGAAAAACATGAGGAACAAAACAAAGTCAATATAGCAGATCTACAAGAACAATCCAAAAGCGAAGCAGTTGAAGAGATAGTAACCAAACCGATGAATCAAACTAGTCCTCTTTGGAGCATGCACTGGATGATCTTTGTACCAAGAGCGTATGCAAGTGGCAAGAGGGTGGCCGTGGGGGCTCGAAAAGCGTTTTCGCCCCCCACCGGACCCTCCACGGCAGCGACACGTTATGCGTTGCCGCCTTTTAAGGCACAGGGGTCCAATGTCGTGATACAAAGTAAACAAGATAATTAGGCTCCACACCCAACAACAATCTCCCACTTGGAGACTAATTGTAGCAACTCCACCACCGTTCATATTCGATGGACAATGACTCCTCTTTGACCTCGGCTATTTCTTCATCTTCATCGTCATCCTCGAAGACCAATTGAACCGATACGTTCGCTTTCTCCTCGGGTTAAAACTTTTGTTAGCATATCCGCAGGATTCTCGCTAGTGTGTGTCTTTTCTCCAACTTCAACTCTCCATCTTCCAATACCCATCATGAAATGGTACTTGAGATGTATGTGTTTAGTCCGGAATGAAATTTAGGTTCTTTGCAAGATGAATAGCACTTCGCTATCACTATATAGTGCTCATCATGCTTTCACTCAATTCATCCACAAACCTTTGTAACCAAATCATTTCTTTACTAGCCTTCCGTAGCAAGAATATGCTCAAGCCTGCTTTGAAAGTGCAACAAAACTTCTTTGATTTTTGAAACCCAAATCGATCACTGCTCCACCCATGTGAACACATATCCTATATACCGTTATCTCCGTCACCTCCATGGGTATCCGACTTCTGGCCATATCCCCGTAGAGAAGTGTTTGAACCACCAAAGCATAATGCTTGATTTGTGGTACCTCAAAATATCTCGAGAATCCATTTTACCTGGCCATCCAATGTTCTTTTTTCTCGGGATTGCTCATGTACTTGCTTACAACTCTCACCGCATGTGCAATATCGTGCCTTGTGCGTACCATTGCATACATTAAGCTTCCAACCTGGCAGATGTACATGGAACTTTAGACACATAATCCATGTTCTCTGTCTTTGGGCACACTTACTATGTTTGAAATGGCTAGCAAAAGGTGTACTAACTGGGTTTTGCATTCTCGTATATTAAATTTTTCAACACCTTTCTATGTAAAATTTGGCTCCGAGATGTTGTTAATTTCATGTATTTTTTCCCGTCTCTAGTTATCCCCATACCAAGGATTTGTTTACATTCTTAAATCCTTCATTGCAAATTAATTTGCCAATTTTCTTTTGAGCACATTTATTTCCTCGATGTTAGACCCTCGCAAACAAGCATGTCATTCACATACAATAACAATATAACATAAATTTACGATCATTTTTTCCTTTTTCGTATAAAAACACAATGACTGTAGTGACATCTAGTATAACCTTGTTCAGTATAAACTTAAGTCAAATTTTTAGATATTGTTGAGTCTCAAAAGTGTTTTCCATATTCATACATATTTCCATTATGTCACAAACTATTTAGTTTTATTTCATAGCTATCCTGCCGAAAACCTCACATCAAGTAACCATTTTCATAAATATATGGGTTAGGATCCTTGTCTTCCAAAGTTATTTATTTTACAATGAAGTGAATTTATGATTAGAAACTAGAAAATTAACACAGCTCTCATATATCTATATATGTGGTATGAGTTGTGTGACATGGGTAGTAACAAAGGAGACTTTAAGACCTCCTTTATGTGGCACTCTAAGGCCAAATTCTGAATTTGTTTGGAGAAGATCATGGGATCATGAGAACATGTGTCTCATTTCCTTGTTGTATTGAAACTCTAAGAGGATATGTGTCTCATTTCTTAGTTGTGTTGAAATTCTAGAAAGACATGGGTTCATCATTTCCTATTTTAATTGTAACTCTAGAGATGGAGGGAGAGATTTCATGGACTTAATAATGAGATAACTTCTCATATTTTGTATAAATAGGAGAAGCTTTCTTCGCTATCAAGGGTAATGAAAAAGTAGTGAAAAATAGAGAAGGAGAGAAAGGAATAGAGAGTTCTTTGTAACAAAGTTTAAGATGGAATGGGATGTATATTTGTGAGTTTTTTTAATAGAGAAATTTAATTTTGATGTTGTTTTGATTACAACTTTATGAGTCAGATTTCACCAAATTGGTAGCAAGAGGCCCCCTGCCATCTGGCAAGAGTGCTTCTTACATGATTGGGATAAGAAGCTTTTAATTCATGTCTTGAATTATTTGTTTAACTAAAAGATCCTCATTATCTTACAATCATTCTTTTCAAAACGCTCTTCCAACATATCAATATTAGATGAAAGAGATTCTGTTGTATTATGTTGAGTTAATTAGTATTTTCTCGTTTTGTACCAGATGAAAGATCCCTATTATCTTACAATCATTCTTTTTTCTTAAAACGCTTTTCCAACATATCAATATTAGATGAAAGAGATTTACAGTATTATGTTGAGTTAATTAGCATTTTCCGTTTTGCACTAGATTAAAAAGATTCTTATTATCTTACAATAATTCTTTTTCTTAAAATGTTTCTTTCCAACATATCAACATTAGATGGAAAGAGATTTGGTTGTATCATGTTGAGTTAATTAGCATTTTCTCGTTTTGGTAACTAGATTAAAAGATCTCATTATCTTACAACCATTCTTTTTTCTTAAAAAAGCCCTTCCAACATATCAACATTAGATGAAAGAGATTTGTCATTATGTTGAGTTAATTAGCATTTTTTGTTTTGCAATTAGATTAAAAGACTCAATATATTACAACCATTATTTTTCTTGAAAAGCTCTTCCAACATATCAATATTAGATGAAAGAGATTTGGTTGTATTATGTTGAGTTAATTAGTATTTTTGTTTTGCAATTAGATTAAAAGATCTCATTATCTTACAACCATTATTTTTCTAAAAAGCTCTTCCAACATACTGGTATTAGATGAAAGAGACTTGGTTGTATTATGTTGAGTTACATTTCATGTTCATTTGCAAGCCAGGATATCCATGAATTAGAATGCTCACACCATTTTCATAATTAGGGATAGAATTTACAATTACATCACGCAGTCTAAGGTTTCATTTTTCTTTCTTTTTTTGACATAGATTTGATTTCTTTTCATCTTTTTGAAACACACATTAGCGTACTAAAAATACAAAACCCCAAACAATAAGTAAAAACACATACAACGAAGTAAGAAGAGGTCACTTAAGCACATATAGTGCACCACACTTTCATCACGATTAGCCCTGGGTTGGATACTTTATGTTAGCAATTTAGGACACTAAATTGACCACATGTATACCACCGCCTTTGGAGCCTATTTTAAAAACTTACACAAGCTCTTCTTTAACTCGCACACCAATTTTTCTTTCCCTTTTACCTCATATCCTTTTTGCTGTCGCGATATCTCTTCCTCAAATTTGCGGAGAAATGTTGTATTTACATCTAAATCGTTCAAGATGTAAATCTTCCACTGCCACAAGACCTCAGTTAGTTCGATTGAATTCATTTTTTAACAACAGGAGAAAATATTTCATCAAAATCAATACCTTTTCTTCGTGCAAACCCCTTCACCACAAGTCTATCTTTGTACCCTCTACTTTCCTCCATTCTCTTTCCCTTCACCCCGTAAACCTATTTATTCGCAATGCAAAGCATCAGCAGTAACCTGACTAAGTCCAAGTTCTGTTGTTATGCATTAAGGAGTCCATATCTTTTCTTCCATGGCTAGCTTCCGTCTTCTCGCTTTCAACTCGTATTGCTTTCACAATATCTGTGTTCACCGTAATCACTAATAAATAATATAATGAAGGAGAGTATCGTTTCCGTGGGTTCACGGTCCTGGTAGATCTTCTAGCACCACTCTTCTGTGTGTTTGAGGCATTTTGTCGTTGTGGTGGTTGTCGTCATTGTGGTTGTTGATTATTATTATTTTTTGGAAAATTTTTACCTTTTCAGCTTATCTTCTACTAAGAACCGTGTATTTTTGCTTTTTTTCTATTTCTTTTCCCCGTGTATGATTCTTATACAAGACCTTTCATTGAATATTACATCTTCGCTCCTAATGATTTTGTGATTTTCATAATCATATAAGCGATAAATTGGGAAATCATTAGCACCATATCCAATAAAGGTGCATTTCTCTATTTGATTTTTGCCTTCGGCTTTGTTCGTTTTTCTTTATTATGGACAAAGGCTTCTCACAACCAAAAGGCTTTAAAAATAGTAGTTTACCTTTTTACCCTGCTCCATGCTTCCTTCCTGAATACCACCATCTGGTTGAACTTGAAGGCCCCTTCCGTTTATTAGACAAATGCCAGTATCTGCGCATCCACCAAAAATTGTAAGGCAATACCGCATGCAACCATGCACCTTGCACGCTCCATGATTGTTCTCGTCTATCCTTTCGACACACCATTTTCTTGTGTGTTCTTTGGAACTCGTCTTCTTCTACGAATTCCATGCTCGAACAATACCTATCAAACTCGTTATTGTGCATGACGACCTTCTTACCAACCGACCGAGACACATCAACTTTTTCCGTCTCAACCAAACTAAAGTTTCATTTTCAGCATTTAAACATTAGATTTATTTCAATATAATAAATCCACAAGCTAGTTGCATCATCAATAAAAGTAACATAATAACGAGAGCCACTAAGAGATGATACCGAGCAAAGTCCCCATACATTTAGGCGACAAGCTCCACCCTTCGCTCTTTTCTTTTTTCCAACTCGAGAAATATGACTTTCTTTTTTGCGCTTCATAAATGCACCACAGAACTAAATCAACATTTTTCAAACTCGGTAAACAAATTTTCTTGATCAAGCACCCTATTCCTTCCTACCTACAAAATCGGTGCCTACATGCCACGTCGTGACCGCTCCTTCGAAGTTAAAGCATTAACAGACATAAATACCATTGCATAAATACAATGTACCAACCTTTTCACCTTTTGGTTATTACCAAGGCCCTTTGGTGACCTTCCAAGTTTTATCCTGGTTACTCACACAACCCTTCACTACCTAACTCAGCTCGTTGAAATCATATTTTTTCGTATCCTGGAACATGCTCAGTACCTCCTTTAGTAGCTATTGGTTTTACTCCGTTGTTTTACAAGAACTTTACCCATTCAAAAAAAATTTAAGGTGTGGTTTATCATCACCCAAACCAACTTGTCCAAAATCTCTCAACATAGTCATGAAAATATTTCTTAATGTGGCATGGAATGGTCCCCAACATACAACCCAAGAACGTAACATTTTCGAAATAAAGAATCAAAGCATCTTGTAACACATCACCTCGTCACATTTGCTTCATGATTATGCTTGCCGTGTGTCTCCTTTCTTTTTTCCTTCCGAGATTCACAAGATTTCTTTAGGTGTCCTTTCTTCACAATTCCAAGACACCATCCTCAATCTAGACTTGGATCCTGCCTTTCCTTGATTTCCATCGTTATATCCCGAGTTCTTCTCTTTCCATTCTTCTTCCCTAGACTCGCATCAAAGAATTACTCGATGTTTCACCGGAGATTTTCCATCGCATTTCCCTATGATAGCACTAAAAACACTGTCAAACTTTAAAGTACTAGATCTGTAGGCAGTAGTTACTAATGCATATTACTAAAACCATTCCAACTTCCTCTGCAATGAGCACAAGAATAAGAGAGTTCTAACTTCATCATCAAAGTTTACCCCGTCATAACTTAAATCGATCGGTAAATCGTATTAAATTTACTTAAATGGTTCTAATAGACCTACCTTCCGACATCTTCATATTAAATAGTCGTTTTCATAAGAAATACCTTGTTTGGAGGCCAAGGGTTTTTCATATAGTTTCACCAACGTCCCATCAAACCCTTCCGTTGTTGCTCTTCGAAATATTGAAGGCGACGTACGCCGCAAGGCACAACCGTACTGCTTCAGTGCTTTTCTATCAAGAATGTTCCATTCAATTCGTTCTGCTGCGGGCCGTCGGCTTCTTTGTTTTTCCTCGCTCAATGGTACAGATATTTTTGATACGTATAATCTTCCATCTCGCATCTTTCCACAGCTGGAAGTTTTGGCGCTATTAAATTTTCGCGACCCTAAACTTACCATCGTCCGTTCAGCCTGCTCCCACTCGAACCTCAGAACCCTTCTTTCCTACAAGTTTATCACCCAAATACACTCGGTTTCGATACCGCTTGTTAGAAAATTATATATTATGGAGTACAATGCAACATATAAAACAGTGAAAAAAATACAAGCACACAAAACACATAAAACCCGTAGAGACAATGTATATACGTGGTTCACTCCATTTTTGGGCTACGTTCAATTTTGGGCTCACTCTTTCTATTATCCATCAAAAATGAAGATACAAAACCTACAACAAATTAACAGACATCCCTCTCGTCTTCTCACAGCCTCTCTCGTTCTCGCTCGAGAATACACACATAATGCATAGCTGCAACACAATGCCCTCACATATACAAGGGGTTGCCTTCTAGGAAAAAAACCCTAATCTAAACATACCCTACCGTCGATCATTTTCCTAAGAACTACCAGACAGATTAGAAATTACCATACTTTTACAAGGCAATTTTACATCTCGTTTTTATCGCCGGGCACCGCCCTAACCCTCGCTGTGGGGCTCGAAAGCGGCCGGCCACCCCCCCCGGACCCCCCACGATGATTAATTACATCGTTGCCGCCCCTTTTGCTGCGGCTGGGGTCCAATGGTGTGACAAAGTAAACAAGACAATTAGGCTCCACGACCCAACAAAACTAAAAGCCATTTAAACCAAAAAATAAGTAGAATAAACCCTGCTGGGCTACTCTTGCTGAGAAGGAAATCAAGAAAATGTGTAAGGAAGTTGGTATTATTGTCCCTATTAGATATTTTTTGAGTGGTTTCTGAACCAAAGGTCAATTAAAGAAAACAGAGAGATTAGGCTTGTATTGACTTCGAGAGATTTAAACAAAGCCTTATCAAGGAAAACTACCCTTTACCCAAGATGGACCATATTTGACAAAGGGTAGTTGATTATGAAAGAATTTCTTTGCTAGATGGCTACTGTGGATACAATAAAATTCTTAGTACATCCCCGATGAACAATTCACAATAGTTCTTACTACACCTGGGCAATTTTCATGTATGTGAAAACTTTGGTTTAATGAATGTCACTGCTACTTTCCAGAGCCATGGACATTGTATCTTTTAAGAATTGGGCTACTCATCATTATTTACCTTGATGATGTCAAATGTTTTTTTCAAGACAAAGATAGAAGACACTTAAAAAATTTGAGAAAAGTATTCGAGAAATGCGTAAAGTTTGGGATATCTTTAAATCCAAATAAAACACTATTTGGTCTCCAAGGAGGTAAAATTCTTGGGCACATCATTTCAAAGGAGGGGATAAAGGTAGACCCAAAAAGTATTGAGGCTACATGCAAATCACTCATCCTAGAAAAACATCAAGGAACTTCAATATTTCATTGGAAAGATTAATTTCTTGAGAAGGCTCATACCCAACTTAGCTGGAACACCTTAGAAACATTAAAAACATGTTGAAAAGGGAAGAATGGAAAGAAGACCTTGAAGCAAAGAACATTTCTTTGAGCTCGGTAAAACAAGCATTAACCAAAACACCATACTTAATAAGTCAGTGATTTTTCAAAAGATTTTTTTACATTTTTTTCATTTGCATCGAACATACACATGAATATGTCCTATTGCGTAAATCCACAAGGATGATAAATTTCATTGTATTCTTTATCAAGGTACCGAGAGATGCTCCTCCTCGAATACAACATTATGGAGAAATGCCTTTACCTTAGTCAAAGCTCTTAAAAGACTTCAGAAGTTTACATTTTGCACTCCCACATCATCGCTTTGTCCCAAATTCAACAGAAAGACATTCTAACACAGACCTTATAGTAAGAGAGGTAAGTGGATAGTCATGGATACTTGAATATGATTTAGAAATCAAGCTCATCAAACTCATTAAAGGCCAAGGACTAGCTATAGATTAACAAGCAATCAAATTTTGAAGTTTTTGATATAACCGATAAATGTTTTAGATTACCAAGAGGAATTCTCAACTCCCATTGTTGAAGATAATTTTATGAATTCTCTTTGGTATGTCGTATATTCTATATGTTTTGCTTAATTTGAATACACCTCCCGGTTTATCAAAACAAAGGCAAGGTTTTTAAAGTTAAAAGTTATAAACTATTGCATTATATATAAATGTCTTTATTGGAAAAAAATGCAAGTGGGATATTGCTTAAATGTTTGCTCCTCGAGAGTAATGTAGAGAAGGTTAAGTACGAGTTCCATCAAGGAGAATGGAGGCTACCCCACTGGAAGACAAAAAGCAACAAAATCTCTAGAGTCAAGTTACTATTGGCTCACACTCTTTTCTATGTCCATAAAATGATCATTGCCTTTCATAAATGCCAACTTTTTGAAGGAAAAGAAAACTCGCTTCATCACAAGTAACCAATCATCATGAAGCTCCTTTTCAACAAAGGACTTGATTTCATAGGAGAAATCTACCTCCTCATCCGTCAAACATAGATGGATTCTCACACCGCAACACTACTTTACCAAATGGACAGAAGCCAACTCTTTCTAGACAAGCCAATGACTCGCTATCATAAAATTTATCGAGACCCATATCCTCTCTTATTTGGTTGTCTCAGAAAGATCAACACCGATAATAATTACATTTGGATCCAAGAAGATGGTTGAATTTCAGTCAAGCAAATGTTTATTCACATTGTGTCATTCCCGCCTACAATAAGGTATCCTCGAACAAGAGTTTTATGAACATAATCATGTTGTTTATCAAACAAGAAGTCTGCACACAAAACTAGTACATGCACCAGGTCGATAGATTAATCGCTTAAGAACATATTGGAATGTCACCCTACCAACTTGTGGTATGGAACAGATGCTATTTTTTCCAACCACTGGTGTACCAAATATGAATTTTATTCAAGAAGTGTAGTCCAAGGACAATGAGATGATCGAAGGATTAACCGTACTTATACATCCTTCACAAAACTTAGAGGAGAAGCATAAAGTCGTAGCATTACAAAGCAAGAGACATCAAAAACATTTTTGATAAAAGAACAACACTAGCACCAATTGGGGAGAAAGTGCTGCTGGACTTAAGGAAAGAGAAGACAAGTAAGCGTTATAAATTTGATAAACTTATGCTTGGCCCTCATATTATTCATTCTACTACCCAATAAATGTTGTCTTTAAGAATGAAATGGAGCCGAACCCGTTTGGGGGTCCTATCAATGGCGTGATGCCTAAACAACATTATTTATGCTGATACTATCATGTTTAAAAGCCTTTTATCTTTTTCTCATTATAAATATTTCACCCATCATTGCATTCAAAGTTAGAAAATCAAAAACACAAAAGAGAAAGAGAAAAGAGAAGTATTTGTAAAACAAGAAATAAAGAAATTCTAATATCAAAAAAGAGAAACAAAAATCCGAAAGTGCAAAGCTCTTTAAAATGCCACCTTAAAACACAGTTTCCTAGTTAGCTACACAAATGTAACTTTATATCTAATTATCAGAAAATTTACCATAGGTTAGGTGAATCAAATTTTCCAAACAAGATAATTCGTCATCATTAGGGAGATTAGGATATAAAATAAAGAATGAAACAAGTTTCAAAATTCAAACCTATATTTCAAAATAAGAACACCTAGTGGGGGGGAACTGTTAAATCATGAGTCAAAGATAGAAGAAAACTGCTCGATATGCTCAAAACTTTGAACTAGGAAAGAACAAAAAATTAAAAAAAATCTCAAAATAGGAGTCAAGAAAAGAGAAGATGTGCTTAAAAATTTCAGATTTTAAGACTTCAACATTTTGATTTAATTTTATGAAAATAATAAATTCATATATGTGCGTGTTTTTATGCCATAGATCAGCAAATGTTGGACCCATTGTCCGATTTCATATGTTGAATTGCTTTATAAATTAGTGAATAAAATTTGTTGTATAGCCTAATCCTACGTATAGCAGATTATGTAGTTTAACTCAATGTTTAATATGAGTTCGTTGAGTCATTATGTACTTAGACTAGTTTTTCTTTCATGAATAAAATGTTTGAAAGAGTTTCATGAATCCTAAATACACTTCTCAAAAGAAAACGTTAGATTAGTAGGGATCGTGTAGAAATTCGTTTGATAGAGTTCCATTGTTTTTCATGGTTGCCAACATTTTTCAACAAAGAAGAGATCATCCAAGAAGAAATTTACAAACAATGGATGAGGCGTTGATCAGCCTCGTAGAATACAAGTTTGAAGTTCTCGATGCCTCTAAGAAGGCACCATTCCCATGTGGAGCCATCACAGCCCACCCATAAAAATTCTCATATCAAATGGGTACAATCATGTTTTTAGCCTTCAAGAAACAATTTACCACAAATTGTTAATTCTTGAAGTTCTGTGAAGATGACTTATCCTGAGTTGTTCTGCCATCGCTATTTCCTCTCAATTCTCGAAATTCACTCAAGTTTGAAAAAAGAATCGACAGAAAACCTATTTTTCCTTCGTTTTACCTCCTCTTCCACCCATTATTAACCTATTTCATCCCCTTTATACCTCTAAAATTTCTCTACTTCTCGCTCATTTCCTTTTTTCCTCTATAAAAACCCTTTGATAAGGTTTAAAACCCTTTATTACCTTAATGTGTTTCTTCAAACTTTGAAAACCTTGAAAAATCATAAAATGAGCCTTTTTGTGTTAAGGCTTTAGCCCTTCAATTAAGCCCCAAAACCACTTTCACCATATACCCATGCTTCCAGACCGATAATAAAGTCAGCCAGCGTTATCGTGAATTTTAGGTTGTGCGATGGGCACATTTCTTTGTTTTAAGGAAAGGTCCCGATGCGATTGGCTCCTTTATAAACCCCCACTCCTTCATCTTTCATACACCTGGGTGCCTCCCACCGGGTGCGAAACATTATAATAAACCTCCCCAAGCCATTTCCCTCGTATTTTATTAAAATCCCATTTTTTCATTTTATAAAGAGTCTACTTATCTGGTCAAGTTGAAACTATTCCCAACCGTTGATCTTAAACCACCTAACGATAGGCAAAATTCGCATCGGAGATTTCATTAAAGCAACTAAATATTTTTATTTTCCCTCCTCGATTAGCTCCCCTTTCAATGGATTCTCCACAAGCCGATCTATTCCTCCATTCCTTGCATCCCGACGCGTCCCCGCCGCTCCATCCCAAAACCTATTCCCCGCCCTTCGAGGACCTTCCGATTTCATTTCCAACCGTTGGATCCGGCCGAAATCACCCGTTCACATATAATCACACCTGGCGCTTGTCCGCTTTGAACTCACCCGACCGTAATTTTCCGATTGCATCCGGGCCATCTACAAGCCAAGATCCCACGTCCGTATCGATCCTCGCCACCTTGGTTAAATTCATGAACCTCGTTGTATAAATTTTTAAAATGAATCTTCCGCTATTGATCTCGCGTATCAACAACCCTCATTAACCCTTTCTCCACCCAGACCCCACCTCATATTTTATTTTATTAACCCCCGAGATTAAATCTCCGCTGGCCAACTGCTTTCATCCAACCATTCATAGCGGTCCGATAGGTTCACTCCTTTGGGCCCCACTTTTCTCCAGACATAATCTTCGCCGTCCATCCCTCGATCGACGGTCCCAATTAAAACCACCTTGCCATTTTCGCCGCGTCTTTGTCTTATCGCGTCTTTCTCGACCGTTCAACCGATGTCTTGTATCTAACTACCAAGATGCACTTTCTACATAAATTTAAGCCCGAATGTTAATGATTTTAACGGCGTGATGAGGGTGGTTTTGAAAAGCCACGTGGGCGTGCTCCCCTAGGCATATTGCATTCAAAAGGCAATACCGCCTTTCCCTTTTTTGTCACACAACCACCCGTTTCTCGTAGCCAAAACCACTTTACCCTACTTGTATTGCATTCTATCGTTGCTTTATCTCCATCGCGGATTCCTATCAAATTCACCGTATCTGCATCTCACGTTGATTCATCACCTCCACCCATCCTCCAAGGGCCTTCATCGATCAACCCCGCCTTCGTTGATCTCTCGTGGAATAAACTAATCCAACGACCTGTGATCGTTCGAAACCCAAAATTCCTTTTAATCCATTTTCTTTTCGCCAAAGGTTTTTAACCGTTTCTTTTGTATTTTCTCCTATTTCATTATAAATGTGACCCTTCACATTATATTATCCCGATTAAACCCACCGTTGATCCCAGATCAACATCCTCACTTAATCTCCCGCTATTTGTTCCAATCCGCCTTCCTTTTTTAACCTCCACGTGAAATACTCACCGTTGGATGTTTTCAATCAATGTACGTAACTAGCTTCAGTAAACATATGAAGTAGTTAAACCAAATATGCGGTGATTTTCTAACTTTCTTCAGTTTGTGCATATTTTAATATTTTTTTCAAAGTTTTAAAAATGAAATTGAAGGTCAAAGATGACGACTTCCTCATGCCTCTTATTCATCAAAGAGATTGTTCCACATGGTTTTCCATCCAATTTTTCTAGTGCCTCATGAACACCGGCACCATTATAAAAGCCCCCGACGTTCGTACATCAACAAGACACAAAGAAATTCTAATCAAATAAAGAGTATCAAAGGTTAAAAAAGATCCAAGCCCAAAGAAAGAGATGAAGAATTGAAGATTGTTTACATAGTTTTGAGGGATTGTGTCCTAAATCGACAATCAAATGCCTAATCCACTCAATTAAACAAGGGTTTAAAGAACAAAATACACAATTTAGGCCTAATTGCCTAACACACAGAATTAAAGCAACGAATACCATGAAAACAATCATATATATCAGCACCGAGAAAGCCTCCACTCACATCAGACACACCAACCTCTCAGCCTACCAAGAGCCACCGCTAAGCCTCAAAAGTCGCAAAGGAGGCGGCAGTTATTGCTACCAAACGATATTTCAATACAAATCGAATAAAGCCATCTAATCAAAGAACTTATTACAAACAATCGTGTTAATAGTTATTACAAGGATGAGAATTAGCTTTAAAGTCAACAAAATCTTCCAAATAAGCTTAATACTTATCAAAAAAACAATTAATACGTAGAAATATTAGAAAGTTTCTCCATTGAGCCCCTCAAAGGCCGAGAAGTACTTATCCGTATTAATTGAACCTAGAAGATCTTTATCCTATCCCAATTCTCTATTTCTTCTATAAAAACTTCTCGTAGAAGATGAGATTATGTTGGTCATTGCATATCTCGTCGTTTGTAAATAGTTTACCTAAGCCGCGATAAGCTCGTTTGTAATTGAAATACGTAAAGTCGAGATGAGAGAAGTTTGAAGTTGTAGAGACCCACCGAACTTGAAGATCGTAGTCGGTTTGAAGCATCAACATGTTGATTTATGGGATCCTAGTCTATGTCAATGGTGATGTTTTTCTTATTTTAAATTGTTATTTTATTTTTGTTTCCATTATGTCCATCTTCTTTGATAAAGAAATGTAATTACAGAGTTAGGATTGATCGTCAAAGGTACCGCTTCATCGATAAGGCTTATCTATATATTTTCTTCCAAAATTGTATTTAAGAATGTTTACGTCCAAGCATTTAGGAATGCCGGTGTTCCCTTGTCTCATCGTCTAAACTAAATGTTGTTGTTGAATGTTATTTTCAGTGCATGTTATGTGTTGGAACTAGAAGTATATGGTGAGCACTGCCCCTTAGTTTTATCTCCAAAGGTTGTCCGAAAGTTTCCCCAAGAGTATGTTGGAAAGCAGATAGGTTCAAAGTCCTTACCGATCTTATACTATTCTTTGTTATCTTATGTGTTGTCTTGATAAGTTTTCTAAGTAAAGTAGAGCTAGGGAAGTCTGTGGTGAGCCCCCGTCCTCAGTTTCTTCTCCAACAATTGCTTTGAAAAGTTTCCCTTAGAATATGCTGGGGTGCTAACATAGGCAAAGTCCCTACTTGACTTTGCGTTATCTTTTGTGTTTTAAATGTTTTCTATTGAAAGTGCATCAAAATTTCAATAGTTTCTCAAGTACTTACCGTATATTAGATTACTTTATGTCTTTCTTAAGTGTATGCCAAAAATAGGGATAGTTTCAAAGTACTTACTTGATCTTATTGCTCTTCCTTCTTCATTTGTTTAATTCTCCTTCTTGTTGTTTCATTTCCCATTCCATAAAATCAACTTTTAAAGAGATCCTTAGACATAGATGACTTGCTCTATGGACCACTTCGAACCTTGCTGTTTCAATTAAATCACTATTACTCCATAGCCCAATGTATTGAAGTCGTTTTTTTCCTATCTTCTTAGATGAATCAATTTTCACTTTCATTCACCTTCACCCTTCACTTAGACTTCCTTCACTCTCACATATATCTTTGCCCAACCAAACAAACAAAAACCTTGTTCTTCATAACCAGTACAATATCACATTTCAAGCCTTAAAGATAAATCAACATTTGCACTTACAGATCCTCTCAGATTCAAAGAGGGCTAGATCATATAATCCCAAAGTACAAGTGTCCTCCCCAAACTTCGGTCTCACCAATAAGGCCGAAATTACAGGAAGCTAACAGATCATCCAACACATGGCCTCTTTATGTCCACCTTTATTGCAATGATTGAAAAAAATTATTCTTCCCCTCCGTACCTTCAAACTCCGCTTCCTTCCCAATGTGGAGAAGTCCTTTCACGTTCTTCCTCTTTCATGTTTCCACTCTTCCTAAAACACTTGAAAAACACATGGTTATGCAAAACCAAAAACAAAATATGATAGTTTTTTACGCCATGATTTATGCTCATCATTATCATGTTTGTAATTAAAATGATCTTTAGAATATTGAGATTGTTTATACCTCTTCATTTTCTTCCTGCTTCATCCATTTATGAGAGTTTTCCTTAGTTTTTCCTCTACAATGCACATTGTCATGGGAGGATTGTGATGTGTTCCAATCATCTCTTCGATGGCTTCACAATTTCTTCAAGCTTCTGATACCTTTGATCACTCTCTCACCATACCCCAAACCCACAAATAAAGGTCTTTTTACAACCTCTAATGGCTAAGTAATCCCTGGCCATTAACACCTAGTCCTCCTCCATTATACTCCATCTTGCAAGGAATCTCATAGCAATTCCTATAATGGGTAACCCATGTTTCCAACAAATAGTGTCATGAAACAAACTCGAATGATCAACACCATTTACCCAACTCGTCGATTCTAAAAGGTTATGATGGTTCGATAAGCCTTGTTGCACTTCAAATCTTTCAATGCCCTTTTCACAGTGGCTAGTAGCCGAAGTCACAGTTTTGCTTCTCCTATTTTTCTTCGTAGAAGTGTCCTCAATTCAAAATTCTCTCGCTTGAAGGCTTCCGATTGATATCCTCATCTAAATTATGATAATACAATGAACAAGATGAATAATTATTGGAAGATGAGTATATGGAGCATCATCCTTTTCTTTCTTTTCTCCTATTCCTTATTTCCATCTTCTCCTCATAATCAACACACATCATGTCCACCATGCATGCCATATCGAGGAGGTTTTTGTAGGGATCTATTTTGTTATCGATTTCCTTCTTGTCGCACATCCAATCAATCACAATTGCAATTCAAATCATCAAGAAAACTCGCTTGATACCAAAGTTGATATGAATTTCTTAGCTACCTAAATTAAACAGATATTTTACTTTTGATGTTAGAACAATTGTGTATGAAAGAGTATACAATAACCACATATGCATATTGTAAATAAGATGAAACATGTTAACCATCAAATAAAAGGACACAAATACATCGATAATGGAGTTCACCCAGTGGGTTACATCTTTCGCCTGGGGTCAAGAGGGGAGGCCATCATTAAATTAAAATGATGATGATGTACATGGTATATGATTTTTCATTACAAAGATATATATCCTCAACCACAAAGGTGTCTCTCCAACAGATGTCCTCCCAATAGAACTCTCACACAAATGGGCCCTCCTTTAGCATGAGAAGTTAATATCTCTACATGATGTGGAAAACAAGTATCCCTCATCATAATGGTAATCATGGATCTCAAAAACAAAAACATCATCTTAGAAAATAAGAAGAAATACACAGTATAACCGCATCATATCCTCCAAGTTCGGGTAATGGACTAAAATTTGCAGTTTCAATCGACGAAATGGATTACATGATTGGATTCCTAACACAAACATTTAAAATTGACAATAAAATTGCCTAATTATGACACTATCACCCTCCGGGAACTCGAGGAATATTTTTGATATCAAGAGATTTTTTCTCACTCATGGTTCCTCTCTACCTGTGGAAAGGTTCTTCCACCCTCCCAAGCCACACCCTTCTTGGTTGACTGATGTAAATGAGATCTTAAGTAAATTTTTCAATGTACTTAACAATGAGGTGTTTTTCAGCCATTTACCTATGATGACCATGCTGGAGTGGGAGTGTTGGGGGTTCCAAACTCTACTTTATTATTTAAATAAAAATATGTGAGGTAAGGTAGGAACTCAACACCCCTATTATTACAACATATATACATACATACATACATACATACATACATATATATATATATATATATGTGGAATTTTTTAAATTTGTTGGAAAATAAGGGTCGTTAGATGATTCGTGGGAAAATTTTCCCGTCCAAAGGTCGTGATTCAATGTGCTTGGTCTTTTGGTCAATTTGCTGCTCCTCATAAGCCTCGACCGTGGCCAAGCTCGACCAAAAATTTGACCATCCACAACTTGAACTTCTTGCGAACTCGGGCTTCAGTGTCATTCACACTCGCTGGAGTCGTGGCGATGATCACTTCGATATGGTCTCAGGATATGGTCCTAGTTTCACTTCCATACGATGAATTTGTTTTTTGGCTATTATGCCCTTGACCTTGAGCATTCGAGCCACCTGGATCAACTAGGAAGTTTTCCTTTTTCACTGTCTTGTTCATTCTTTCGCAACTTATGTTTTGATGAGGTGTGTATGGAGTAACTTTCATTGTGTTATACCAATACTTTACACAACCCTTAAATCCCTTCTGTACAAATCTCCACCATTATCCTGGCCCGGCATCTTCCCTCGTCTCATCCGGTTTTCCACTAGAGCCTTAAATTTTTTAAATTTGTCAAAGAATTTAGATTTCTTCTCACAAAATATATATGTGTATTCCTTGCAAGTCATCTACAAATGACACATAGTACACAAACTTACCTAGTGATGAACCGAAGGCGGTGTCCAAACACATCACTATGCACAAGCTCTAACATTCTTTTTCCTCTTATCACCAGAGGGAAACTCACTCAATTCTACTTCCCATATACACAATGTTCGAAGAAAAATCAAAGTCTAGAGGGAAATTACAGATAAATTATACCATACCATTAACATGAAGTATTCAAAGGCCCTTATCTTTAATATGTCCAAGCCTTTGGTGCTACAACATAGTCTTTTCTCCGTATACCACAAGGTTTTCAGCCCACTTTCGTGAACCAAAAACTCGTTGAACCCATCAATGATAGTGCTACTAAGAAGCTTGCCGTATTTCCAATTGGAACTCCCCCCGCATTAACACCGCTCTCCCCGAACCATCTTGGTACAAAGTCTCTAACTTTTCCCACAAAGCCTTCTTCGTATCTTCCTCAAATACATTCAACAATACCAAATTTGAGATACATAATTGTATTGTGCCCTTGATTTCTCGATCCAACTTCACCCAATCTTCATATGAAATTTTCATTGGTTTAGTATCCATATCTACTACGATCCACCGATCTTTATCCACCAACATATCCCTCCATCTTGTGCTTCCACAATCAAAACTATGACCATTGTCTCCTCGATCTTCATATTTGCACTACTCACCATCTTCCTTCGATCGTAAGAATCGATCCCATAGATCTCCCAATGAAAAAGGTCTACCATAGGCTCGATCAAACCCCTAGTAGTAAAGGTGCCCTTGACGTCGAAACAACTTCGATACCAAATGTAGGTTTTAACTTCAGACAAAAATGACCTACAAACAAATTCTTAAAATATAAACTAAATAATGATGGAGAACTAAAACAAACACACACCAATATCTTCCCCCGTGTTATGAAAAATTATGAGTTACGGATAAAACACATCTCCTAAATGTGGTGCTGCGAATTTAGAACAACAAATCAAATACTTTGCGACACTTTCTATAATATTAAATAGACACACAAAAATATAGAGGAACCTACTTGTGATCCAAGCGCTTCCTATTCTCCTTCCGTCGCTTTTGTTGTAGCTTCCAATCCATCTTAGATCACCGTACTAGTTTCTCGCAAGCATAAACACTAAACATCAAAGAGATTGCAATATACATATGCCTATTTATCTTAATCAATTAAATATATTTAACATGAAACATATATACTGCTTAAGAATCAATCATATGAGAAGTAGAAACATAAATAGATACATATATGGGAAAATGAACAACAATCTTATTAATGATAGAAGGGGGAGGTTACAACCAATGATCCATTTGATGCAGCACCGTCCAATATCATCCCAACCTCATCACAATAAACATTCCCACGCAGTAGCATATCACTTCCTATCACTCTCTCAATTGAGGATCCAACAACATTTTCACTACTTTTCCTTCCCCAGCACTACGATTTGTGCTCAATTTATAGGGCAACTAAAGGTGTTTCTCAATCAATGACTTTCTAATAATATTCAAGACATGTTCCAAGCTCAAAGGTGTTAGATGGACACTTGGATTTGAAGTTTGACACATATGGACTCTTCTAAGGTAATCGGCCATGTGAGATTTCCAAACAATGATAATTTTTTCTCCATTTGACCAACGCATTTCGAATGCTGGTGGCGTGCTTTGCGTAGCAATTTGAATGATGTGGAACCGTACATGCAATGCATTTAGTCCCTTGAGAGGGCAACATTGGTGAGTTTCCATAAGTGATATAACATATACTTCTAAACCTTGGAAACCTTGCAATAGAAGTCATGAATGGTTTGTTCTTGTCTTAGGGCATGTAGAAAATGAAATGATAGGGGGATGAGAGACCCCATTCATTGGTCCTAGGGGATGATGTCTAGTTTGACCAAAGGTTGGGAATGAGTGCCCAAATTTACCTATAAGAAATGCTTACCTAAAGGCAGAAGCTGCATTAAAAATATTTTTTGAATGAGATGCATTACGATGTGATGGGATGAAATCATGGGAGGTGGGACCTACATCAATCTTACAATACATTAAATTATGATATATCCTCTTGAACATGAATTTCCTCGAGGAAGGTATTCCTATGCTTAGCACTTAAACTATCTAATAACATGTACATAGTACAAAGTCATATACATTGAAAGTTTCTAATACATACATGCCTACAAATATAGGCCATTGTTCTGTGATGACGATTCGTATGTAAGGTCACCAGCATATGATGTGTACAACAATCCGAAATCACAACCCGTATGGCCTAACCAGATTCCGGGTCTTCTTATCTTATTCACTCAATCATTCACACAAGTCTAGCCCTTCAATATATGATTCAGAATGGTGGTACTTGTGGGACTTTTTGTCTCGTATTACCATCCAATGATGTGAGATAAACAATAAACACAGAACCACCATTGATGTCATTTATTTCCAAGGTATTTCAATAGCACATTTATAAGTGTATGAATATATGATTTGATGTCGAAATTTAAAATGTAAATATTTCTGCTCAAATGTCCAAAAGCGGGGATCTTTGTTGATGTTGTAACGAGCTCATGGCATTAGAAGATGATGTTTCTAAGTGAACTTCTCAGATGATGATTTCGACCGACAGAAGCTACTTTATCGTGAAATGGGAGTTACTACTCTTAGAGACAAAATGTGACTTGAAATAGCAATGTTCAGTGATGGTCATTATGAGAATTAAGGCTTATGATTATTACAAAAGGATGAGTATTCACTGATGACTTTTGAACATATCAATACACTTAGATGATTTATACATTGGACTCAAAATCAAGTGAATGTATGATGAACCATAGGTATGAATGAATCATCAAGAATAATACTCAACCCAAACAATCATGATGATGGAGTGAAGTGTCATGTTCAAGAGTGACTCATCACCATAAAATTTCTATTCACTTACGAAATTTTCCGTAATTTGTCGACTCGCACTCTCTTATTTTTTAACAAGATTGAGGAGGATAAAATATGCTTGATATATAATTCAACCCTTCTGCGAATAATGTATGACTATTTAATAATTTAATGAGTTCAGGATGAATGAAACTCATTCTTGCCATGATCAACAAACCCATCACTATTTTATGTTTTAACGAGCCAACGATAAGGGAAAGCCCGATCCTTTTTCATATTTATATGTTTGAAAGAAGACGAAAGAAAACTCCATAGGGAATTTTTCGCAAAGTTGTTTCTCGTATCCGAAAAAGTGTAAAATAATATTCGAGAACTTTTAGCTATGTTGGACCAAGGTATTCTCTTTTCGTAAATAATCTATCTTAGTCCGGAAAATGGTTAAACTTATACTAAGTAGATATCAATTCATTTACTTTTACAAGCTTAAAAAGACAAGTGCGAAACAATATTTTCACATTATCAAGAACGAAAGAGATAAAAGAAGACTCAGGGTCTCTTTTTCAAGGCTTATCGGCTTAGAATTAGTTATTAAAGTGTGCTTCAAGTCCTTTTGTGTTTTTATTAAAGCTCGAAAAATAAGGATACAGGCATGCCATGGTCAAATCATTCTTGAAATAAATGTGCATGACTAATATACCTACTGTTGCAAAACTGCTCAAAACAACATCATATGGATTAAAAATACTTGTTTCATGATAAAAATTGAATAAAACCATAGTCACAACAATATGATTTTCAAATAATCAAATCACTAATTAAGAGTTTTACTATTCATTTTTATCATTTGAAGGTTACCATTTTCATTTTGGAGCTTTCCGAACCGTTTTGCCTCAAACTTCAACCCATGATTGCAATCAATTCTATGGATGGCTTTCATCGTCGTTTGATCTAGGTTGGTGCTACAAACTTCTCTTTTCTCTGTCATTGGCTTAATTTTATTTCCGTTGCAAAATTTTATGGATTTGGGCCCTCATCGTAAATTCTTTTTCTAAAGAGGGCAACACACCTCACATCGAAAACTTCCGCATTGAACGTGTACCCAACAAGCTCAAGTGCATATGAAATGCACTTATCGTACTAAGACCGTATTAGGCACAATTCACATTTTTTATTCTTGCATTGTACCCAAATTTTTGCATAAATTTTTGTATGAAAAGGAGTCTAATGAGTCTTATAGTTATGTTCAGTGATTCATTGGACTAGAATGATGATTACTTGGAGAGAAAGAGAGAGAATGAAGAACAAAATATGATTTCCCTTAACAATTCAGGCATCACAAGAGCCCCAAGAGATTGTGGTTATTAAAGCATTCTGCTTATTAGGTATGAGGCAACAATTAGAACTTTTGGAGTTCCTTGTTCATGCATGGGATCCGACAATTGAGGAGTTTCACATTAGGAACAAAGTGGTTCTATTACAATGAGGACAAATATTTTCCGATAGGCTTGTTGAGGAGAGGCTTACTCATTTCTCTCTCGTGGTCTTCTTCCTGGGAGAGACAAGAGACCATATTTTGCAATATTTATATCCAGGGCAGAGCCAAAAGGATGGGAAAATAAACATCCGTGATGTTCTTGATTTTTCATTGAGAACCATTCTATTCACAGATCTCAAAGTTTTTTGGTACTGTTACACTACATGTAGCGAACATATCTTATATGCAGATGTGCTAGAATGCATGGAACCAGTTTTCAACCTGGTTGAAGTTGTATTCTTCAAATAAAAGAAAAACTAAGCAAGGCAAAGGGAGGAAGGAGGAACAACTTCGCTATGGTTCGATCTCATTTCTTTCGCTTCTTAGAGCGCATTCACTAATGCAACCTCAAAGATGTGACACTAGGTGTATCTAACCCTAGAGATCCAGGGATGCAAAGATGGCAGAACCGATGGTTAGACATGCGTGCCAATCATCCATAGGTGTTCTCAGACTATTTGCCTAGTTTAGGTGATAGATTATCTCCATTGATGAGTATGCATATGTAGGCGCTAATTTCCGAGGAGATCCGTACTTAGGATTTACCAAAAGGTGCTTAGTGGGGTGCAAATCCTAGAAGAATGTTTTGACCATGTTTTTTGATTTTTCTAATATTTATACATGTTATTTTATTTTGATATTTTCTCCTAAGACTAAACTAAAGTTTTAATTCAATTCAAAGGTGGGTTGAGTTAAACCAAAGGTGTTCAAGAGCATGGAGTGATGAGCCAGCAGTAGAGGGTTGTCGAGAAAGCGGTCTTTCTGTGATTTACATGGTTGAGACTCTTAATGAGCTTCGACAACACACAGAGGTTGAACTTCGGGATTGATTTCCGCATCGAAGAGTTACCAATGCGATGACAGCTCCATACTATTGGCATTCCCAACTGCTAAATGTGGTTACCGCATAGGACAGTTAGACTCAAGAGTATGTTACCATGAGAATCAATAGTTTACTTTTATTATTGTTGCATACATTTTGAGGTCATATTATCAATGTGTCTTGGTCACAATTTTGTAAAACCTATAACTATATATCTATTTGATTTCAACGTTTTCCTCTATGTTTATTGCGCAACTTATTCAAATATGTGAATGTATTTACATGTTGAAAATGTCCGTGTGGTAACATAATTTTCAAAGAATCCCACCAATGTGTTCAAGTTTATGAAAATGTGTTGACATTAATAAAAATCAACATGTCTTTCCAATACTCGAATTCTAAGGAACATACAACGTAAAAGTTGAATTTCTAACAAGATAAACACTAGTAAGTTATAATACCAACAAGCTGTGAGTATAACCTTATGATGATGTGGTTAAGCCACCAAGTGAAATGGCATCGCAGAGAAGTTTGACTAACTACAAATATACCTGCCGATATTGTTTGTTGATCTACCAATATAACCATTTAAAATTACCAACTCATCACAAGCCAGAGTGAAAATGGCCCACGCTGCTGCAGGATAGACTTACGTACTATGACCAGCACCATCAACATACCCAAAAAATGGTTCTGAAGATTCATATCCGCGAAGGAACAAAGCGTATTACCACGTCAAGAAAACTACAAAAACAAACCAAGACAAAGTGAATGAAAATCAACAACATATATATACAATATAGTACAAAAAATTACTATGCTTATTAATAAGAACGTTTCGCATATAACCCATTTTGGGGTTGCTTTCAATGGGAATTCCATCAATTCATCAACTCGTAGGTGTACCCAAGAAGAACCTTTTGAAAAATATAGGGGCCATGAAATAATGGCTTCAAATTTCCTTGTACCTAATATATCAAATTTTCCAATCATAAATAAGAACAAGTTTACCTCTAGAAAACGCGAGGTCGACATGCTTATCATACGTACCTTTATACGCTTCCTTATGGCGCTCGTTGGACAAATTGGGTTTTACCACACATTTCTATCAAGATGAAGGAGGTTAAAAGATGTGCTTCTTCATCCGAGGGTGTTAGGTAACAAATCGATTGCGAGTTTTAAAGACAGTATTTCAAATTGGATTGGTATAGCTTCCAGACCATACACCAATTGAAAGGGGACCCTATTATGCGTTCATCGAGGTTTGATATGCCTGTCACAACAGCATGATCAAATGCGCTTTCTTTTATGAACCATCATTTCGTTGAAGCATTCATTTAAGAATTTTTTTAATAACAACCTTTCCATTTGATTGTGGATCACATGAGTAGAATTATCATGGACAATCCCAACTTGGTACTCAATTCACCATCACATGTATTGTAAAATTATTACCGCTTATCCGTGACTATAGCTCCGGGACCCCAAACCCAATGACATGATTAAAGAAAAAAATTTAGTTGCTTGTCTTGTGTTGTTGAATGTGGTGGCATCGCTGGGCTCCACTTGGTAAAGTAGTCTACCATACAATAATATAACCATGCCCCCGTACAAACGAGGGTTACAGTGTCATGCTTTCGACCCCCATTTAGAAAATGGTCCCACAAAGGCAACAGTGACGTGCATTACGCTCAGCGCTATGATTTTACGATCAAATATCCCGGCACACATGACAACTTATGACTGCGAGGACCCGCCGCGAACACAGAATAAAAGAATCGTACGTGGAGCATCTTCTTCCGCGTGGTAGCGTATCCGTGACAAGTGTCCACCATAAGCCCCGCATGATAATCATTTAAAACCTTTTCAAATTTTCCTCTGAGTGAGGTGACCTTTCAAAATTGTATCGACACCATGATTTATAAAGTATATCACCGATGATAAGACAATATTTGGTTTGGTATCAAATATGTCGCTTGCTAGAGCGAGCGGTATCAAGCCGAAAATTTTGGTCCGGAGATAAATGACAAAATCCCCATACTAAGGATCATATGATCCAATCGTAAATAGAGACTTGTAAGGAATAGATGGTTCGACACAGTAGCATTATTATCGTAGGGAAGGTCACAAAGAAGCCTATCCAAAACTAAAGACTTTCGACTTTGGATTTGATGAATTTCAAATCACCCCGGAAATGACAATCCATTTTGAATACTTTCCCCCGCAATTGATGTGATAAGATATGTCATGGGATTGCAATCCCAAATGACAATGGTCTTCGAACAAGATATAGTGGTGAAATATTTGGACAACTTGAAACAACTCCAAGGCAAGATTTTCTACGTACAAATACTTCTACCGCATTGATATCACGACTCAACAATAGATCGATGTTCTATCCCATTTTCTACTTGGACCAATACCATAGCAATGGTTTTATCAACCACGTAAAATACATAAGAAATAATCACTCCGATAATTTGGGAAATACATTAATGACGCCTTTGACAAGAGTATCCTTGACAAGATCAAAAGAAGCTTGCCCAACTTGGTCCCAATGGAAGGTGAATCCTGCTCAAAAGCCAAGTAAACTTTAGCCATTTTGACGTAGTTTGGTATGAACCTCTCTTAGGAAGCTGCTGACCATTGAAGTTTCCACAATCGAAGAAAATTTGATGGTATGGGTGAAAATCAAGAATGACCTTGACCTTCAATGGGTCTACTCAAATTCCTTCTTTGAGATGGTGAATCCTATAAAATGACCTTAACCAACACAAAACACACATTTATGTGATTGGAGGCGTATTTTGTAGTGTCTCAGATGTAAAAATAGTTTCAAATGCATCAATATGTGATCAATATGATTTTGTGAATGTGCGGGTAAATCATCTATATAAGGTTGAACACTATGTCGCATGTCATTGAAAGCATAAACATTGATTCCCTCTCCAAAAGTTTCCTCAATATTCTTTAAGCCAAATGGGAGCTCTAACAAGCGTAATGTGTCCTAGGGATAGATGAATGTTCTCTTATATTGGTCCTCCGGGACGTATTGATTTGACTGTGAGCGTAAAATCCATCCATGAACAAAACGATTTCACATCCAAATAAAATCATCACAATTCAAAATGGGATGTAAGGAGTAGGATAGTTGTCTTTTAATACAAGATTGACATCTCGATACCGATGTGCACACTCTAATGGTTCCTTGTTTTTTCATACTGTGAATGATGTCAGAAACCTACCAGAAGTTAGCGGAACAGTAGTAAATGAAACCATCACGCAAAAGTTTTTAAAATTTTGTTTTTACTAATAAAGTGGGCTCTTCTTTGGATGAATAGGATGAAGGCATCGACGTACGCTATTGTCATCCGGGTACATATTAATATCGTGTTCAACAATACTAGTATCTATGCCTAGTATATCATGGAATTCATGAAAGAGAGAGCAATACATTTCACTTTTTCATGGAGAACAAGACACGCCGACATGAATGTTTTCTACGACATCGATTTGGTCGAAATATTGATAGAAATGGTTTATTCAACATTTTACAAATTTCGCTTGGAATCGGGCTTCATTAATAGGAAAATAATTCCAAATTAAATTTTGATCGATGGGTGATATAGTCTACTAAGATTACCTTCTTTATAATTCGGAAGATGTAAAAAATGATGATAATATTCCCATGGTTCTCCTTTTGACATCATGGCTCTGCATTATTTCATCCTGTCAAGAAATTTGAGGAAAAAATTATCGTATGGAGTACTAAAATCTAATGAACGATCAATCCAAATGACCGCGTGATGATTTTGGGATTCTTTTTCGCCCAAGCGTATAGATTGATTTCTATGCCATCTCAATAGGGATGAGCGACAAAAAATCATCCAACGTAACAATTTCAAAATCACCCATTCTTTCCTTAAGCCAAATGGAGTGGAAGAGAGATCATGAAGTAGGTCTCTAGATTTTCAATTTCATTGACGTCGTTAAAGCATTGTAATGAAAATGTTCCCATGAGAGGAAAGTTGGGGTGCATGAACTAATGGAAAAAATTCTGGCTTCGGAACTCGGAGAAGAAGGATAGTTGATTGATGATTGTGATAACACCTTTATGTATAAAGAAGTATCATTCTAAAATATATAGAAATGATCATTACCATAGCATATACCCATGGTTTTCCATGTAGAATATTATACTGTAATCTGGCCCATTAACAAACTAAACTTCAACATTCATTGTTTTTCTCTATTTCAACATGCAAAGTTATTGATGAGCATCATAAGGTTTATATGTACGTCTGTCGAAAGCTTTCAACGTCATTGGCGATTGAGACAGATGTGGTGAGTCGAAGACTTCCAATATTTTAGAGACATAATGCACGTACGTTCCCTCATCAACAATAGTACGATGAACAAGGTGATCGAGAACATTTACTTGATGGAGAATGCCAATTGCTTAGTAGTTCCGCACATAGCTCATATTATTAAAGGCTACGAGATTAGAATCGCTTGGATCAATTCCACTAATTGTCGACAACAAAGGTTGTTTAGAGGGACAATTTCCGTAGCACCTCAAGTCATCACATAGCTAAATGGGATTGAGCGAAATCTTCAATTCATATTATAATTTTGGAGCAAATTTTTCTCGAGGATTAAATGTTGATTTATGAACGACCTTCGGTGGCTTGACTTGTCAATTCAAAATAGGAGGTGGTGGTATCGATTCCAGACGGTGTTAGTGTCCCATGATTTGATAGATTGGTAGAAAATGCACAAAGTTAAAATCGTACTCGCTCTTGGAGTCCTAGGACCTAGACTTCTCAGACTTAGAGAGGGGGATTCTATTTTTTGCAAAGGATGTGAACATTTTCATTTGTGGTTTTGATTTTAGGCTAGTTGTTAAGTGTATGGTTTGTTGTTTGTTTTGCTGGATAAGATGATCAAGTAGAATAGATGGAGTGAGAGTGTTCAAATCATCACAGGAGGTCTATTAAAGTCATGGATATCTCAACAATGAAACATGCATGACAAGGAAAATCTAGCATGGTCAAATGGATCTTTAAGGTACGTGTGAAGTGAAATGAACATAAAGTTCGTGAGCACGTAGGCGTGTAAAGCGTTAAAGAAGAATCTCAAATAGGTACTTAAACAAGATGGTCTCAAAATAATCGATCAACATATGGAAATAATCATAAGATAGGGAAAACAATAGATTTTTTATTATACTTAAGCAAAAAAGCACCAAGATGAACAATTCAAAGGAGCTACAGAAAGCAAGAAACTTATCTAACGTCTAGTGATTTCACCATCAAGGTTTAGAAAACATACAAAGATAACATATAACTTAATCAAAGAAGATGGAACCTATAAGTATCTATGATCAAGCTACAAAGAACTTTAAGGCAACTTTCTCAAGCATGGACAAAGGGTATGATTGCTAGCATGACCTCTTTGGCTAAAACCTAACAAGTAATACTTTAAAGAGAGATTCCCAAAAAAAAAAGTTTAAATAACATCAAATAAGCAAGGCTAACCATAAAAATATTTCTGAAAACTACTTATATTGAACCATTCATGGAATAAATAAAAGTATAGGTAGGTCTAATAAGAAAATAATGATTCTCAGTAACCAACTCAAAGAGAGGAAACATAAAGACAATAGAAAACAAGAAGGACTAAGGTGCCTCAAACAAAATTCTTAGCCTATACTCTTCCGTTTCAATGCAACATAGAAGGATGTAATAAAATGACACATAAGTACAAGACCTAAATGGGTATACACACATCACCATTAATCATGCTCGTGGATCCTCTGTAATGGCCCTCCTTTCATCATCAATTAAGGTACCCATCCATATACCTACAAGACCAATTTTCTTCAAACTCAAGAAAACCATGTATTTTCTAAAAATCATCAAATGCCAACATCTACAATGAAGCTCTCATGTTCATTTATCTTAGAAAAGGAGGGGTAAAAACCCCAGATAGGCTCTGAAATGTCAAAATCACTCATAAATGTCATAAATGCTCAAGAGAACACAAGGCCCACAATAAAATATTCCATGAAATAAATGTCAAAATAACTTCTAGCACTCCACCTAGAGTGTTTTATTTCAAAACATAAAAATATCATTTTTCAATAAATGAGTGGGTGTTTTTTGCTTTTGGCCAAAACACAATGTTTTCTATAAGCGTAATGCTATCCATGTTAAAAATAGTCTTGTTGTGCCTGCTTTTGGGACCTTCCCGATGTCGCAGCTTGCTCGAGATGGCTCGTCGGAAAGCCTACCGAGTATTATTTTTAGATCGACATTTGGTTTTCTGATTAGGCACCTATAAGTAGCCTGCCAAAAATTAAAATTTCCAAAACTAATTTGAGGCAAATTTTCTAGGCTCTAAAAAAGAGGCGTAATGGTGAAAATTTATGTGTTGTTTGACCTTTTGAGGTCAAAAATGCTCCAAATGCTCTAAATTTAGTGAGAATAATGGCACTAGGCATGAGAAACTAAAATTTAAATTTCTCCCCCGTGATGTCCTAAGGAAAAGTGCAAAGGCTGAAGGCGTTGCGCTTTAGTAGGCTCAAATTCTCAAAACAAAAACTTGTCCAAATTTCTTCAAAAACTGGTCAATATCTCCCCACGGGGTTCGAGAGACCGTAGAGAAGATTGCAGTCGAAATTCCAAGTCTAGCTTGGCTCTTGCAGAAATTATATAACCGAGGTAATATATATCCAAGATTCTCTGATCGCACACTATTTTGAAACTTCAAGGCAATAACATGCATCTATTCCACTATTGATCATCAGCAGTGAAATTAAATCAATTGCAATGCACACATGAAACCATAAAATTCCTACACACATTAACACAATTGTTTTAACAAGAAATACTCAAGATAAAAACTCCAACTATCCGTATATAACATATGTCATAGACTGCAAACAATCCTCATACAAAGCTAATCACATCAAGCTCTCACATAACACAATCACACACACCATTCCTCAAACCGGGTTCAGTTACATCCATGTAATCGATCTTCGCCACCTCGTTAGCTTGCTCTCTACATCACAATCCTTTGGCCGAAGAATGGCTCCCTCGAATGAACTCGAATTTACCCGGCTTGCACTCTGGGCAATCCTCATTGGCATCTCTACCGAGTGTTGGATGCAATCAATGTACAACTATAGTCACAACCTATAGTCATTCGCCCTTCACCTATCTCTCCACCAGTCTCCACCTAGACCTAAAGCTCCATGCAATCGTAGTTAACCGATGTATTCTTTAGTTGATTAATGTGTATTTAATATTTAGTGAATTAATTATTAATTAATTCACAGAACTCGACTAGTGTATCAATTAGTTAGACTAGATACAACTAGCTCAATCGTGTCTAATTGAGTTAAATCGAAATACAACTCTACCAACTACTTATAACTCCACCAAACTTCCGTCACATGAGTTCTGAAGTCCAAGTCCCTCCACAATAGCTCCGTAAACCCTCGGTGAACAGTAATTCCCTCTCCGTTAGCTCCCCCGTGCCACATCCGTACACTTAACCTAAGTGCTCCAAGAGAACAAGATAATGTTTAGAGTCCAAATATTATTAAGAGCTAATAATATTCGACATATCAATTTTTAGACCGGCAATCTAAAAATAGATTCCTCCCAATATGTCTAAAAATATGTCCATCTATTTTTCCAACTTCTTGACCAACCATCCACAAATAGCATCCTACAATCCATAGAATATGATCGACATGTTCAAAAAATAGACATAGTCAAAAATAAATATGCCTAAAAAATATCTCAAGGGGCCCACTTAGTGAAGTACTCTTTTCACTAAGCTTCATCATCTTGTTGAATCTCAACACTCCCTCCTCAACAAGATAGGATTATCTGCCACCTCGATCTTGTCTTGCATTCGAATTTTCTCCCCGTTGAGCACCTTCACGTAACATCACATCGATCCTCCATAGGAATGTAAGAAAGCAACATGATCTTCCACCTAATTGGCCAATCCTCCGATATGATGGTACCGGATGTCAATGTGTTTAGATTCATTGTGAACATCGATTAACCAATATTTTAATGCAACCTTTGATTATCACAATATATCACAAGAGGATCTAAGTGTGAAATCCTAACAACCCGACTGTGATCTTTCCTCATCCACATAGCCCTTTGCACGTGCCCAAACTTGTTGCCATGTACTCGACCTCCTACCGAACCGAGTGCTGCGGACCGTTTCTCGTTGTACCAAGAAACCCGTTGTAGACTCGATACCGAATATCCCTCCAAATGTTTCTTGTCCATTGGGCTCCTCGCCCAATCAGACCGTGAAGCACGCAACCTTCACCTCATCCAACTATCTCACATTTGCCAATCCATATCTTGTCGTGCTCGAGGATATCCTTTCAATACATTTTGTTCGCTCTCCAAGAGCTTGTGGCTTACCACAGCTTGTGAAATCTGGTTAACATCCTAGCATAAGGCACGGTCATGTATCGACTAGTTACATGAGCGAACCAACCAACTCGTCGATAAACAATGGTATCCACTACCTTCGTCGATGTAGCATCCTCTTTCTCCAACTACCAAGAAGAGGAGCGATAGGCTTGCGAGCCCTTGCATGTTGAACTTCGCATTCTCGGGCATACTTGCTCTGAGACACAAATAGTCCATCTCTTCCGCCGCCAAATTCTCCAATTCAAGGAAATAATGAAGGAGGCCCAAGTCCTTCATCTCAAACCTTTGCAAGATCCGCCTTGCATGAGGTATCACGCTCATCACCTATTAGTATCAAATCATCTACACAAAGCACAATTATCAACAACTTACCCTCCACCAAACTGTATAGTTTATATTTTCCTCACTCTTGGCAAACCAAGTCCGTGAAATAACCTGTTTATTCTGTGTGTACCAAGCACTTCCAGGTGCTCGTTTCTGTACCCTATAACTCTCTTTTTGAGCCCGCACACATGTGAATCACCGTCGAAGACTTCGAATCCCTTTTTCCGGCTACCCCATGCACACCTCTCAATGACTTCGCGAGAACGCAAACCTTCACGTCCACGTGATGAATGTACCAATTTATCCGATGTTTCGTAGGAGAGCATGATGGTCCATATAAGAACACCGAAGAAGCAGTGTGCGTTTCTTCATAGTTTATCCCTGATCCCAGGTGAGGAAGCTCCCCGAGAAAAAATTCGTTTTAATTCTCAACGCTCCCATTAGCATCTTGCTTCACTTTGTAGATCCATCTCGAACTTACCACCGATTTCCTTCCGCCTTGGGACAATCTCCCATTCAACGTTCTCAAAATCGAACTGCGTCTCCACCATGGCATCTACCTCGAGCCGGTGGTCCCCTCCACGGTACCACTTCCGAAAGAGGATGGTTCGTCGATGACACACTTGCTCATCGCAGCCATGTATCCAAAAGAAATTGGTCGTGACCGGCTCTTTCTCGCACCCGTGATGTAGGAGCTCCTACATTCTCTCACGTACCGAAGATTCGCGCTGCTTAGCTTCTATAGTGTGCTTCTGCCTACGATGGCTGGTATTGCATGAGTGGTTTCTTCCACCCATGAACCTCCTCTTATGGCTGATCCACATCCTCGAGGCTCCTTACCCTTAGGAACTAGTAGCTCCTCAACCGCATGCAAGTGTAGCTCCCTCTCAAGTGACAAACTTCATGGCTCTCTCTCATGAAATTTGATATCTCGTCACACAATAGTATTCGACCGTCCGGAAAATACAGCACAATAATTATGGGGTACTGTACCCTACAACATCCCAGCAAACCCCGTGTCAGCCCGCCCCTTCTTTGGCATCCTTCGTCACAATAGCAAACAAAGTAGCCAAAAATCTTTCAAATGAGAAATATCAAAGCTTACCGTAAATGCCTCTTCAGTGTACCATGCCAAGTACTCATGAGGACAACTATTTTGCACATAAATCGCAACATGCTCTTCACACCGTGCGGGAAGGCCCCCGATCACAACATCACTCGTACGCACCCACGATTGTTCGTTTTTTCACTCTCCGTGGACCCCATTCTATCGTGTTGTGAGGTTTATGAGCTCTTCGAATTCCTTCTCGTACTCACAAAAGTATTCGACCACCAGATTAATTCACCACTATTGTCGCTTCCTACATATCTACCTACTTCGACTTTTCTTAAACTAGTGCCTTGAACTTCCACAAGAATTTGAGAATGTCTCGCTCTTCTTCTAACATGAAGAAGAACCAACACTTACGAGAAAATTCTATCAACAAATATCACACAATACTTGTGCTTTGTTATCGGGTTAGTAAGAAAGGTCCACACTTGTCCGTGAATTTCTTCTAGACCGGCTGTGGCACGACTATCCTTCTCATGAAAAGTGGTTCGATAAATTTTTCCCCAGCAGATCCTTGCACCCATCCGACCGCACAAGTGTACCCTTGAAGCTCGAGACCGTCGAAAATTTTCACACTACGGTGAAGATGGCCCAATTCTCCGTGCTACACCCGCTCATCCGTTCACCACTCTTCGCTTGCCTCGCTTTTTTATGCAACCATCTACCCGCAATTGACAAATTTTTTCAACTCGAACTCTATCCTTCGTTTCTACTCGCTTTTTTATTATAAGAAATACTTTTCCTCGTTAAAACAACATCATATCCTTTGTCTTTCAACATTGCTACAGAGATTAGATTCTTCTTCAACTCGGGAACATGCATGACATCCTTCGAAGATGAAAGTTTTTTCTGTACTTTCTCAAAGGAAATCATCCCCATACCGGGCCACATCGTATTCACCATCATTTCTCATCTCGATGTGCACCCAAGATCCTTCTATCCATCGCAAACTAATCTTGTCTCCTATTGCTATATGGAAAGATGCACCAATGTCAAGAACAAATTGATCCCATCACACTTGAAACTACATATCACGAAAATTTAGCTCACACCGTGAGGCTGGCGCTCAAACGCAGATCCAATACCGCTTATTTTTCTTCTATGGACAATTAGTGCGTAATGTCTATGTTGGTGACAAAGAAAGCACTCTCACTCGGGATGGGGCCCCTGCTTCTTGCCTTTTGCACTGATTGAGAAGGATTTTTCTTTCCTTTCCCCTTCCTTGCTTCTTTCATGTACCAAAGAACAATTATCTTCACATTCTCATTCTTTGAAAAAGATCCATCCCCTCACCCCACCTTATCTCTCCCGGTGACAATATCCTAACAAAGTCGCTCCCATCCCCGGTGTAGCCCCGACCATTGATAGAGTCCTCGTAGTTGCCAACCTTTAAGCCCAAGGAGACACAAGATCACAAAGTCTTATTCTTCCATCAACATTAACCTCCCCACACTTCCTGCATCATCTCACACCGGACAAACTTCGTGAGGTACTTGCATGTCACGCTTTCTCCATTTTTATTTCCGAGTTTGTCTTTAAGAGCCAACTTCCTCTGTCGCTTCTCGCTTTGGAACAAGCTCCCACAAAGCTTTCCACATCAAGAATGGGGAAGCTTTACCATGAAGGCCGGACACAATGATCCTTCACACTCTTCCAACAAAATCCTTCATATTTTTCTCGTCTTTCATGCGTCATGAGGCAACATTGCTAGAAGTAGGCTTTCAAATTTTTTGGTATCTATAAACTCCTTCAACCCATTATAATCCAAACACCGCCCTCCATCCTTGCCTCTTCCTTCCATGAAATATAATTTTAGTCGCCTTCAAGGGCATACTTAATCACAACTCGTTGAAAGACATTTCCAAAGAATGCTCAACCGGAACACCAAGAAAACACTACAAATTCGACCCACCAACACAAAAAAAATTAAATCACTTCAATAATTGCAAATGCTCTAATCAATATCGTCCGATACCATGAAATTATATAACTTATTTGTTATATATCCAAGATTCTTCCCATTGCGCACTATTTTAAATTCATGCAATAAGAATTATTCCACTATTGATCATCACATGGAAATTAAATCAATTGCAATGCACACATGAAACCATAAATTTCCTCACACACATTAAATACGCTTGTTTTAACGAGAAAGCTCCTAAGTTGCAAAACCCTAACTATTTGTATATAATATATGTCATAGAGATCATGTAATAATCCTCATATACAAAGTCGATCATATCAAGCCTCGTATAATACACTTCTACACACTAATTAGATCCAACTGGGCAAATCCATGCACCGATCTCTCACGACCGCTAGCCTCGCCTACCGGTACAATCCTCGCTAAAGAATGGCTTTGAATGAACTTGAATCCACCGGTTTGCAATCACAATCCTCATTGGAATCTCTACTAAGTGTTGGATGCAATCAATGCATAACTATAGTCACAACTGATAGTCATCTTGCCCTTTCACCTATCTCTCCACCTGTCTCCACCGAAACTCCAAGTAACCTAGTTAACCCGATGTATTCTTCGCCTTATTAATGAGTTAATACTAGGTGAATTAATTATTAATTAATTCACACCACTCACTAGTAGTGTATCAACTGGCTAGACTAGATACAACTAGCTCAACTATGTCTAATCCAGTTAAACCGAACGTAGCCCACCAACTACTTCTATAACTCCACCAAACCATGTCACATGAGTTCTAAATCTAAAGTCCTCCATGCAATAGCTCTAGTAAACCTCGAAGAATAGTGTAATTCCTTCTTTCACTTCCTATATACATCTCAGGTACCTCCTAACTCATGCTCCAAGAGAACAAGATAATTGTTTGGTCAATTTAGTGTGTCCCAAATTGCCGCATTTAATTGTCAATCCTAGGAATCGTAAGTCGATGTAGCGTGCGCACTATATGTGCAAGATAACCTTTCAACTTTTTGTCGTTTATGGTCTTTCTAAGGTGAAATGGAAATTCTAAAGTGAAAACAAGTTTGGTTACAATTGTTCAAGGAAGTGATATCCCCTATAATGATTTACCAATTCAAACTTTAAAAGCAAATTGAAATTGAGCAAATGACAAAAGAAAGTAAATCGTAAAATGGAAAGTGTCATGCATCTAATGAATCAAAACAAGAACTAGTGAATATGAAAACTAAAACTATTCTTGTCAAAGCAATCGAATAATAAAAAGAAACCACGCTATGGAAATTAAAATTGGTGCAATGAAAGAAATTCAAATCAGATTACATCGAATCATTTTCTTCGACCCTTCATCATTAGACCGAAATTATGACTTATGGAAGTAATTACAAACAACTTGTGTAATCGATATTTAATTTGCGTAAAGTAAACTAATACTAAACCATGCATACATGATTCAATTGGCCATCGGCCCGACCGTGTTTTCGGAGGCAATGAAGATGTCATACATGATTCAATACATTCAAGTTTATGAAAAGAAACCATTACCAACTACACACTATCATGCACCACCACTGGGCCCGCAATTGCAGAGCTGGAGGAAACTGGAAGACGCTATGAGCAAATATATCTAATTTTACAGAAGAAACTAATACTAAACTACACATTCTATCATGCAGCCACCACTGGCCCAATTATGGAAGCCAGAGAACAAGACACTATGAGTAGCTTAACATGTTCAATTTTAACTAATGAATCGATAAACAAAACCTAAGTGCACAAGACAAAATCAAGTTAAACAAAGACTCTGTGGAAAGAAAACTAGCAACAGTATTAACACGTTTTCATATCAATAGCAAAAATACTATGAAAATGCCTCTGGCCGTCTACCTAAAACCCTAAGACAAGAAAACTCCATCAAATGATTTAACAATCATAAAAACAATAAAAGACAGAATGCAAATGGAAATTACAAGAAATGATGAATGCAACAAACAACTATGAAATATGAACATGTAATGAGTTATGATACAATGACCGCTTAAAGAAATGAAATGAAAAATATATACATTAATACACAACTCCTACCGAGCAGCCCTTCACAAGAATGTATGATCTTCAAACACGAATTAAGTTATGAAACAAAGTAGTTTTTCACATTAAAAGAAAGTTTGCTAAAAATGTGGTATTACGGCTCAAGGCACGTAATCACCACATACCGCAGCACGCACATCAACTTAACAGACATATCAACTAACAAATTGAATGAACTGGCATTCACTAACTTCACGTGCGTACAAACGCTCTTATAGGCAATAAAATGTAACTATTTCCTCGAAGTTTATGACAGTTAAAACAAAGACGTAGACCACTAAGGCCACGGATTTAGGAGCATGGCCATGTTGGAAAACGGATCTATGGAAGGTGGCGCTAAATTCAACCCGCAACTTACGCATGTCAATTAACCTCCGTAAGCTTGGAAATCTGGCCGCATGGATGTTTCTATGCCACGAAATGTAGTCCACCCGACACAGAACTCTGCGCTGACTTCCACGTGGATGGCTTTGACCGCGGCTTTCCTTGACGACGACGGAACTGGTCAGACACTAACCATGTCCTGCTGGCCCCAGCTCCGCCCATGGCTCGTTTCTTCGTTGACACCCGTAACATTGATTTCCACAAACAGTCGCGAAAGTTAGTGCCTACCATGAAAGTGACAAGTTTCCGTACCGTATGAATAAAATCTAAATCAACAGAAAACACACAAACATAATTAAACCATGTTAGGATACCCTTGCACATGATATTTGACAATTTGGAGGTTTAGGTGAGTGAAAGAGATATGAAAAGTGTATGGAAGAGAGACAAATTCGGGACTCAACATACCCCCACCGTGAAGGTGTTGCAAGGTCCCCGCGGCAACCAAAATTTTGACACTCTTTATTCAATTCATGTGCCTGACATTTGCACAACACATCTAACCCTTCTTCTTCTTTGGTACCATCATTCCGGGGTTTCTTTCATGAGGCACCGAATTCTGATATTCATGCGTTCGCTCAATTTTTGGCATTTCCTTTTTTAGCTTCTTATTTTTTCTTTTGCCAAATACCCAAATGTAACATAGTATTGTCATGGATAATCTTGTCCAGCTTTGCCTTGCTCTTGAGTGTTTATTTTCCACTTTGATATGCCGATTCAAAAGCTCGTTCAAAATTGCTTAATGACCTAACCAAGTTATCCGCAATGTAGGAGGTCGAATAGAAGAGGTGCTTGGACCGTGCTGCTCTCTCTGTGATTCTATAGTCATAGACCCCCCCGCTGTTTGGGGTCTACTCGTGTCTTTTTCATCGAATCGTCTTCAAAATGTCAGTAAGGGGAGAATTATGTTCAAAATTTGGTCGAGGAGAACTTTTATCAATATTTTGTCGAGAATAAGATGGAGTATCACTATTGTCTGATTGGGAGTGAAAGGAGGCCGTGTTCACTAATCGATCGTAAATGGACTATGGCCGCTGAGACTGTTTCGTATGTCTCTTCACCCAAATCAATGAAATGATAACCTTAACTTTGTGTTTTTTCGCTTTTCCTTAAGCTCGCTCTCATCATTGTGTACATTACCCTTTGTCTTTGTTTTCCGTTTTTGCCTTTTTTAGATAGAGATGATCGTTTTGAAGAAAAATTAATTTCCGTATAGACCCCAGGATCTTTCTTCGTAAGAAGAAGTTTTATGACAATTTCAACAATTTCTTTCCTTTGATATTATTGGCTTCTTAATTTTTTGATTTCTTCTTTCTTCCTTTTTACCAATTCTTCTCTACTATTTTTCTTCACAGTAATAGTAGAAGTATCTTGATTTTTACTCCATCGTTCTTTTCTTTCTACTTCTTTTTGTCGAGCAATGCTGAACTTCCGAGAGCAACTTCTGCTCTTAACATCCATTTTCTTTCTTCTCTACTCCTTCTAATTGGATTACCAGAATTTCCCGAGGTTCTTCAAAGCAGTTTCTTACCAAGAATTGTTCCCATGTATCTTTTCTTTCTTTTAGCTCCTTTTTCAATCAAAATTTTTTATAAGCCCATGATGATATAAACAGGCTCTACATCTCCTAGGTGTTTCTTTTTCTGTCACCACAAATGCATTTTCTTCAAGCTATTGAATAGGAAATAAGGAAGATTGAGAGCTATTTTCATGAAATTCATCAATATCCTAGTATGATACATGTAACACAGAGCCAAAGCCGCCTTTCACAGGATAACCGAACAATGAGTAATAAAGTGGCCTATCCATCTTTTATCGCATGCACTCGGGATTCTCTTTGAAAACAAGGATATCCACACCTGATTTCGAGGATTGTTCTCCATGCCCTCATCACCGATACTTTTGTTTTTGAACCACCGTTTCCTCTCCAAGGAAGTTCGTGGTCGTTTCTATTGATGCTTCTCATTAACCAAAACTTGAGGTTCCATCGCTTCCGAGCCATCAAATGATCTTCGTTAAACGCTTTGGTAACCTCTCTCGTGGTAACCCCGTACTTTCGAATAAAACGCAGCCATTTAGCTTTTTCAACATCTTTGTCAGTGGAAATCTTCATGAACTTTTTGTCCTTCCGGCTCGCTCAATAATTTTCTCCTATTTTACTTCCTCGTTTCACGCCCGTTCGTGAGGGTTTTAAGTGAAGTGGAACGATGAACACACGGAGTCGAGCACACGTCGTGGGGATGTTATCACAAAACGGAAATGAGCACCACATACGTAATGGAATAAGATCCGGTGAATATACTAGGAATGAGAGTGAGAAAGAACGGAATGGGAGTGAAATGTGAACAGAATGAGAAAGGAGGTTTGTAAACACACAGAGAAACGACAAAGAAGTTAACAACACAATGCATTCACCGTATTTTGAATTTTTGGTGGTCGGCTACAAATAAGGAACACGTTTCAATCAATGATTATGGAGTTATGCGGCCAGAAGAGTCTGTCAACTCAAATACGTATCATTATCTTCGGTGGGCTATTTGAACATGAGTAAGAGCTTGAATTTCAATAATGAAGCTGCTTAGGAATAAAAATGCAAGAGGATAAATATAGAGATCAGAAGGTTACGCACTCATTAACATAATCAATATGCTGCTATGGGTAGAGCTCATAGTTTAAATCATACATAAAAATGTGTCTTTTATACTATTTGAAATAAACTTTATTCATACCTTTTGAATCCTTGCTTTTGCCCTTGGTCTTCAAATCGATTGATCTTCATTATGTCTTGAATGTCCCATTGATCCCTTCCGTACTTTATTTCATGATTTAAGGAAACAACAACTAACCCACATTCTTTGAAAATGTAGTAGTAGCACTGCGTAACTGCCTGGGCTTGGAATTTATCATGGAAATAAAGATGTCACCTATGAAATCGATACAAATTATTACTTGGTCGAAATAGAAATGAATGTAAAATGACAAATGACCGTGTGGAAATGGTCATAAAAAGATTTTTATTGATGGAATGGATGAGATGAAGTGAATGAAGTGAAATGAAATGAAATGAAATGAAAATGAAGTGAAATGAAATGGAGGCAGGGAGATAAAATGAAATAAAAAAGACAGATTTTTTTGGAAAATATAGAGTGTCAAAGTCTCTATTTTCACCCCATATTTTCTCGTATAAGACCGCCAATCGATGATTGGTTTTCAAAGCTATACCATTTTTTTTTTCTTTTTTTATTTTTTTTTCTTTTTTTTTTTTTCTTTTTTTTTTTTTAACTTGAAAAACAAAAACTAGCTTGCAGAGAAGAAGGATTCTTCTGCACCACCGATTATGTTAACTTTCTTGAAACAACTTGACAAAATCCTCTTTAGAGAGTGGCTTATGACAAACTTTTCAATCTATGCATATTCACTAAAAGAGGAGTTTAAAACTCATCAATGGTTCGATTCTTACAGCCCATTGTTAAAGACCTTGTCAATCTCATATGCACCCAAGCCAATGAGTTCCAAATTTCCTTGAAAGTTCTAAACTTGGAGTCAAATAACACGTTCAATCTCCTTCTTGGAAACTTTCGATATATTTGTCATGCCACTTAGTTCTTTGATATTGAACTAGACTTGCCTAGAATTGTCATTCGATCTCATCTAGTCATTCAATTGCTCCATTCTATGCTTTTGAGCTCTGACAAGTCCATTCCCAACCGAACGTTTTTTATCTTGAAGGTCTTAATTTGGAACTCATGAACAAGACTTCTTCCCATAAACAAGTCCATAGGGAGAATGTCCTTGTTGTATTCCTCCATGTAGTTCCTCAGAGGGCCTGCTGCTTCTCGGGAAGCCTATCTCGCCCAATCTCTTCTATGTAGATGAACAAGCCAGGATGATACTTTCAAGAACTTTGTTTGTGGACCTACTCTTGACCATTTTCTGTGGATGGTAAGGAGCAGATTTTATGTGCTGATTTGGTATTTTTCCATCAACTTCTCCGCCAAATTTGATGTGAATTGGCTCCCCCCGATTCCATACAATTTCTCTTGAACACCAAAGCTTATAAAAATATCCTCATAAAGAAATGAACAATCGAATTTTCGTAGCGTATACTAATGTTTTTTAGCTTCTACCCATTTAGTAACATAATCATACAAACCAATATATACTTTTGCTTCGATGGTGGATTAATTCCGTCCAATGAAATCTAAAGCCCATTTTTTCAAAGGGGTTCAATGAGTACCGTGTTTGCAATGTCATTTCATTTGAAAGGGTAGGTTTCCTCACTCTTTGGCAAACGATTGCTAATTTTGACATATTGTTTTGCATCTTTGAAGAGAGAAGGCCAACAATATCCCAAGGAAAGGATTTTATAGGCCGTCCTTTGTCCGCAAAGTGTCCGCCGCATGGTTCATCATGACATGCCTTAAGAATATCAAAGTATTTCATCTTCCCCGACACACCTCTCAACACAGCAAGATCTCGCCTTCCGTTTTAAACAATTGCTAGGAAATCCATGAATATTCTAAACTCTCCTATAATTTTTCTCTTGAAATAAATGTGAAGGTAGTTTCCGTAACCAAATAGTTAGCAATATCTCGTACACCAAGGGGTCTTAATAGTTACCGGTAAACAAATATTCATCAGAAACTTATCTTCTACAGAGAATCTTCCATATAGTCATAAGTTCGGTACACTACTTCAAACTCAAAACAGAAATGTTTCAGGATCTTCACTGTAATCCATAAAAGTTAGGAGAAATGATGTAGAAATATTTTCACTGTTGCATGAGTTTCCCCATCAACCATAGGGAATCCAAGAAAATCGTCCCTATTTCTACCATTATTTCCTTCACTACTGTTATCTTCATTATCTCCTCCTCTCTACCCTCCACCTCTATTTATTACCGCCATGATAGTTTCTTTAGAGTCTCAGTCCCCAGTTCTTCTATCAAGGAAGGATGAGAGAAAGTTTCTTTGTTTTCTAAGTAGGCTTTTGTAGGTGGTGAGAACTTAACTAAATGTTTCTTTGCTTCCAAAAATCTTAAGGCTAGGCAGATGATGGTGGGAATCGGTTCATGCCTTGAAGAAGATGGAGTCAGAAAATCGAACCTTTGGCTTTAGCTATAAACCCTTCCCTAGAATTTTTGCTCTATGCATGTCATTTTTTTATATTTTTACAATAGTTGCTTAATAATTTCCTTTCCGATCTTCCGTATCACACTAGTGGGCAGACACTTAAGAAATTACTAAACCAATAACTTCTTTTCTCGATCCTCCGTGACTACACTAGGTGCAAGAGGAGAGCATACTTCAAGAAGTTATCAAGTTTTCCTCTTTTATGATTTTATGTGTTTTTTTTTAAGAAATTGGCTACCTAGTTACACTCTCTCAAGAATTCATTGTAATGTTTGGTCAATTTAGTGTGTCCTAAATTGTCGCATTTAATTGTCAATCCGGAATCGTAAGTCGATGAAGGGCGGCGCACTATATGTGCAAGATAAACTTTTCAACTTTTTGTCGTTTATGGTCTTTCAAGGTGAAATGAAATTCTAAAGTGAAAACAAGTTTAAGCAATTTTCGAAGGAAGTGATATCTCTATAATGATTTACCAATCAAACTTTAAAAGCAAATTGAAATTACAAATGACAAAAGAAAGTAAACTCATCAATGGAAAGTGCTTCGTTAATTCAATGAATCAAAACAAGAAACTAGTGAATATGAAAACTAAACTATTTCTGTCGCTAACCCAACAAAGAAACTACGTTATGGAAATTCAAAATTGCAATGAAAGAAATCTAAATGACACATCAATTAGTTTTCTCACCTTCATCATTAGACCAAACTTATGATCATGGAAGTAATCATAAACAACTTGTGTAATCGATATTTAATTTGTAGAAAGTAAACTAATACTAAACCACATACATACATGATTCAATCCTCGCCATCAGTCCACCGTGGCTTTCGGAGGCAATTGAAGATGCTACATGATTCAATATATCTAAGTTGAAAAGAAACTAATACTAAACTACACACTTCATCAAGGGTGGTACCGACTATCACCAAAATGTGGCTTCTGGAGAAAACCAGACGCTATGAGTGCCTTTAATACATTTAATTTTGCAGAAGGAAACCAATACTAAACCACACATCTCATCATGGGCCCCCCCACCATCACTTCCGGGGGCCTATATGGCTTTTGAGAACAATACCAAGAGTAGTTTAACATGTCTAATTTTAACCATCGAATCAGATAAACAAAATCGAAGTGCACAAGACAAAAACGAAGTTAAACAAAAGACTCCAGAAAGAAAACTAGCAGACAATACCGCTTCATATCATTAGCAAAACACGATGAAAAATGCCCTTGCCCACCTAAAACCTCGCACAAGAAAACTGATCATGATTTAACAATCATAAAAACAGGCAAGACAAAGAATGCAATGGAAATTACAATGTATGAATACTTAAATAAAACAACTATGAAATATGAACATGTAATGAGTTAAGACACAATGACTGCTTAAAGAAATGAAATGAAAATATATACATTAATACACGTAACCTCACTGAAAGAAAATTTCACGTGTACTGCATGATCTTCAAACACGATCACAGAACAGACACATTAAAAGAAAGTTGAACATAAAATGGTGTTTATTACCAAGGCAAACAGAATCACCACATACAACAAAGAGTACGCACATCAACTTAACAGACATAGATTAACTAACAACTATCAACTCATATTCACTAATTCTTCACGTGCGCATACAATGCTTCTTTATAAAGCAACAAAATGTAAATCGGTTTCCGAAGTTTATGATAGCGCCATGACGTAGACCACTAAGGCCACGGATTTAGGGAGTAGTGGCTGTTGGAAAAACCAGACTATGGAAGGTGGCGCTAACCAACCTTAATCCTTTGAACAGACAAGCTAATTAACTCGTAAGCTTGGAACGTCGTACAGATGTTTCTATGCTGACGAAATGCAGTCCACTCGACATATGTTCACGCTGACTTCAATGGATGGCTTTGACCGTTTTCTTGAAGAATTTACTAACCAATAGGACACGAACCATGTCCCTGTTACTCCCACCGCCCATGTGGCTCGTTTTTCTTCGTTGACACCGTAATATCGATTTCCACAAAATGTTTTGCGCAGGGTGTTGCACAATGCGAAAGTGACAAGTTTCTGCACCGATGAACAAAATTCAATCAAATAGAAAACACAAACATACTAAAAAACCACAGATACACTCCTTGTACATGATATTTGACAATTTTAGAGGTTTAGTGAGCGAGAGACATGGAAAAGTGGTATGGAAGAGAGACAAATTCCTGACCCAACAATGTTTTGAGTCCAAATATTATTAAGAGCTATTAATATTCGACATATCTATTTTTAGACTGGAAATCTAAAAATAGATTTCCGCCAATATGTCTAAAAATAGAAGTCCATATATTTTTCCAACTTACCAACCATCCGTTTGGGCCAGCATCTTGCAACTATAGAATATGATCGACATGTCTAAAAACAGACACAGCTCCAAAATAGACTTTGTGCCAAAAATAGTCACAGCTCACTTCGTAATAAGCGACTCTCTTTTCACCAAGCTCATCATCTTGTTGAATCTCAAAATTTTGCTTCCTTTAGGTGCTTGGATCTTGGTGGTTTGGGCCTTCTTTATTTTGGCACTGGTAACTTGTTCCTCTGCATAATGCTTAGTCATCCTTCTTCGAGGTCAATATTTCAGTTAGTTTTCTTCTCCAATTTACCCTCCATGCACAAGCCATTTTTCCAACCAATGCTCCCATCCTGCTATTCTGTTGCACAACAACCCATTCAGGGGAGTTGTTCTCGCTAGGGGTCGTTTTCTCTTCTTCTTTTTTGCTTTACCAATGCTTTCTTCAACCCCATGTGTTTCAGGCCTCCAGATTGACCTTCTCTATCCCTGCACTTTCTTCATATGCTCATGAACTCTTCTAGTTTCCACTGTGTCTTCTTTAGGTTTTTATACCTTAATGGCTCTAACCTCATAAATAGAAATTCATGCTCCTAGCTACTTGTTTTCGCAGTCAAGGGTATCAATCACACTTTTGCCCTATTCAGATTGGTCGAGGTATTCAATGAGTGTATTTTTGTTTTGGTGCTCTCCTCCTCATCACTATCCACTCCAAATGATTTCAAACTCCTTTCCACCTCATGATCCTCTTCTCCTTCTTTTACCTTTTTTTTTTCCTTTGTTCAGTGGCTGAGCCGAGGTGGATGGCATTTTCCTTTGCCTTTTGGAGGCAGAAACACAAGCTCGACCTTCGGTATGTGAGTGAAAGAGGTGTGATCGTGGTCTTGTTGGTGCTCTTATCATGGTCATGATCATTTGGACTATCAACCCTTTTCTCCTTTTTCAATATCATCATGAATAGGACCGCTTTTTCTTTATCTTTAGTACTATCATCATTTTCATTATCACTAAGGAGCCGATCGCGTGCGCTTGTCATGATTGTCATGAATATTTTCTTCTTGCTATCCTTTTGTGCATCATTGAGGCTTGCTTCATTTTTGGACACCCAAGTGCCTTTAATTTCTACATTTTCCTCACTTTTCATAATCTTTATCAAGGTCATCCTCTTCATTCCTTCCAGATTTTCATCCCTCTTTCCTTGTTTCCATGTACCTTCACCTTCTTTTCATTGTTTTTCTTACCCAGCTTAATGTGGCTTTTCTCACTATTCCTTTCTTCATTTTCCGCCTTCTTCTTCATCATTTGTTGTCTCCGTGTCCTCTATTTTACCGTTGGTCTCCTTTTCATCAATGCTCAATCATCTTTAATCGTCAACCTCCTCATCTTCTTTCATCATCCTCTTCCATATTGTCATCGTTTTCTCACCGTCATGCTCACTACCGCTTTCTTCATCATCGTTTTCCTTCTTCTTCCTCTTCATCAATTTTTGTCTCTGCCTATCATCATTTACTTCCTCTTCCTCATCATTTTCCTCTTCACTTTGGACTGATTTATTTTCATTCCTCACCTCTGATTTTGATTTGACTCATTATCATTATCTCCTCATTTTCACTTAATTCTACATCACACAATTTTCTTCATGATGGATCAAGAGAAAGGGAGGAAGGAAGTTTTCTTGAGGTGAGGACACTTGTGTAGATGATGAAGGAAAGTTTGGTCGATGAGGAAAATGTGGGCTTTGGAAGACTTCTCGTGGGTGGCTATGAACACATCCCAAGGAATGACTTTTTGCTCCACCGATGTAATACCACCATCTTGATCATGAATCGTGAATAAACTATGCATTTGGTCGGGTATAGGTCCTCCTCCGTATAATGATGACATCTTGTCAATGATTTCTATACAAGACAGGGAAATGAAGTATTTTAACCCTTGTGAAATGCATGAGGAGTATAACATGGTAGGAACAAATTTAGAGTACCCCATCACGTGTGTACTTCATGATAGCCCTCATCAAGGGTGAAAGTTCTTATTTTAGGTGTGAGAAGAAAGCTCGGCACCACTTTGTACTCATATTTTGACAAATGTATTTTGCAATGGTTCACATTCAACCTTGCCTTTCTTGAACCACTCAAACCAATAGCATATATGCTCGTAGCATTAGAGATGGTATCTACTAATAGTTCAAAATCCACCCCCCGCAAGATTCACTCGTTTTGTTGTGGAGGTTGAGGACAAAAACCCCCGTAAGATCCTGGGTGGCTTTGGTACCTCTGTTTGACTCTCACACAATATTGGAAACACCTAAATTTATAGAAACATGAGAGGATCATGTGATGAGGTGACATCCACTTCCCCTTGTTTCGGGGTTCAAATCTATTCACTTTCCCTCCTTTGCTTCATTCATAGGCCCCTTGGCCTCTTTCACTACCCAAGCATCGCCTTCTACTTTTGACATGGTTATTTTTGTGACAAACTTGGCAAGAGGAGTAAAATGAAAATGATGGTGGTTAGCTCTTGTAAAATGAGCGATATGAGGATGAGGTATGACTATTTTTCCTATGAGCTGAAGAAGGGGTTTGTCTTCAACCAATCAGATTACCCTAGTTTTGCCACCCTCTAACTTTGCAATGGTTTACTCGAGGTCGTGCACGTCAATTTTTCCATGAGGACTTGGGGCTTGCAAACATTAGGGTTTAATCACTTTTAATCACCAAATCATAAAAAGTACTTGGAGGACAAAGAGGAAAGGCCACCCACCAAATTTAGCTTTCATTTATGGGGTGGTTTTGAAACCGCTAGAGGACCTTCCTTGAACCTTCGTTACCACCGAAAGTTGGAGGGTTTTTTGTATGAGCACAATGTCTCTACCCGTGATCGTCAAGTCGCCCCCATGTGCACAGTTACCGGGAAATCTGTGCCCTTCGGTGCAACTTTTGCATGTCTCGTTATCATGTAGTAGTAGTGTTGCTTATAACTCCTAGCGTATTTCCTGTGTGCGAAAATGGTGATTTTGGTCTCAGTACATTGTGCTCTTGCTCTCCGTACGTAGCACTCAGGTTGGCAAGCACAAAGGTCGTCGTTATAAGCGTAGCGCAGAGTAAAATCCGACCGGGTGAAGACCCTATTCACAGCTGGCCGGTGGTTCCGGAACACAATGCCGTGACTTGGCCCGTATTTTCTCAAACTCGATTCTTTCTCCTAGAAGTTTTCTCCTTGCAAATGAAAATGAGCTAAACAATGATAAATCGATATGCCTTTACACCTTTTGGAAAACAAATTAAAACTTAAAACCCACTTTTGCTAAGTTTTTGCTGGCTTCTTTATCATTTTAATCGATATCTTTTTTAATCTTTTGCAGGGGGTTTTAAAAAATTTTTCAAGGCAGATTTTATTCCTTAGGTGGTAGTCGCAGAAATAAAAGTTCTCTCTTTAACCTCGAGGGTCTCTGCATCTCAAACTTCCTTTTTTTTTTCACATGAGAAATCGAGAAACCGTTTTTTATCCTTTTATTATTTTCAATCGATATATTTCTCACCTTTCTCTTTCATTTACAACTTCTAAAAATCTTCAATTCATGCTTGGTTGTGATGTATAGCCAGTGTATCATTGTGGTTTTTGCTTGGCTCTTGCTTGGAAACACTATTTTGTCAATCACCCAAACAACCTCGATTCCTTGAACATAAAGTGATTCTCTTTGTCAGATGTCCTTTAGTGAGGAGTTGGCCTCTTACCTTTACCTATTTCTTTGTATGATAGCTATCTCAATAATTTCTACATAAATGGTTTAAGATGCACATTTATAATTTCAGTGTATCGTTGCCTTGGCAAAGCAATCCTTCAAGGTCTTTCTTCGATCTAATTTGGACAACAGTCGCTTGACCTTCTTTCACATTTGATTTCATCTTCATGGCACAAGAAAAAAATGTTTTGTGAACATCAAAGACAAACCTACAATCCTCCAGTGAAACCCTAGTGACCTAGTGGGACGCTCAGACCAGGTTTTTGATCAGTTTGGCTAGGGTCTTCAAGTATAAAAAGACAGAGCTGACAACTTGATGGTATTGAAGATCCAAAATCCCATGTGCTTGATTTATCTATGAGCCCACAGACATGGTTTTCTTGAGACCATCAATTCTTGGGGAATTTGGGAAACACAAGGAGAGGAGTAAGTTGGTTAAGGATCCTAGGTAGCAAGTACAAGTTGAAAAAGGTAAAACAGAGCATCAAGCCAGTAGGTAACAAAACATGATGAAGATAAGTGGCATGAGCCCATGATGGGTCTTATATGAGTGATAGGGTGACCAGAGAATGGTAGAGTAGTGAGATAGTGAAAAAATTATCCCTCGGGACAATGAAGGTAGTGAGATTTAAAACCCCACAATATTCGTGAATTTTGTTTTATAAACCTAGAAAAGTATTTATTCACTAAGCAAAATAGAAAAAAATACCGATTACTGAAGGTTGGCTCCACTTGGGGAGGGTAGCTCCTTTTCAGGGGGAGGTGTTCAGAACTTTAGATATTCAACTTCGATTTTATGAAAGCTAGTGCCTCATCCATTGGGAAGATTTTTTCTTTCTTTCATTTGGTCGATGCTTTTGAATTTGATTCATACAGTGAAAAACATGATTACTTCAACTTCATCTCTACCCACCCATCTTTCTTGCTCAATATTTTCCTTCCTTGGGTGCACTTGAACTAGCAAACTCTTGACATTATTTTTTCTTTTGAGGGCAAAAAACCAGCCTCCACTTGTATCCTTATCGTCTTCCAAGAGTTCATATTATGCTAGTGAACTCTTTTTATTCTCTACCTAGACTATTTGAATGTCAAGATTAAGTTGTTTGGTAGAATTCATTCTCTAAGATATTGACATGAAAATTGCGCAAAACATGGTTTAAATGACTAGGCAACATGATTCTCCACTATGGGTTGTAATTTAGGACAAGCTTTGTCATAAACGATTATTTTTGTACAAAGCAAATTAGAAAAATAAGGGTCATGATCTATCATTTTCTATGTATCCCCATCTTTCTCTTTGTCTGCATTTCAGGCATGTGGAGCTTATCTTTCATTCCCAATATATTTCTACCGACAAGTCAAATTCTATATTTTTTGACAAGTTATTTTCACTAACCTATCACCAACAAATTGTAAACATGTTCACCCATGATTAGGCCAGATGATTCCGAAAAGACTCTTTTGAACAAGTAGTTGGAATTTAGGCTTGCACACTTTTTTAAATATTACTATTTTTGCATGTAATGTATCTTTTCAAATCCGCCTTTTCCTTCTTTCATTGTTTTTTTGTTTTTTCTAATTTTTCTCATGCAATTTTATGTACAATGAATGAAATTTTTAAACTATGGATTTTGAAAGAAATGGTATCGAGCATCCTCCGTCATCAATGTAGGATCTCCAAAATCTCTTCCATTCACCTTTGGTAAACAAAAACATTTCTACCCCTAATAATGATGATGAGGATTTTCCCACAAAATCAAACTATTATGTTTTATTTTACACATTCTCATTGATTTTTGCTTCAACTTGGTGTCCCACAAATAACTTCCGAGAGATGCAGTATCATGTAGTTCTTATGAGTTTTAAAATAGACAATGATGTCATCAATGCATATCTTGACAGAATAGCTCAAACTGCAGTCCAGCATCTTTGGGAAGAAGCTGTGACTCACGACCCGAAGCCATTTGATCATACAAGTAGGTACCCCAAGGTGTCAAAGTGGCTTCATGTTGATCCATCCAAGCATTCTCATCTCGATTGTAATCCTAAACACTATTAAACAATGACATCTTGTTATAACTTTTTACCCTTTGCAACATATGATTGGTTTTGAAGAAAAGGTGTTTTTTTTTTTTAGGGAGGTTTGATCTACATCTCTAATGTCTATATATAGCCTACATCCTTGTGTTTTCTTTTCTTAGTGACACAACTGCTTTCTGAAATATTTATGATTTTCCCCCAAAAGGGATCATACTTTGATTTATATTTCGTTTTGGGTGAGGATATTGTGTAGATGATGAAGGGAAAGTTTGCTTGATGAGGAAACTATGGGCTTGTGAAGACTTCATGGCTATGAACACATCCCAAAGAATGCCTTTTGGTCCAATGATGTAATACCACCATCTTGATTAAGGAATGTAGGAATAAACTATACATTTGGCTTGGTATAGGTCCTCTCCTGGACAATGTAGGATGACATCTTGTCAATGCTTCTATATAAGTAGGCAAATGAAGAATTTAACCCTTGTGAAATGAAGGAGGAGTCTATTATATAGAATAACCTAGAGTACTTCCTTCATAGGTAAAGTACTTCATGATAACTCTCATCAAGGGTGAAAATCTCTATTTTAGTGTGAGAAAGGAAGATAGCCCTCATGAAATCACTTCCGTACTCATCTTTGAAAATGGCTCATAATGGTTCATGTCCAACCTTGCCTTTCTTGAACCATTTCCTCACCAACAACAGACATGTATATAGCATTAGAGATGGCATTCATTGATAGTTAAAAATCCACCCCTGCAAGACCACCTTGTCGCTGTGAGGGTTGAGGACAAACAACCTTGTAAGCTTCCAGGGTGGTTTTGCACTTGTTTGACTCTCACAAAATTGAAACACCCTACATTTTGGAAACATGAGAGGATCATGGGAGATGAGGTGACAGCGACCGTGGGTTTCTCCAGGGTTCAAATCTATTCACTTTCTCTTTGTGGTTTGACCCCAGGCCCTTGGCCTCTTTCACCGCCACCGTTCTCTACTCCCAACATGGTGATTAGGCTATTTGTGGAAAAACTTGGGCAGGGAGTAAAATGAAAATTATGTGACTCCATAAAATGAGTGACATGGAGGTGAGGTATGATTGTTTTTCCCCGAGCTTGAAAAAGGTTTATCCTGGGAACTAACCTTGATTACCCTAGCTTCACCCCTTCGATTTGCAATGGCTTGGCTTGGAGGGTCGAACAATAATTTTTCCATGAGGACCTAGGGGACTGTGTCACTAAGGTTTAATTCACTTTTAATCACCAAATCATAAAATTACTTTGAGGATAAAGAGGAAAGGTAACTTAACCAAATTAGTCATAGCTCACAGTGGTTTGAAACCAACAGACCTTCTTGAACCTTTGCACCTTCTGTGTTGAGGTTTTTTTAGATGAGCGTGTTAAAGACCCTACCCGCATTGTAGGTCGCCTTCCGTGCACATCATCGCGGCAAGTCGATCTGTGTGTGTGTGCACACACACGCGTGCGTGCCCAACGTTCCTTGGGCGCGTCGTGCCTATCGGGTGCTCGTGTGCGTGTGCGCCGCGTTGCACGGGTGAGTTGGGTGTTAAAAGTGGTGTGCGCGTAGCACCGTGTTATATGCAGCACCACCCATTATACGTGTAATAATGTAAAAATTTTTAAGACCGTGAAAAACCCCTATTCACGTAGCGTCGTGTCCTGTGAGCGTAGTGCTGTGTTATCCGTGTTGCGCCACCGACTTCGCCCATATTTTCCCAAAAATCATACTTATCTCCGGAAGCTCCTTTCTCTCCTTGCAAATGACAAATGAGCGAAACAATGATAATCGAGATTCCTTTATACCTTTTAAAAATAAATTAAAATCTTCTAAACCCACTTTTTCTAGGTTTTTTTCACTTTATCATTTTCGATCGATATCTTTTAATATTTTTTACAGGGTTTGAAAACTTTTCAAGGCAGTTTTTCTTCCTTTTTTGTAGCCACAGAACAAAAAGGTCTCTTTAACCTTGAGGGTCTTACATCTTCAAACTCCTTTGTTTTCACATGAAATCGAGAAACAATTTTTTATCCCTTTTTGTTATTTTCACCCATATTTTTCTTCAATCCTTTTTCCTTCTTCATTTACAACTTCTTAAAATATTCAATTCATGCTTGGGTTGTGGGCAAGTTGGTGTGCCATCCGTCCTCGTGGTTTTCTTCGCTTGGCTCGTCATAAATATTATTTTCCAATCAATCCCAAACAACCTGATTCCTTTTGAACATAGGTAGCGTTTCTCTTTCTTTGTTGTGGATGTCCTTTAGTGAGGAGTTATTTCACCTTACCTATTTCTTTATATGATAGCTATCTCAATCATTTCTACATAAATTTTTAAGATGCACATGTATCCTTTTGTAGAATGTTTTTTGGAAAAGTTATCCTTCTTGTCTTTCTGGACTTAATTTGACAAACAACTACTCGACCCTTCTTTCACATTTTATTTCATCTTTGTACAAAAACAATGTTTTAGAAAATCAAAGACAAATCTATAGCCTATGAAACCCTATGATTTAATGAGGTTTCTTAGATTATTTTTGACTCGTAAAATTTAATGTTTAGGTCTTTCACATAAAAATGTAGTTTTACAATTTGATGTATTGAAGATCCAAACCAATGTGCTGATTTATCTAAAGAGCCTATAGAGATATTTTTGAGACCACTACTGCTTTGGGGAATTCTGTGGAAACAAAAGAAGAAGTAAGTTATTAAGATCTCAGGGTGGTAAGCAAAGGAAGGGGTTAGGCAAGGTGAAAAGACATTAAAGTCGTAGGTGCAACAAAATATGATGAAGACAAGTGGCAGAGCCCATGATGGGTCTTCTATGAGGATAGGCTGACTAGGGCACCATGGCAAGCAAGGAGGCGCTATGGGGCCCCTCTCTATGAGTGATAGGATGACTAGGGAATGGAAAAGTAGTGAGATAGTGAAAACCATCAAGGATACTGACATAAGAGATTTCTAAACTCACAATATTCATGAATTGTTTTTAGAAATCTAGGACAAGCATTTTTAGTCATCTACAAAATAGCAAAAATTATCGTATGACCACCATTTGGATTTGTGGTCGAGGGTAGCAGGTCGATCATGGCCTCGAATGCATGTGAATATTTTATTACGTGCTTTGCCACCAAACACCGTTCGATGTGGTTATGACGATAGCATAAGCACTTGGGAACAGAATCTTATCCGTAGCAACCAAATTTGTGTCCTGATTCGTAAACGGATCTATCGAACACAATTGATGGCCGTTGTGAGATCTAACCATTTTTGTGAGACTTCAACACAAAGTGAGGAAAATCCCAAACACGCGGTCTCTATTGCAGATTATGCAAGGCTACGAGGCTTTTGTTTCCGTACAATTTATAAGATGATGTTTCTCAAGTGGTGGTAGTTTGCTTCTTTTTTATTTCCTTTTTTCTTTACTTCCGGTTGTTTATCACTTTTTTCCTTGTCATGAAGCATGACATGGATTTCGGAAGATTGTGATGTTTTCACAGATTAATCATACCGCTCGACATGAGAGTCCTTGATAGAGGAGGAATATTAAATTTAGATTTCAACGTGTTACTTAATTTTCTCATAGAGCACAGACCTGTACAAAATTAAGTCTAAATACCGGGCACGAGAAAGAACCGTTTCTTCGTTGACAACGCCAACTATTAGCCACATGCTTAGTTATAGATGGTAATAATGACTTAATGAACCACTCAACAAGGAGGTGATAAGAAACAAATGTTCTAACTATTCTATGACGATGACACCACCTATGAATATGATCATAAATGTGAGTAGCATTAGTCTCAGTTTAAAATTAGTCATTTTTGTTCCGCCACATCACATGGGTAAATCGGAAATGGGTCAAAAAGATAGTAGTCAAGAGAACATTGCAACTTAGGTAACTCAATGTACCATTTTTTCACCAGTACTCAGTTGAGCGTACGCTCAAAAAGACACACCCGAATAGAGTCATCATTCAAGGAGTTTGGATGAACACCACACAATGATAAGTCATAACATGAGTCGCAGTGAGCTTCCGAGGTTTCCATCAACTTGGGAATATATGAAGAAAATTTATGAGGTATCAATGGCCACCAAGTGATCATAATTGATTGGGTCATTAATAGCCGGTTTAAGTCTGGTAACTCTAAATTACAACAAAGGGCAAATCAAGCGATTAAGGTAGGGTTGAGAACAGCTGTGGCATGATGGAATTTCTTGGGAAACATGCCTTTTTGAAATAGCATAAGGAATCTATTGCTGGCAACCTAGATAGGGTTGCCTGGATAAGCAAGCGCCGAGAGGATTAAAAGGAGAAAACTGGGTACGACACTTGTTGAAATGAAGGTTGCAGTACTGCTACCATGGTCGCTAAGAAGTGGTTCCGTCCACCAATGTTACAACCAAAATAGGACAACTTGATTTAGTTGAGATAGGTATAACCGATGGCTATGACATCACACAATATGGTAATCCGTGCCTTGTGAATAAATGATTATGGATATAGATAGTTACAAATGAGTCAAGGAGTTTGAGTCGAGGGCCTGAAACTTGAGGGTATTGGGTTGAAGGACCCACCCTAAATAGTTGAGGTATGGGGCGCTGAGTCCTATTGTGGATAAAGATGTATTAACAAGTGGAATTGATGTGGGTGAAATAAGTTTAACCAATTCATACGAGTGTACAATCATTTGTGGTTGTGATAGAAGAGTGATGCCATTGAAAAACATTCATTTCAAAATTAGGATGACAAAATAACGCCAGCATCGTCATGGTGACCATAGGTTTACCCTAAAACAATAGTGAGTATAATAAGATGGAAAATATTATTTCAAAATGCAGAGTCCAATTGTGTAATGTCCCAAAATGGAACCGCCGGAATATTTCTCTCATTGAAGTGTTCCTTTGTCAAAGATTTATAAGGCTATGTCGAGATAGACTAAGAGGGCTTACTTAGTTATTTCACCTCTGGCAGAGGATGAGAACCGGAGGCTTCCCGGCCCTTACTCAAACTCGCCGCAGGAAGCAGGAAAGAGCTTTTCCTTCGTAAAGATTCGTTCAAAGGATGAGCTAAGCGCAATATCCGAACTTTAATGCGACAGCAACAATGAAATATCTTTCGCTCATAGAAGTGAGAAGAGACAAATCACATAACCGCAGCAAAAGATATATAAACCCTTGAGAATATACCTAAGGTAAGCTGAACCGCCCAAGGAAAACATGCAATGAGAACAAGTCGCTACACAACTCCGGCACTTACAACTACTCACTATAAGGGAAAATAAACGTAAATAGATATGAATACAAGGATATAGCAATATCAGCTCAAGAAATTAGGGGGAGCAAGCTCAAACCCCCGAAATAACTAACCAACAATCCTTAGAAGGATTGGCTGCAATACATGTATAAAATGATAGAATACAAAATGCCAGAGAACAAGCGCCCATCATAGCCTTGATAATAATACATGAATAGAGAAGGGGAAAGATGCCGTTAAACAATATAGCAACCCTTCCAATGATATTTCATGTGAAAGGTCGCCTTTCAATCGAAGATTACACCTCCAACTTCATGGTGAATCTTCCCGCAAATTCTCCTTTCAAAATAACACAAGAAGAGGGAGTGACTACACCTGGCCGAGATGAAACACTTGCCTTTACAAGCAAATCTGCACATAAATTTCCTGGAATGTCTCTTTGATGATTTTCAGAGAAAGAGAACTCTTCTTCAAACTAGCTCAGAAAATGGTGGGGATGACGTATCCTCACCTGCTACCTCCAACAATTCCAATGAATCGCCTGGCCGGTAACGTTGTATTGAAAGAGATGGTTTTGTGTTCAAGTCCGGGATGTGAGGACGATGAAGAACAACTCCTCCAAGGCTCTATGAATAAGAGAAGACGATAAATAGAAATTCTCAGCAGCATCGTTATCTTCGCTAAACAACCTAAGAGAGTCAAAATGTAATTCCTCCAACACAGAAATGAACAATGGCCTCTCTTCACCTTATGCAAGGAACGTTTTCCTTTCCATGGACCCCACTCACCTTAGGTTTCTTCCTATTTCAAATTTCCTCCTTTTCCAATCGCGTAGCCTTTCAAAGGAGCAAGTTTTCCTTAAGCTACGTTGTTGACTTTGGCCAACCATGGTCTAGTTAACTTGCCTTTGGCCCCTTTTCACACTAGGAATGCCAAATTTAGCTACCTAAGTGAATCTTTGCACCTTTGGAGAGTTTTAATATGCTTGCCATATGGGCTCCTTACTCATTTTATTCCTTTTATTATCATAAAAGAAAAATTAATGTCCCAAATACTTTGTTGTGAAATTCTTGGATATTGCGCCCTCCTCCTGGGGCAAACCTGCTTTCCCTCAAGCAAGAGCAAGGATGAACCGCAAAACAAACGCACTCACAGCATGAGTCCAACATGCTGCCTCATGTAGATCCCTCCATCCTCAAGCAATCAATCAAGAAAATGAGTCACCCTCCAACTAGGCAACTCCCTGGAAAATACTCCTCCACCTTGTGCTCATGTAGTGAAAGGTGGGTTGAAATGTCAACATGGTAAGCTACAATGGCTCACCCTCTATGCTGTCCTCTTCTCCACTTAGACAATTGAAGAGTGTATGCTAATCCGTCATGTTAACTTCCCTCAAAGATGAAGACTAGACCTCCAAAATATCTCTCCTCCAACGCCGTAAATCATGCTAGCCCAAATCATCTCCTCCAAGAGAAACCAATGTGAACATGGTGACCATATCATCTCCGTTACCCTTGGAGCATGTGTTGCAAAAAGAATGGGAGGTCTTTCCTCCCAAAGGGCACATCCACCCAATGAGTTCTTCTCAAAATGCATATGGGGGTCGCGGTCGACATATGGCTGAAATAAAATGTCTTCAAAAGAGTTCAAGCCACCCATCAACCTTATAAACCATGATGTGCCTCCTCCAAAAATATAAGCTCGAATAGCTCCCCTCCACATGCAGAAGGAAAGAGATGAAGCTTTGAAAATCATGGGTTGCTCACGTTTCTCCCGAACATGCAACATGAAAAGTAGGGAGAATCACACCCTAATGGAATTTATCAACCCACAAGTCCCACCCTCCAAAAAAGCCCCCCATGCTCCAATAAAATCTGCACATATGAACAAGAGCTGATTAGAAGCAAGTTGTCACATGACAATCGTAGTGATCATTGTCTCACTAATGTAACGACACAGTTGCACCTCCTTGCCTCGCATTAAAATAAAAATTAACAAGTTATCTCTCCACCCACTTGTTAGCCGCCACAATCATCTTTTGCAGCAGGCGGCGGCACAGTACAGTAGTGGTACGAAGGCAGCGTTTTGCCGACAAATGTGAAAATGGCAACATTGCCGGAAATTTCCGGAACGGCAATTGGTTTGCCGGAAATTTTGCCGGAAATTTTGCCGGAAATTTTGCCGGAAATTTTGCCGGAAATTTTGCCGGAAATTTTGCCGGAAATTTTGCCGGAAATTTTGCCGGCAAATTTTGCCGGCAAATTTTGACAAATTTTAAATTTTTAAATTTTGATTTTGATTTTATTTTGATTTTATTTTATTGTGTTGGCATGTTATGGAAGTTTTTAATATATTTCGGGAATTTCGCTCATATTCATTAAATCACATTAATTTTGGATGAATTTTATTAGTCATTTTAGCTCCATGTCCTGGAGAAATAATTGGAAAATTTGCACCATACCCATGTTTAGGAATATTGTGGCTAGCGTAACCGAATTAAATATCAAAAAATGGAAACAATTTGGTCGCAAAATTTAAATCACCCTTACTTGCAAGATCCTTCGGCATTTCGTGTTGTAAAATGAAACATTCTTCGATAGCTACTAATATTTGAGGCTGTAACAACTTCAAATGAAAACTTGGAGAAAGCATCTTCCCATCAATGCAAACTCGTTTAAACCCTTACTTCGGCAATAATAAAAAAATAAGTGTCCAAAATATTCGTGTTGAAACATTTTAAAGGGTCTCACTATTTCTATGATGAAAAGGGTACTTTAGAAGAAACTCCACCATTTTATAGGCCCACTATTTCTATGATGAAAGGTACCTTCCTAACAAAACCCTACCATTCTCTCAAGCACAAAGTCTCGACACAGATCTTATTTATGGTTTCGCACTATTAAGTGGTTTGCATCGCGACCCCAAAAACAGCCTTGGAAATGTCGATCACTAACCTGAAGGGAGGGAGTCAAGGAAATACCACCATGATCTCAAGATCTAAATAGACCGATGGTGAATCGTTTTCGTTCTCCAGACAATATTCTCATCCTGACATCTTCTTCATGCTTTCTCATGGGAGAAGAAGGGCACCGTTCGTGAGGGGTTCGGCCATTTCGGTTGGGCTCTCTTATTTATTTGGCCGAGGGCCGGAACATTCCTTCTCTCGTATCCACCATTGTTGAGCCTTTGCAAGCGTATCCACCATTGGTGGAGTCTTTTCAAGCGATTGGTATGGTTTTTCATTTTCCATAACATCTTGTGAGACCCACCCAGGTAAGCCCCGGGGAGTTTTTCCATTGCTTTGCGTAAAGCTACAAGAGAGCAATTGAACGAACGAAGAGGGTGTTGTGTGAAGGAGACCCAGATATTGGAGGGGTGGAAAACTTTGGAGGAAAGTTGGTGCCAATTAAAATTCAAAAAAAATTCAATTCTTCCAAATTAAAGTTCAAATCATTTCACCAACCTTCTTTATAAACGTAATTGTGAAATTGCTCATTTCTAGGTATTTATTTAAGATAAAATTAATGCAGCTATCAAGAAGTGGTGTCTCATATTCCCAATGATATGAGTTGCCTTTAAATTTCTTTTTGTATAGCCAAACACGTTCATCTTTATAGAGTGAAGAAAGTCATCTATAGAGTAGAAGAAATGTAAATGTTATACACTAAATTCTATAGAGTGAGTTATAGTACACAAACAACAAAGAATTTAATATTATATAAATAAAGGAGATATATTATTTAATTTTAAAGTTAAATAATATATAAAATATTTTGTGTTTTCTTCCAAGAAGATGCATGTTGGTTTTTACTATTATATGGTGTTGTTGCTTTTTTTTTTTGGGAATTTCCAAACTTTTTTCATTAGAAGGCTATATGATATTTTTTAAACCATTCATTCTGTGAATAGAATTAAGATTATTAATATTTGCTAATTAGTATGGGTATTATGCCACATTTTATCATGATGTAAATGTTTTTTCAACTATATATATTGTTGAAATTGAAGAGGGAAATATATTTGAATCTCGACATCTAGGAGAAACTTCATTGAGGGAAAGTTGTGAGGGGATTGGGGAAAATTTATATTTAAATAAATTAATTAATCAAGGGAAAGACTTGTGGAATAAGGAAGGGGGAATAGAACAACTTTTGGGAAAATATAGAGAAAGTGAAGATTAAAGAATAATGCAAAGGGAACAAGAGGAGGAACCATGTATAGAATTGTTTACCATAGAAGCATTGTAATTTATGAATCATAATAAAACTTTCCACACTTGAGTGTAAGGAAGTGATGCACGGAAGGCACTATTAAGCCTCTTGAGTTAGAGTGGCACCTATGAGATAAACAACAGTGAATGGGGATTGGCAATCAATGAAGCCTTGGCACCAAGTCTGGGACCCTAAATAATTCTAAAATTTTGTTTGACTAAAGAACATAAGGCATGATTGAAGGAAGAACTAAAGGTAGTGTGTTCTTTGTTATGCACATTTTACATGACCCAATCTTTAAAGGAGGCCCCAAATTAGCATCGAAGGGTAATTATTTAACCTTATCGAAGGAGAGTGGCCTTAACCATGAGTAGTGTAACAAAATCTCTTTACTCACAATATTCTTGGGTAGTGAAGGTGTTACCTTAAAACCAACCAAATATCCAAGGTATATTATGAAAATGGGGTCACAAAAATCATATTTTCCCAAAGTCCTTGAAACCCAAACCAATGCCACCATCTTGTCTGACAAACCAAATGATTAAACCAAATGTGGTGTAATCGTTTATAATGGTGTTCAATTATATGAGGAGAGGATTTTACGTAGGAGGCACTGGATTTTTAATGTGACATGAAAAACAAGTACTCGCACCTAAATCTCATTTTCACACTAATAAATGTTCGTCTTCACATAAAGTAATTTAAAATTTGGAACATGGCAAAGGATTCTTGCTTTATGATCACCTCCCATATATTCACCAACACCTCATCCAATTACACTAGTATCAAAAAGTCTCTGTGCTCCTCGGCGGTGAAAGGGAACATAATGCATGCGCTCAATCTCATTTACATACTTTTAGCTCTCCTCCCAAATCAAATCCACTATTGTTGTGCGTTCACTTTGCCCCGAATGTTGTGCAACTCGAGGTAAGGAATTGATGCAACTAAGGTATGGATCCATTATGTGTCATATCCACTAAAGGAGAACATGTTCAAACAATAGGTAAATTCTCACAACTATCCCTTTGTTTGACAAGTTGAGAACCCTAAAATGCCACATGCTCATTAATGAAATCTATAAATTGGGAACTTTCGTACAAGACTTGAAGTCATATCGAACTCGAACCAAAAGGCTTCGTGATTTTGCAGCAGCACAAAGGAACATCCGCAACATGATTTGCAATATTATCATCTAGATCATTTTTTGGTATGGATATCTTTCGGAGTTGAAATGCATATTCTAGGTTCCATATAACATCTCCATGGAAAGCATGTCAAATCCCATTCTTCCAAGAACTTTCATAGTCTACCCAAACATTTTCGCAGAACCAAGATTGATGGTCCCAATAAGATGAGCGGTGAATGATTTTTTCAAGCTAATTTTTTCTCGCCAGTGTTTCCCTTGCACATAAGAACTCCGTGAATACTCACTTCCAACGAATACACATCACTTCCTCTCACGCTTACCTTTTGGAATTATTCGTGATCAACGTACCCAAGGGCCAAAAATACCTTTGGATCCATCTTTGAATGAAAAAGTTCCGTCAATTTTTCCGTGAGCCTATTATTTAGATAACAACAGAGATTCACGACAAATAATTAGATTACATTGACCATATATTGAGCTTCATTTCTATCCTTCCACCAAACACCAACAAAGTCGAGGGAATCTAAATTGGTGCGCTTGAAAAGGAAAGGAAAGATTAGTTCTCACGAAGCCAAATCCCATGATGCTAAGCTTGAAAACCTCTCATTGTCGTAGGCCATGCCTTCGAGCTCTAAGATGGTGATGCTGCGGTGGGTTTCGATCTTGTCTCCAATTCACGTCACACCTTGAGCTCTCGTATGGTGACATTGTGGTTTTGTCCCTGTTTTCGCTAATCGCGTGAGCTTGGGTACATAAACCCGGCACCAATGGTTAAGGGGCATTATGAGTATTTGACTAGCAAATATGGATAGAGAAATGAATTTTTAGATATTGGTTATCATACATATTTGCTCTACTGGGAGCCTTCTTCCCATCTAGCAAAGGAGGTGTCTCTGCTTCGTAAGAAGGAGAAGAAATTTGCTCCTTCGGTAGTGGTGTTTGTTTTCTATATTGGGGTCTAGTCTCTAGACTCGCACACACAGGTTCCTCGACCTGTAGCGAATTATGAAGCCCCTGGTGTGGTGTGGGTGTTCTTCCCTCTCGTCGTCCATGACCTTATGGGGTGGTATACTCACAAAATTATCATGGTGGCTCCACACCAAGGTGGAAATAATGTGGGGGTGTGCGTGACTTGCTAGTGTGGGTGTGCATGGGGGCCATGTGAGGAGGTAAGCAAGGGGTAGCAAGAAAGTTGGGGGGTTCGAGGGTTAAAAAGGTAGTCGCTTTGGGCAAAGGAGGGTCATGGGTAAGGCGGGAAATCACAAAGCTGATTGATTTGAGGTAAACGAGCAAGAGGTTATCTAGCATCACGCTTACAGAACTATCGTGCACTTATCACCGATGGAAAGAGTGGACATGACCGAGAGATTTTGTCATGAGGAGCATGTGCAAGAGCAAGATGGAAATACGGACCTAATCGGCACTATTTATAGTGCCAAGCTCCTCTGATCGGTATTGGTTTGGCGAGGCTAAAATCAACTCACCAAGAAAGTAGAAAAATTGGAGACTTGGTTGGCGCACTTAAAGGGCGTGTCACGACTTTGTCTTCACTTACTATCTAGAAACAACTCTCAGATAACCCCGCATCCATCACGTTGGATGACTATTATGCTATTTACAATATTTATGTTTTATATGTGTTTTGGTGCCTATCCCAACCATTTATGGATAATGTGCCTAGTCCCTCTTTTTGTATTTTTTTATCTAGTAAAATTTTTTGTCCAAAAACCAAGCCTAGGTGAGACCACCCGTTTTGTAACTATCTATATGTAATCATTTTTTCCTACATGAATATAACATTGAATTACAAAACAAAAGGTTCATACATCATTAAAAAAAATTAATTAAGTTTCATACTTAAATTAATAAATTTTCACACATATATTCTCGACCTATGAACATCATTAAATGGTTCAATGGAACACAAAGATGCCAAAATTTAATTTTATCTACTTTTCTCAAGGAGGTAAATATTTTAAAAGCCTATTTTAACCGTATATTTGCTTGTCATATTTACATGGAATGTTATGAAAGGCACTTCCCATTCAAGGGAGGGTGCTTCGGCCAAGACATCGGGCATCAAGCTGTCAGAAGTGCTGAAGGAGGTCGATTCGAGGACTAAGAACCCTTTTTCCCCGCTAATTTCTCGGCTACTCTTACTTCCCACTCGATGTTTCTATTCACAACATACTTTTTGTTTTTGTAGATTCGTGTTTGATACTATCCGAACATGCTTATACTTTTTGTCTCTCGTTTCGGATTGTTTTTCTTAACAGGAGATCCAGATCGATCTTTTCTCTCGCTTTTTTGTTATGTTTTTTTGAAAATTAAAATTTGAACAAAGCCTGCTCCAATTCTTTTCGTCCTTTGATGTTTTCAAACGATATAGTCTTCTTTCATCTTTGTTTTTAGGTTCTTCTGCCAACAAAGTGGAAGCTCCTCGGAGGCTGAACGGAGACGTTATCTAAAATGTTTGTTTTTTTGATGTAGTTGAGAGGATTGATAGATACATTCTCATCACCGTAACCTATTTTTTCCTTTGTTTAAAATAGCGGAAAAGTGTAGTTATTTGAATGCTTATGCATATACTATAACCTTCATACTTTAATCAACAGATGGGTTCAATTTCTTTCTTCGAAAAAAAACTGGCACCTATTTTTTTACTAAATAGGTCTATAAATATATATTTTAGGTTTATCTATTTAGTATTTGTCAAATGTAAACACGATGATTTAATACTAGATTTAAATGAAATCACATGTTTAACATATGAAATGTTATATTTATTTATTTATTGAATGTCAATATGAAGATTTCACCTTATATTTAAAATAACTCACGTATTAACATAAATCAATGAAGTTTACAAATTAAACTTTATGGCCAAGTATTAAATATAAAATATAAATATTATTTGCCATTCAATTAATATTACCTTACTAAAATTATAATGAAGGCATTATGTAAAGTTGATGACGATAAATGCAATTATGTTAATTGTAGATGAATCGCTTACACTATTAAACTTTAGAGGAAAAAGGGTATTCATAGTTTTAACATCAGAATTAAGAGACCTTTGTCTCTAAACTTAACACTACAAATGGATTCGCAGACACCTATAGTGAAATGTAACACTTCGATACCAAAATTGAAATTTTCCATATATGGAGTGACACAATTAAAAATTAATTTCCATATAAATGACTAATTCATATACTTGTTGTACTTTGTTATTCAAGCTATATTTTTATTCTTGGACTATAATAGTCATTTAGATTAATTATTATTAATTTTTTTACCTATTGTCTAGTCATATTTTAATCCTAGACTAAATTAGTCATTTAAGTGTCACTTTTACTTTAGTCACTTATTATTCAGTCATACATTTTATCCTCCTAGGACTAAACTAGTCATTTAAGCTAGTCGCTTTTAGTTTAGTCACTTATTATCTAGTCATATATTTTATCTCCAAGACTAAAATTAGTCATTTGGTTAGCTACTTTTAGTTCGGTCACTTAAAGTTTTCAAATTTAGTATTAATTCACATGAAATCATTGTGATGACCAACAATTTTAGTCACCTAGTCATTAATTTCTCTATCATTTTTTACTAGTGTAAATATCTCTTTCATTTGATCACCCCCCGGGACATATTCCAAGCATGAATGTGGGAACTCATGAGATAACCAAAAGAAAACCGACCGTAATTCCATACGCTCAAGCTACCTCAACCGTTAACCAATTATTTCACCTCATGGTAAGTCATCACTAACCATCACTAGATTGGTCCTTCACCAAGCTCTCCGTGGCTTTAGATTGTTTGTTCCAACTTGAGTAAAGGAATAGTAACTCAACCGGAGCACACCACAGACTCCAAAGAGTTTTTCCAATCCAAGGCTCCAATCCGCAACTCAACACACCAAGGGTCGTAGAGAATTTCTCTCTCCAACCATGATTCCAATACTAGTAACTCAACCCAAGTTTTTCTAGGGGATTCCATAGTATTATCTCCAAACATGGGTATCAATCATTAACCTAACAGACAACCATATGAACAGAACCAATCGTAAAAAATTGGGAAATTCCATAACACCATGGTTATGTAGGAAATGGCAAGGTGCCAAGAATATTTTTTGTCAATCCAAGCAATCCTCCATGCTAATGATAGATTATAAACTACATAACATATTCATACACCATGTATGAAAATACTATAAATTAAACCATACATGCAAATCGCAGACTATGAATAATCTAGCCGTAGTTTTTTATCCCTTGTCCCCTTACACTTTCCTACTTTCCTCTTTCCTTCTTTCTCCAAATCCAATGTGCTCCAAGAAAATCTATGTGCAAGAGTGAGAGAGAGAGAGATAATAGGGAAAAGATATCCAAGATAAAATTGAAAAACCTAGGAATAGATGCCCATAAGCCTTTTTATCATCGAGGCATCAATTTTCAATTAAATTATTTTTCTCTTTCATTTTTCTCAGCCACATGCAACTTGCAAAACTTCGTGTCTCCATTTTTCTCCTTTTTGTTCCTTTGTTTCATAAATAAAATTATAATAAATGCCTCTTTTTCTTTCCAATTCCTTTACCAATTTATAAATAATAGCTAATCACTAGTGATCCCCTTACTATTTTTTTTTCCAACATTTAGCTTGGAAGCATATCCTATGACCTTGGTATTATTTTTTTTCTCTTATTAACTCTATTACACTATTTTTAATTGTGGTTGTTACATTTTTTTGTAGAATTTATAGGATAGATGATCTACTAGGACAGTGATTCACCATGTTGTACTTAATGTCTAGATATCACCATTTTTGAGTTAGATATTAAGATACCCAGAAGAATGAATTCAAAACTAGGGGAAGTTTTATATAAGTTTGGTTATTCAAGCTATTTGGCCTATGAAATTCACTAATAATATTTGTTATTAACGAATGATGTAGTATTACCTTTTTATAGATTCAATGGTTATTGTCTATTCGTATGGTATATTAATACATAATTCTACGTGGGAGGAAAATCCTCACATTTGGACACAAGTTTCGCAGTAATTAATGGAGCACCAGATGCTACAAATATCATGTGAGTTTTCATAAATAAAGTTTTGTGTATTTTGGGATATGTGATAGGTAGGGGAGAGCTAAATATAGATCATTCAAAGTTAGAGAAATCATGAAATGATAAAGCCACTATTTTTTTAATGTCAAGATTTTCATTAGTAGAAAGTACCCATGAAATTAAAATCTATTTTTTAGCAAAAGTAGCAACATTGTTGTGTCATAACAAAAGTGAACAATGTTTAATTCGTGAAAGAAGAGCTAAAGAAGAAGATTAGTCAATCATTTATATATATTACAAAACCTAGTAGCCACTTGAACCGGAAAGATACAGATGCATATGAGATAGGGAGACCTTATGTAGGAGTGAAGACATGTATGCCACCATTTCAAGTATGCTATGGTGTAGTTTCTAAAATACCTTACATAAGACAAAGATCTATATGCTCGTGCAAGTTGTGAAGAAGTAGAAGCATTATATGATGGGATAGGAGATAGAAATACAAACATATCACGTACCACCACAGAGACCTATAGGACCAAATTAAGCTACAATAAAAACTGTGAATTACAAGTGTATGGGGTTTCTACAACAAGCTTTATTTAGTGATTAAGTTCAAGAAAGGATAGTGCACCAAGTTAAGTGATGTGATTTCATACATCACACAAAATATTGCAAATATGGAAGTTTGATGAACATATATCCATTCACCCATGATGCATACAAGGAATAATACTTAGAGAAGAGGAATTAAAAGAGACATATCAAGAGTTGTAGATTCATGATTGCGCACAATGGCGGCCAACACCATTTACCACACCATCTTCCGTGATGGTTACTCTATAACATAGGCAAGTTCGTGTTCCTAAAGTAGATTTATTGTAGCTAATTAGAAAGGCTCACACCCAAATTTGGTAAGAACTTCTATGTAGGGAAGAGCATGACAAATTACAAAGCCATGTGTATTAGCTCAAGATGCAAGAGAAAGTAGCTAGTTTTCATAAGAGATGCATGCTTTGTTGTACCAACAAGCCTATAAATAGTAAATATTGTCTATATCATCCGTTATCGTAGGAATTTATAGGGCAAGATCCTTATATAAAACATCAAAGGTCACCGCTCAAACAAATCATAGATCAATACACTAGATTGACGTGGTTAAAACTCATGAAGAGGGAAATAGTCCCCAGCCAACATGGCCACTTTAGACAATTTCTCTAATATAAAGAAAGAAAATTTTCATAACCTTATCTCATAAACATTCGCTAAACAAATTACCTCTCCATGCCTTCTAACAGAGGTCATGGAACAATCGGGTGCTAAGCCACGTATCAAGTGTGAGTAACATACCGAGGGAGAGAATGAACCGTCGCATCACTACCTATCATGACCGCCGAAGTATAAGTTACAAAAGTACATAGTAAATAAACACACTTTACCTAACTCTACACTAAAATAAGTTATACTTAACTATATCCCATGTGTCGAATATCCCAACACTTATTTTTACCCACTCATCCATGGGAAGGCATTATATTGAATTTGTGAGGTTTACCAACAACCATGTATGATTAATTATTCCTAAAAATTGGTTGTTCAACAAGATGTGTGTTTTGACTTACTATAAAAATAACATCAAGGACAAAAAATGACAAATTACTTCATTGATAGGTCCTGGTGCACTTTGGCATACCAAAAAACCATTTCAAACAAAGACACAAGATTTTTTAGCATCTGTGATCAAGTATTGGGGGAGAATATGGATACAAAGTTGAAGATATTCATAAAATCTAATCCATAGACATGGGTAGATAGACATAGTAAAAAAAAGACTTTGTGTAGCTTCTAAGGCTACAACAAAAAATCACTACAAGAAAAAAAGGCATTGGTGAGGGTGGATGTTTATGGATGGATTTTAAAGGTCCATCACCAATGTCACATATGGTTACGGTCCTTAAAAAAGTGTCATTGTAAGTGTATATAGTGATGGTCCTTTAAGGTTCGTCACCAAAGCCATTTTCAACGACACTTTTGGTGAGGGTCGTTAAAGGCCCATCACTAATTCTCTCTTTGGTGACACTTCTAGTGACGAACTTTTAATGACCCTCACCAATGATATTTTTGTTACTTTTGGTGACGGTCAAAAAATTTTCATCACCATTGATCATTCCAATGATTTTTTGATGACACTATATGCTTGTTAATATTTTTTTTTTTCAAAAGATAATGATTTAAGACCATTATTGTGCAGTATTTTTTATGATATTTCCAAGGCCATAGTGGTTAGATCAGTCAAATTTTTAATAATTAATTATTGTGTATCATTTCCCTCAAGTAATCACTAATCAAATAGAGTTTTCCTATGAGTCAAAACATGATTCATATCCATTTAGTTTATTATCCATCAAATTCCCTTTAGATAGAGTTTCACTAGTGTGTGTATAAAATATATTATTTAATACATAATAAAGCTCTGACAATTATATTAATGATAAATACCTAACACTCCTAAACAATCCGGGCACACCTTAAATTAATTCTTTGTCACACATTAACATTTCTTAACACCCCACATGTCTTGGAACATCTTTGTACCTAGAACATCTTGTCATGAAACTGACACCCAAGCACATGGTGGCATGCGCTAGCACAACATGGAACTCTCCTAGCATGTGTTGGCATGCATGTAGTCACTAGCCTACCCTGGAACACCTTGGTTGAATGCATTGACATACATTAGCACTTGGAACACAATGCCACTTGGCATGTATTGGGACCTATTATTAGTGTGACTAGCAAGCCCCTTTTGAAAAAGATAAATTTATGACTTATTAACCCTCTTATGTGTTCATTTCCTTACATTTTAGCTTGGTTCTTCCTTTTGTTGCCTTGACACTTCTTGACACATATTGACATACCCTGGCACCCTGCACATCCTTAGCACCTGGCATGTATTGGCATATCTTGGCACTATTTGGAACATATAACTAGCACACCCTGGAACTCCCTAGCACACTTTGGCACTTATTTGCATGCCTTGATATTCCCTAGCATGCCTTACCAATGCTTAACATACCTCGTCACTCCCTCCTTGGCATGACAACTAGCACTCATTAACACTAGTCCCTGGCACATGTTCCTCATAATCATTAAATTCCATGAATTTTTACGTAGTGATCCCTTAATGTTTTGTCCTATTACTCCTTAACACTCCTAAACATGCATTAGCACTCTCTAGGACACCTTAGTGCTCTTCAACATGCCATTCCACTTCATAGCATGCATAACAGTCCCTGACACATATTGGCGCTTAGCACGTGTTGGTGCTTGGAAATTCTTATCATGTATGGAACACGTTGAGATGCCTTGGTATGATTTGGCATGGTTTAATATTAAATTTATTTGAGATCAATTTTTGGAAAGTAGATGAAAAGAAACAAAGGAAGACTTGCAGGCACTTAAAATGCACTAAGACTTTTCACTTGGTACCTCTTGGCACCTAATGTTGGTGTGCCTAGAATGCCCCTCTTAGAAAAGGTAAATTGATGACTAATTAACCCTCTTATGTGTTCATTTCCTTGTATTTTAACTTGTTTCTCCCTTTTGTTGCATTGACAGTCCCTGGCACACATTGACACACCCTTGCACATCTTGGCATTAGGGGAATTTTGAGGTCTAAAATGGGCCTCCTAAGAAAAATGTACAACCAAATAAACTTTATAAGAACCAATAGAATTCAAGATGATTATGTTAACCATGGGGGATGATTCACCATTTTTTAAGGAAAAGGGTAAAAAGATTAAAAAATAATAAAATAATAAAACTACTTGTTCAACTCGTATTTTCAACTTATCTCCAAGGTTTTTAATCAAATTTCATGCGGGAACACTCATTGGATGCAAAATTTAATTCCTCATCCAAGGAGTAACCATGTTGCATACTTTGCGTGGACTTGCTATATGAAAAATGAGAAATACATGAAAAAACATGATTGCAATCACGTTTTTCATGTATTTCCCATTTTCATGTAGCAGGGTCCTTCAAAAATATGCAATACGGGTACTCATTGGATGAGGAATTAAATTTTTCATCCAACAAGTACTCCTACTCGAAATTTGAGTAAAAACTTTGGGAGATAAGTTGAAAATACGAGTTGAAAAAATAGTTTTTTCTTTTTTCCCTCTAAAATTTGATGATGTAATCAAATATTATTTTATTATTTCCTTAGAAGGCCCATTTTAGACCTCAAAATTCCCCTAATGCATGCCTTATCACTTGGCACATCTTATCATGTTTCACATGCCTTCAAAGTATCTGGCACATCTTAGCATTTCCTAGCACGCCTTAGCACTCATATCCTCACAGCTAGCCTTTACATTTTTTCATGACTTGGGAACCCAATCAAGTCCTTGGCCATTTCACTTCATGTGAAAACATTGGCCTTCTTCAACCGCAACAACTTGACCAATTGCACCTACTACAAGTAGATTGCGCCTTGTTCACCTAACAACTTCCTATAACTCATCTTATGCCACTCATGTCCAATCTCAACTTGTCCCACTTAACTATTTACAAATACAAGGATCACATGATCTAGCCATTTCCATGAAACAACTAAGCAACATAACTTACATAGACAATATTTCACATGTATGTTTAGTTCATATAAAAAATAGAACATGAACTAAGAGTATGCAAGAACCACAAGATTCACAAGGCACACAAGATATAAGTTGACACAAGTTGAGTGCCCCAAAACTTATACACAACAATTTACAATATGCAATTATCTAGAATAGTTTAAAACATGATCATGTAGCCAAAGTGTGCCACATCTCATATAAAAAAAAAATAACTAAAGGAAAAATAATGTTGTTCCTAGCACAAAGTGATATCCCTTTCTCTAAAACTGCTATTTCGAGCCCCTTATAACAACTGTAGGCTTGCCTCCTATAAATCCTATTCTAAAATTCTCCTAACACACTTCGTCCTTAGCACATTTGAATTCTCTAACACTCCCTTGCACACACTCTTATTTGTTCCTTTCCATGCACTTTTACCTAGTTATCCCTTGATATGCCCCAACACTCCCTAACACTCTAGTTCAACATGCATTGACATTGTATGACATGTGTTAGCATTCCTTTTCATTCCTTTGCATGCCCTCACAACTACCCTTACTTAATTTTCATCTTGGGAACCCAACCAAGCCCTCTCTTGACTACAAGATCTTGACCAAGTTATAGTTACTACAACTAGACTATTTTGTTGAATTGTGTAGCTTGGGAGGTACTCCACAAGCCTAATGAGATGGCTTTGTGTGAGTTTTGTCACAAAAGTCTTTGTGGGAATAGAAGCAAAGAAAATGGATTTTGGACCCAAGACGGGTTTTAAAATCTAAAATAAAATTAAAAAGGAAAATTAATATTTCCTAAGGTCTAAGTGGATAAAGCCCATAAGTTCTAGAGGGTTCCTAAGAGGTCTAGGAAAAACTATTTAAGGAGTCCTTAGGATGAAGGAAATAACATCAAGTGAGAAGGATCTCATTTGATCAAGGGGGTGAAGAGACATGTAGTTATAAAGAGGCCATGATCATTATCATGTATAGAATTCATTAAGATGCCTCAGTATGCTTTGGCATGGTTTAATATTAAAGTTATTTGAGATCGGTTACTGGAAAGTAGAAGAGAAGTAACAAAGGATGATTTGGTACTTAGAATGCACTAACACTTGGCACATGACACTCATTTCCACCTAGTATTGGTGTGCATAGCATGCCCCTCTTGGAAAATGTAAATTGATGACTTATTAACCCTATGATGTGTTATTTTCCTTGTATTTTAACTTGTTTCTCCTTTTTGTTTCCTTCATAGTCCCTGGCATGTGTTGTCACACCATTGTAGATATTGGCATGCCTTAGCACTTAACACATCTTAGCATATTTTACATTCTTTCGAACTATCTGGCACATGTTATCATTCCCTAGCATGCCTTGGCACTCATGCCCTCACAAATATCCTTACGTTTTTTCATGACTTGGGAACCCAATCAAGTCCTTAGCTATTCCAGTTCATGTGACATTGGTTTGCTTCAGCCATAACAACTTGATCAATTGCACCTACAACAAGCATATTGTGCCTTGTTCACCTAAGAACTTCCTATACCTCATCTTAGTCCAGTCATGTCCAAGCTAGACTTTTCCCACTTTAGAACTTACCAAGACAAGGATCACATCTAGCCATGACCATAAAACAACTAAGAAACATAGCTTACATAGGCAATATTTCACATGTATGTCTAGTTCATATAAATAGTAGAGCATTAACTGAGAGTTTGTAAGAACCACAAGATACACAGGACACACAATATATAGGTCGGCACAAGTCAAGTTCCCCAAAACTTATACATAACAATGTACAATAGGAATTGTCTAAAATAGTTTAGAACATGAGAATTTAGCCAAAGTGTGCCACATGTCATATAAAAATAATATATAAATGAAAAATAGTGTTGTTCCCAACAGAAAGTCTCCCTTTGTTTAAAATTGCTTTGTCAAGCCCCTTATCGAAATCATAGGCTAGCCTATTACAAATCCTATTATGAACTTTTTCTAATACACTTCATCCTTGGCACACTTGAATTCATTGAGACTCCCTGGAATACACTCTTATTTGTTCATTTCCATCCATTTTTACCTAGTTCTTCCTTGTGATACCTTGAAACTCCTTAACAATCCTCAACATGAATTGACATTGTCTAGCATGTGTTAACACACCTTTTCATTCCTTGGCATTCCCTAACCCGTCCTAGTTATCATGCCCTCACAACTTCCCTTACTTAATTTTCAACTTGCGAACCCAACCAAGTCCTCGCTTGACTATATGAGCTTGACCAAGTTATGATTACTACAACTAGACTATGTTGTTAAATTGTGTAGCTTCAGAGGTACTCCACAAGCCTAGTGAGATGGGTTTGTGTGATTTTAGCCACAAAATGTTTTGTGGGAAAATAACCCAAGCGAAGGGGCTTTGGACACGAGATGAGGTTTAAAATATAAAAGAAAATTAAACAGAAAAATAATATTTCCTAAGGTCTAAGTAGATAAAGTTCATAATTTCTAGAGCGTTCTTAAGAGTCCTAGCTAGGAAAAGCTATTTAATGAGGCCTTAGTATGAAGGCAAGAACATCAAGTGAGAAGGAGCTCATTTTATCAAGCAGGCTAGGAGAGATGTAGTCCTAAAGTAGGTCTAGTTAGAGGTCTGAGTAAGCGTTGCTAAAGGGAGGCCATGATCATCCACCAAGAGTAAGCTAATCATGTCAGGGTTCAAAATAATGTCACATATCTTAATGGGTTTGAGATAGGAAGTAGGATGGAATATTGCTGGTTCTCTTAGGGAAGATAAATCTCAAGAGAGGCGACTCATGATAATTTGGGCATGTGATTTTAGTGGTGTTTCAGTGTGAAGTCTACATAAAATTTTGAAATAGAAGAGAGTGATGAGACCCTACCTTGTTCTGGTTACTAGGTTGCGAGGTCTGTGATAAATACCAACACAAATGGAGGACGTTCTGCACTATAATTTAGGGACAAAACAAAAGTAGTCATAGGTGTGATATTGGCTGAAGTAACCGTAGTTTGAGGGTCGTATAGATCTAAAGTTCAAGTCAATATTCAGTCAAAGAAATGACCAGAATCTATGGATCCATATGAGCTAGGCCGAGTCTATTATGGAGGAAAGATTTTTCCTTTTTGCTATGGGTGGATATGGTTTTTTCTAAAGAAATTAGAATATAAGTATAATTTCCTATTTAGGGAGGTTTCCTAGCATGTTCAATCCATAAGGTATGTCATTAATACTATGACAAATCTGCATATAAGAAGAGGGGTTGTGACCCTTAGAGAGAGGTTTATCTTTGTAATATATACCACAAATTTGGAAGATGGTTTGCAGAAGTATGCACGGAGATACAAAATCCAAAGGAAGGTGGAACCTGAGTCGAAGATGGAGCAGAATAAATGTGTCATATGAGGAATGGATTCACATGAAGAGGAGTTGATTTTGTTGCACTGTCCATAGAGTTTTGGACAAGGATCTGAAGCAGCCTATAAACAGTTAGTCAATGGACTATTGATGGATGATTTGTGACCCTAGTTCACATATCTACAAATTTTTAGAAGGATGATAAGATGAGTAGTTCAGATTTTTTCATAGATTGGACAACAAAAAATTGGTACACAAGAATAGTGATTTTGAGAGGACTCAAATCACTATTAGGAGGCATATTTGAAGAGCCCTAGATGAGGGTAGCATTGTGGGCACTATATCAGTAAAAAAATTTACTATGGTTGGGAAAATTGATGGCAATCTAAGCACAATTTGAGGGTTGTTAGGTGAATGTCAAAGAAGATCTCTAAGTCCTGTACTTGTGAAGGAAAACAAGACTGGTAGAAGGTAGGTGTATTGGGCCTAAGGACGTGCAGAATTTGAAGGACTAAAGTAGAATTCAATTGGGATATCAAACTAGCCCTAGTTCATTGTATTGTAGATTATTGCGTCATTGAGAAGAACGGAAACCTCCACATCCCTAGACTTGTCATCCTGGAGTAGCAGTATGGCAAAAGTGGGTAGACCAAAGAGTTGTTCACTACAACTCTTCGGAAAATTTAAGTGTTGCAAACCTTAAAGGAAAAAAGAGGTAGATAGAGGGAATTTTTTTTTGAGCTGGGTTCAGTAACATAAATGATTTTGGCTCATTGATAGAGGTAGATTGATGACTTGCATAATGGGAGGAAAGAGGACCTGCCATATGTTTTCAAGACATGTGGATTGAAAGGGCTATGTGTGTCCACCATCAAAAATTGGGTCAAGTGTTGTCTTGTTCAAGGTAAATTGGTTCTCAAAGGACTAACACCAAGCCCTAGTTGTATTCCTTATATCAGTGTGATTGTAAAGGGTCATCATCCCTAGTACGAGAGCTCTAGCCTATTCTATTACAGTTTGTAATTTAATGAAGAAAGGTTTGAAAAAGTTAAAATTGTTCATGTGCGCTAATTGATTCCCTAATGTGTGTATATTTCATTATGAAAATTTTATGTGTTGTGGCACTTGAGTGTGTTTGCATCAAAGATTCTAAAACCAAACCCAAATTCTCATGTGTCGTGGAAATTCAACATGTGCCTTGTTCACCTAAGAACTACATGTAACTCATATTAGACTACTCATGTCCAATCTCAATTGATCCCACTTAACAAGTTACCAAAACAAGGCTCATCACATACAACTGTGGTTGTAAAACAACTAAGAAACATAGTTTACATCTTGACATGCCATGACACCTGACATGTCTTAAATGCCTTGGAATTGTGTGGCATGTGTTAGAATCCCCTAAATTCCTTGACATGATTTTACACTCCCTAACACGCCGTAGCACTTCCTAACACGCCTTGGTAGTTTAACATACCTTGGCATTGCCTAGCATATAACCTTGTCACTCCATCCTTAACACACCTAGAACTCATTGAAACTCCATATCACACACTCTTATTCATTCATTTCCATGCATTTTGATCTAGTGCTTCCTTGTGTTTACCTAACACTCCCTAGCATGCATTGGCACACCCTAACACCTAGCACATTTTTGCATGCCACCCTAGCACTCTAGCATTCATTGGCACTACCTAGCATACCTTTTCACTCTCTCCTTAGCACACCTAGAGCTCATTGAAAATACCAATCACAGACTCGTATTCATTTATTTTCATGGATTTTTACCTACTGCTCCCTTGTGTTTCCATATCATTCCTTAACACTCCTTGGCACATGTTGGTATACCCTAACACCTAGGACATCTTGGAATGTCACCCTGGCCTATAGCATGCCTTAACACTGCCTGGAATACGTTGTCAATCCCTCCTTAGCACACTTGGAAGTCACTGACACTTCCAATCACAAACTCTTATTTGTTCATTTCTATGAATTTTGACGTAGTGTTCCCTAGCATTCCTAGTTAACACTTCCTTGCATGTGTTGGAACATCTTGGCTGCATCCCGCCCTAACACTCAATCATTCCTTATCACTACCAAGCATGCCTTGTCACTCCTCCTTATCACACATGGAACTCGTTGAAACTCCTTGTCACACACTATTATTCATTCGTTTCCATGAATTATGACATAGCGCTACCTTGTGTTTATCTAGCACTCCCTAACACTCCTTGGCACACATTGGCACACCCTGGAACTTGGCACAACTTGGCATGCTTTCCTATCACTCTATCATCCCTTGGAATTGCCTAACATACCTTGTCACTCCCTACTTAACACATGGCATGTCCTGTCATGCCTTGGCACTATTTGACACATATTAGCACACCCTGACACTTATTGAAATTCCATAGAATTTCGTAGTATGCCTTGTCACTCCCCCCTTGCCACGCCTGACACTCGCTAACACCCCCAACACACCCTCTTATTCATTTATTTCCATTCTTTTTGACTCAATGATTTATGTTTGATGGGGTACATGTCTAGAAAGAGTTCCTTTAAGAGAATAAAAAAATGATCTCACCATTACTGACATAAGTAATTGAGAGATTCTACTTGAATGACATTAGGAAACTACACAATAGATTTTAAGAATGAAATTTTTATGGTTTTTTTTTATGGTGTGAGAATGGTAGGAATTGAGTGGTCAATAAGGTGTGTGAATTCTTATATTAATACCTTCTCACTCCCTCCTTGACATGACAACTATCACTCATTTCCACTCCCCAACACACCCTCATATTCATTCACTGCCATGTATTTTTACCTAGTGCTCCCTTGTGTTGTCCTAGTACTCCTTAACACTCCTCAACATGCATTAGCACTCTCTACTTAGCACTTTTCAACATGCCTTGCCACTTCATAACATGCATAAAAATCCCTGACACACATTGGCACTTGCCACATGTTAGCACTTGGAAAGTCTTAAGCATGTCTCACATGCATTCATGATATGACTTGGTATGCTTCGGCATGGTTTAATATTAAATATATTTGAGATCAATTACTGGAAAGTAGATGAGAATAAATAGAGGAATATTTGGCAAGTAGAATGCACTAACACTTGGCACTTAGCACCTATTTTCACCTAGTGTTGGTGTGCCTAGAATGCCCCCCACGAAAAAGGTAAAATGATGACTTATTAACCCTCTTATGTGTTCATCTCTTTGTAGTTCAACTTTTTTCTCCATTTTTTTCCTTGAATGTCCCTGACACGCATTGTCACACCCTTACACATATTGGCATGCCTTAACACATGGAACACCTTAGCATGTTTGACATGCTTTCACCATATAATGCACATATTAGCATTCCCAAGCACGACTTGGCACTCATGCCCTCACAACTAGCCTTACTTGGGAACCTTAAATTCCCTGGAACACCTTGGCACTCCCTAGTTGTCACACCCTCATAGATAACCTTACTTTTTTTGCAACTTGGGAACCCAACCAAGTCATTATCAAAACAATGTTGTGCCCGACCCAAAGTCTCCCTTTATCTGAAATTAATCTTTCCACACCTTATCACAACCATAGACTACCCTCTTGCAATTATTATTCTGAACTTCTCCTAAAACACTTCATCCTTGGGACACCTGGAATTCACTGAGACTCCTTGGCACACACTCTTATTCATTCATTACCAAGCATTTTGACCTAATTATCCATTGTGTTCCCCTGGAACTCCCTAACAATCCTCAACATGCATTGACATTGTCTGCTATGTGTTAGCACACTTTTCATTCCTTGACATGCCTTGGCACTCCCTAATACTTCCTAGCACATGTTCGCACACCTTGGCACCTGACACATTTTGGTCACATGCCACCCTGGCACTCTAGAATGACTTAGCGCTTCCTGGAACACCTTTCCACTCTCTCCTTAGCACACCTGGAACTCGCTGGCACTCCCTGTCACACACTCTTATTCATTCATTTCCATGCATTTTAACCTAGTTCTCCCTTGTGTTTCCTTATCACTTCCTAACACTCCTTAGCACACATTGGCACAGCCTAGCACTTGACACATCTTGGTATATTGCTTCCCTAAGACTCTAGCATGCCTTGAAAATACATAACATACCTTGTCTCTCCCTCCTTAGCACACCTGGAACTCGTTAACACTTCATTTCCATGCATATGAAACTATTTCTCCCTTGTGTTTCCCTAGCACTTGGACCTAACACTCCCTAGCATGCGTTCACACCACACCTTATCACCTAGCATATCTTGGCATGCCTTAACAATTTCCTTGTCTTGGCATGCCTAACATGCCTTGGAATTTTCTAGCATGTGTTAGTATTTCCTGACATACTTTGGCACACCTCAGCACTCCCTAGTTGTCATGCCCACATAGACAGCCTTACTTTTTTTGCGACTTGGGAACCCAACCAAGTCATTGGAAAAACAATGTTGTGCCCAACCCAAAGTCTCCCTTTATATGAAATTTCTTTGACCAACCCCTTATTGTAACCATAGGATATTATGACCTTCTCCTAACACACTTTGTACTTGAGACACCTGGAATTCTTTAACACTCCTTGGCACACACTCTTATTTGTTCATTTCCATGCATTTTCACCTAGTTCTCCCTTGTGATTCCCTGACACTCCCTAACACTCTTCAACACACACCACCAAGGCAACATTAGCATGTGTAGGAATGCCTCTTGTTGCAAAAATTACAACATGCAACCTTTACAACAGTTTGGGTTTGCCTCCCAAGCTCAGAGGGAGCAACAATTTGTTTAACAAAGGTAGAGATGTATCATAATCCAAGCTCTGCAGCTCACATATATTACCTAATGCAGAAATTTTATGTCCTACTGCTTCAATACATTCCACATACCAGCTTCTCCTTTGGCCTTGATCACAACAACTCCTTCAACAATCCTTCTTAGAGCCTCACTAAGTTTCCAAAAACCATAGACAAAAGGCATACATGGATTATGTCTCTTGATATGGTGTATGCCACTTGCAATAGTGAGAACTTCACTCTCAATGATGTAATCAATATTGATGGCCTCCACCAACGTTAGAACAAAGGGAGAGTCACACTAGTTGCATTGGTCGCATTTTTTGGGGCATTCATATGTGATTTTGCAATACGACTAGTGGAGGTCGCATTGGTCACTAGGTCAGGTTGGTCACACCGACCCCTTCTTCTTGAGGCTGTGACTCAGCAACTGGTAGCAACTGGCTAGAGGTCGCACCTCCAATTTGTTACTTGAGGTTGTGATTCAACGTTTGATCCATAGTCTTGGCCATGAATTCAATGCCATCGATGAAATTATCAACTAGCTTCAACTATAATGTGTAAGGCATCCTCACGTGCCAAATTCACTTGGCCAAATTCCTGAAATAGTGACTGGAACACCTCCTTTCGTACTATCATGAAAATGATAATGAGATCAGTGTTGGAACTGGGTGATCCACACACGAAAGAAACATTTTGCAAATATGTGATAGCTCGTCGAGGACCACCTTCAAATATAGACTCAATGTTCTCAAGGCATCGAAATGAAGATGAAATACTTCCCATTTACATAAATGCAGTATTCGATCAGTTACACATCTAGAAGAAAGTAACTTGATAATCCTACCAACACAGTTGCAAACAAAACGTTATAACTTGGAGTATACCCCCCCCCCCCACATCGCAGGACACAAGGCATCATGGGAAATACTGTAGTAGAACATGGTTCATCTGAAAGACGATTTCGACATGTGGACAAAGATAACTACTATTCGCATCTCCAAAACCCACTACGATCACTGCAACATTGCTTACATTAAGCTTAAAGATTTTGATTCGTATTCAGGCCCGAAAAGCTGGTAACTACATAAGAGATTTTAAAAGTGAAATTTTTAAGGTTTTTTTTTAAATCAAGGTATGTGGATCATTATGTTTTTTTTCCAAAGCATTTACATATGAATAAATTTTTTAAATAGTACATCACTCTAATATTATTTCTCTTACATTCTCCTAGGTTATAATTCAAAGCATTATAGGTACTAAAATTCATGAAACTCTTGTTTTTTTTCTCTAAATAAATAAAACTCCCAAGTTTTCTACTCTTAATATTCAAACTTTCACTATTGTTAAGACTACTTCCTCTAATTGTTATTTCTCCTCCATAAGTAAGCTGACTACGAGGTGGACTTGAACCATTATTAACACACTAGTGTAGTGTTACCTATTTGTATATAAGAAGCATAAGGGGCGGGGTTGGTACAAGGCAAACTTTGCTATTGTCTAGTGCCATGCCCACTACTAGGTTCTCATCCTCTTTTGGCCTTAGGATATGGTTTCCCATTAGTTCATTTGATTCTTTTTCATTCGCAATTTCATCCTACATTGCATCCAACCCACTACTTTGTAATCACATATCTCTCATAACCTCACTCCAGTGTGTTCATTAGACCTCATTGAGGTGCATTGACTACCACTCTTTATTGAGCTATATTTTATCATCAACCCTTTGTTTCACAACCATCCGCTCACCAACTGACTTTTCCCATTGAAATTATCCAACTCTCTCATCCTCACTTCACTACTCTCTTCCTAGTTAATCTACTTTCGCAACTCCTCATTGCCTTCTTCATTTTCTCACATCAAGTTCAACCACCACTCATTATTTATCTCTACTTCCTCAAAACTTATTCAACTTACTTTTCAGCTTTTTTGACCTTCATATCTATTTAGTCCTTTAAACTCTCATATTTTCCAACCCCATTGTAACCCATTACTTAATGCAAAGTTTTACACCACCATACCATAATCAAAAAGTTAGTAGGAAACAAATTTTCCTTTGTGAACAATCCTTCTAGAGTTTATGTTCAATAATCTCTCTCAAAACCCCTTTTCCTTAGCTTTTGAGTAAAACTAGTTCATGGAATTTTTGTTTTTCGAATATTAAAATTTTTCGTTTCCCTCATCTATTTCCCTTGCATTGCAGGCTTTTTCCAATGAATGAGGAGGAAGGGCACGTCCATGATATTCCAACTCTGATTGGATACACTTGGTTGAACTCAAGAAATTGGATTCCTAGTGCCTCCAATCACAGTGATTTCATTTTACAGAAGGAATTTGTCAGTTGAACTCAAGAAATTGGATTCTCGGTGCCTCCAATCGTGGTGAATTAATTTTACAAAAGGAATCTATCACTTCAAAACTCTTCTAGACCAGTGCAATAATGCACTCAAGAGGTTGTATATTCAATATTCCATAGAGGAAGAGGAAGCCGAAGGCGTGGGTGATAATCTGTTGAAGATTTTTTTGATTCTCCTATGTTCATGAGTGATTCCTACATAAAACAAGCCATCTTGCAGCATGTCTACCATGCCCAGAATTAAAAAGTTGATGTTAAGCCAAAATAAATGGGAATTGTTCAACACATAGTAGAGATTTTTAAGAACCGTGGGATAACTATCACCAACCAGTGAATTGATACATATTAGAAAGAATTTATGCACATTTTAAACCCTTTCGTGATTACAACCTGAGATGTCACGGGTGTGGGTGTTTCTACTACTTTGCTGGTCTTTAACAATGAATTGGGATTCAACAACCACAACATATAATATCTATGTAGTTTTGGACGATCTACCAATAATGGCAGGAGACAAGGAGGCTACATTGGCTAGAAAGGTATTCATTTCTTAAAACCTGTACTCATAAAACAAAAGGAAATTGGGGTGATAGGGAGGTTTTTCAATCCTTGAATATCTACTATTTAGATAAAATGTAATATATATTTCTAAATTTGCAGAGATCGAGTTTAACAACTTCGGGGAATGGCTTCTCATATGCAACATGTTATGAAAACAATATAAATTGGGTTGACTGGGAGATTTTTCTAGCCATGTCTGTTAAGATAAAATTTGCACTAGGTATCTGAATTTGAAGAGTTTTTCTTTAACTGCTTTGGCTCATGGATGTTTAGTTCAAATATGGTTTAAAAACATAATAGAATTGCGGTGATTGGGAGCTTTTTGTAGCCCTGCATTTTTAGATAGAATTTGGTGTGCGTTTTTAAATTTATGGAATTTGGGTTTAGGAGCTTTGGTCATGGTGTTTAGATGAAATATTTTTTGAAAACAGGATGGAATGGGGGAAATTGGGAACTTTTTTCTAGAACCAACTGTTTAGGTATAATTTGTAGTGCATCTCTCAGTTTTGAAGTTTCGCTTTAATAGTTTTGGGCTATGGCCATTTAGATAAAATATTTAATGAGAATATACTAGAACTCATGTGATTGGGATCTCTTCCTAGCCTTGGCTATTTCGATAAAATTGGTAATGTATTTTTCAATTTGCGTAGTTTGGGTTTAAGAGCTTTCGTTCATGGCTGTTTAGATGAAATATGCACAAAATCAAATAGAATTGGGGTGAGGGGGAGTACTTTCTAGTCCTGAATATTTAGATAAACTTCACTATACATTTCTAAATTTGCAGAGATTGACTATGAAAAATTTGAGTCATAGTTGTATAGCCTAAGTATGTTATGAAAACAAAATAAAATTGTGGCGATTGGGAACGTTTTCTAGCCTTGATTGTTGATAAAATTTGTTTCATATTTCCAAAATATGCAGAGACCAGGTTTAAGAGCTCTGGGCCATGGCTATTGAGATGATATATTATATGTTGAATCTCATGGGCCTGATTTATAGTCTCAAAGCCTCTTTGATAGTTGTTTCTTCTATGAAGATTAGGTTTCCACTCGACTGACTCGTTATTCTTAATAACATAGGGGTGATGAGAGAGAGAACTGAGGTGATTGGAAAACCATTGAGAATTAATCATTCCCTTGAAAATTTTAATTTTTTATGGCCAATAACATGATATGTGCCTAGTAAAAATGTGAAGGTAAATATTTACTAAGCAATCGTCATTCAAAAATTCATTCCTCAAATGAACCTACAAAAAGGAAGCATGGAAATATGTCATAAAAGAAAATCGATAAAGTATGAACAAGATAAAGTATCATATGTTTACTTTTTAGTCCCTGACGATGGGTGGAGTGTTTGAATCTCCCTTTTCTAGGCTTTGAGTAGTGTAAAACTTGTGGATACTGATGACAAAAAAATACGACTAATTATTAGAAATAATTGATGTCATACTTAGTTTAAACTCACAAAGGTTTCGTTGATGAAAAAGCTTTGAAAAGCCAATGAAAATAAAACTGGAAGGGTTATCCCTTACGTTATAACAAAATTAGTTACAAAAACATACACAAATTTTGAACAAAGGAAGAGCCCATTAACGAAAATATGAGTGCACTTGGAAAAACAATCTAACATTCATGTGAAAGCACCATAACATCAATGTCGACTAAAGGGAGACTAGGTGGTTGAGGCGAGATATTAATTCCCTCACCACATGTGTTTGATTCCTGTAATGACATGTTAAGCCTATTGTGATGAGAATAAAGGAATAGGCGACTCATCACTAATTCACCATGATCAAAATAAAAATAAAAATAAAAATTGAAGAAAACACCCTAACATCAACTTAAATCATATATATCTTCTTATAGCTTGTTCCATAAATTGTACCCGACATCAACCACCCAAACCCGACCCTCCTTTTTAAATGTAAATTATCCAAATAATTGATTTAAAATAAAATGTACTAATTCACCATGGTTCACCAAAAAACAAATATTGAAGATAGCACCTAACATCAACGAAATCATATATAGCTGCCTATATTTTTTTCCATAAATTGTACCCAACATTAACCACCCAAACCCGACCTTCCTTTTTAGAGGGAAATTATGGAGATAATTGATTTAAAATCAACTTTACATATACCTCAACGATATTTTGGGGATGTTTGATCCTCATATGAAAAAAAGTGGGAATTCTTCATGATTTAAAATCAAATTTACATATACCGAGTTAAGCGCTATTTTGTGGATGTTTGATCCTCATATGCAAAACAGGGGAATTTTTCAGCGCTCATGGAAGTAAAAGGAATTTGAAAAAGAGTGGAGCGGATTGCAGGCCAAATCCAAAACCATCGATTCTTGAAGAGGGTTTTTGTGGGGTTTTAAGTGTTACATCGTGTTGTGAATGGTGCAGAGATTGGAGTGATTGAGGACAGGGTGATACCGGACGTCACATTTTGTTGAAAATTTCCAGGGTCATCCTTCTTCCATTTCTCGAGATATTCAAACCCTAGGAGGTACCGAAGAAATTTATAAGGTGAGACGACCTCTTTATATATTAAATTTCTTAAAAATGCACGCTAGTCCATTTACATGATGTTTGAGTTTGAGATTTTATATTCAACGAAAAAATGGATTTAATGAAAACCCAGCATGTTTCAGCCTTTTTTCTGCTGAAATTTCCCTCGCATAGCATCACCTTGGCCACCACATACAAAATCCATGCGAACATTATTTCTATCATTAATTGCAACATGACCTAATGTAGTGTCATTTGGCTCATCTAAAAGCATATGTAATTTCCTAGAATATTGTTAGAATATGGTTCTTTAGCTCTAGATAATTTCAGTCTTCATTTCTCCAATGCTAATACGTGATCCTGGATATAATGGAGATCAAATTGTACCTCATTCAACATTTCCTGCTTCCGCTACCTCAATTGTTGCAAGAATTCCAGGAGTATCTCCATATTAATCCTCTTGTTCCATCTTCTACTTCTTCTCAAGAAGATTCAAGAGGCAATCCAGCTCCTTTACTCAGACTTATGTTCCTTGTTGTAGTGACAATTGGATATGTTCTACCAGTGAAGCAGTGGTTGCCATTTGACATGCAGATTTCTTCTTCAAAATCTTATTTAACAAAAAAATGGGGAAGAGCTAATTGTTTGTGAGGTAGAGGCCACAACAGGGGAAATTTCTCATGTTATTGAGATGCGTCATGATTCACATGTAGCAGAAGTTGTGGCCGCAAGCCATGAGGAACACATACTTCATCATCTGCATGCAGACAGGGCACAAAAAATCCTTGTCTAGCTCCCATTTTGAAACATTATGTAGTCATGGATCCGCTGGCCTTCTTGTTGAGCTTCTAAATCAGCACATGCTGACAGAACACTAACGATAGTGACTTGTTTTGACTTTACACTTACCTGTTGCATTTGTGCATTTGTTCGTAGAGATTCAATGCTTCCCTTGGATGACCATTCTACACATACCCTGTAATCGTAGTTTCCCATGAAAGAACATCCCGTCTAGAAATTTTGTTAGACATGACATGCATCATCTATGCTATCACATTTGGTATAAATTTCTACAAGTGAATTCCTATAGGGGCATCCAACTCATAGCTGCTTTTAATTGGACACATGCTACAACCACATTCCCAATTATAGCTAAGTTTGGTTGCACATCTGTGCGATGCATTACACAAAACAATAACAAAGCATCTTTGGCATGTCTATTCTGAACTTTCCCCCCGAACATAGCAGTCCAAGAAACCACATCTCTTACATACATTTTATCGAACACTTGGATCACATTCTCTACAAACTCCAACTTAACCCCCATAGAAAATTTTTGTTTGCAACCCATTCTTGGCTATGTAATAATGAGTCCCGTGGGCCTCTTGTAGTGACAAAAGGCTAGTGCATGCCTGGAGCATAGTGGGAAATGAAACATTGTTTGACAGTATATTGCTCTCCAACATTTGAGAGAAAATGCCAAGGACTTCCTCACATAGCCATTTCTTCGCATACTCTATAGTCATTAGATTCCATAAGAAAACAAAACATACCTTAGGCATATTTTTTCAAACAATTTGTAAACCTGTTAAACATTTCACCCATTTGCTTCATCTTTAGTCCATGTAGTCCCACTGTAGTAACCCCTCTAGGCCATAGTAGTTGAATGTCTTAGACATTTCTCATAGATTTTTGGTGCATTCTCTAGTCCCAACTTATCTCTTAATGTATTTAACTAACTTATTGATGCAAATTCTTGTTGCTATGTGCCATAATTTAATTGTATATTCTGAGACTAGTCTTTGTTGTTTGCAAATGCTTGTTGCTATGTGTCATATTTTAATTGGAGCTTTTGAGAGTAGTTTTCATTGTTTGTAAGGCAGGGCCTTACATGCGATTAGTAATATTGACATGTTGTCAAGAGTAATTTTGATATAACTTTTCTTTCATTTAATAAATTCATTGGATTTATGGCCGTGTTATCCCTTCCATCATTTCCCAACAGTTATTTGGAGTTCCAAAAAAAATGCTAGTGGATAAAGGAAATATTACCTTGTTTTGTGCTTCAATTTGATTTTGTGAATTTTTATTATAAAATTTTAATTGGAGTGGATGCAGACTCATCTCTTGAGCTATAAATGGTCAACCTAGTTTTAAAATGCACTCCTGATTCCCATCAAGTAAAATGAGGAAATTAATTCATTTTGCAGCAAAAATTTAAATAAAAACACATGGTAGTTCTGTGAAAAAGAACTTGTACTATCAATTTTATTTTTTATCATTATGAACATATTTTTAAAATTTAAATGATTTTTTTAAAGATCCCTTTTGCATTTGATTAAGGGCTTGGCAGATGCAATTGAAGGCAAAGTTCGAGATCAACATTTAGATTTGCTAGTAAGTTTTCTAAATTGTTTCTTGATGATGGAGCATATTGAAATTTTTGAAGTTGTGTGAAACATTAGATATTTGGAAGCAAGACAATTATAATTTAGGGAAGGGGAACAACTAAGATAAGAAGAAATGTAAACAATTAAAATTTGAAACTACTAGTGTGTTTTGAAATATCACAACATTTGAAATTTTTGCACTTGCACACATGCCAATATCTCGCTAATTCTAATTTTTTAATTCTTATCTTATTCCCAACTAATTTATGGTGTTTTCAGGCTAACTTCTCTTCCCTTTTGAGTATAAGACTGTATATATTCATACTTGTGATGCTCAAACTAGCACCCTAGTTGTGCAAGACTCACAAGGTGACACTTTGGGTCAACTCAGCGTTGTTGGCACTGTCACCTTATCAACGAATCCTCTCACTTTGGATTACTTATTGAATCTTGGGGGTATCCCAAAGCACAAATTTATGGGGTCTTTTATGTGACTAGATCACTAGCACTGAAAACCATATTTACATTGGATGGTTCAACATCTTGATGATCCTTGTCCTATTGACTGCAACTTTTTTTATAAATTATTGCTTTAATTGCAAAACCTCTAGTAGATATTGATGGTGTTCATGAAACCTATTTTTGGTTCTCTTCTTTATGGAAACAATGTTATCTCCAATGCCATTATTCCTACCTTTGAAACTATCATATCCAATTGGGGAAGTAGCTTTTCTCGATGAATTACTACACAATAGGGACCCTATGAGTCGTTCAATCATGTTGTCGATGTAGTGCTCACATGACACACACATTCAATGGTTTATCATAGCCAAACACTCTATGATGGGTTTCAATGATAACCAACCTATGATAATGAACTGCATTCTATTGCTGAAGCCTGTAAGTAGTGGAAGAATTATTGGCCATCCACATCGGTTTTAGGCCTTTGCCTACTCTATATAATCCTTGGGAGTTAGTGCCCCTAGATCTTATGTCATGTTTTCCCTCAACCAAGCATGGTGATGGATGTGTTTTTATTGTTGTTGATTGCTTCCTAAGGATGGGAATTTTGGCCCCTTGTAAGAATATTGTCACAACAAAATCCACTCATAAGCTATTCTTTGAGCATATTTTGGTTCATTTTGGGTTTCCATAGACCATATTTCTTGATAGGGATAGTATGTTCCTTAGTATTTTTTGGTTTAACCTTTGGTCCATGATGGGCATCAAGGTTGAGCAAATCCACTACCCTCCATCCCTAGATTTATAAATAAAAAGAAGTAGTCAATAGGATTATTATATAATTAGATGCCTTTAGAGTATATAATTACAAGCATCCACATACACGAGTTGAAAGCCAACCTTGTAAATGAACAACCGTGCCTTCTCATTGGTTGGACTCTCCACCACTAGTTGAAAAAGTATATGTGCCTTGAATCAAAGATGACATATTAACACAAGTTATTGACACTTGAACATAATTTCCATGGATATCATGGAAAAAAGATGGAGAGACTCTTTGAATCCTAGGAAACATTTTCTCATACTATACATAATCAAATACTCTAGTTAATCTATAGGTTGTAGGGCTTCAATTTTTTCCATTTACTGGTAAATCTTGTTGATTTTATAATGCTAAATAAAAAAGAGCAGATTTCTATATCTGCTAATTACTCCCAATGATATATGAACATCATTAAGTAATTACACAAAAATTTAAACTTCTTAGAAAACTATGGCCTCTTCCTTAGATATGCTTCCATGTGTGTGAGAGAGAGAAGAATATGTCAGTGATGTGTGTGTTATAATTTTATCGAGTGTCTTTTTATAGTGGTATTAGGTTGCCCCAAAGAGATGTCACGTCTCTTTGTAAATTACATTTAAAATTAACTTTAAGTTTCTTACTTTTAATTTTAACTTGTGTAGCTGGGGAATACCTCCTGCAGCTACCCAAAAATCAAACTCCCTCATAGCTAGGGAGATATTCACCTTGACATACTCAGATGTATCTCTTTGTTGAAAAGTTTCTTTAAGAATAATGTTTCACAACTCATAGTATTGACATCATAATCATCCAGGTCAACACACTTGACCTATAATAATCATAGCATTCACTGAGTACCATTATCCATGTTATCACACCTAACCTATGGTACTAGGTACTATCATCTAGGTTAGTACACCTAAACTATGGTACATCATCAATATGTACTAGGTACCATCATCTAGGCTAGCACACCTAGCCTATGGTACAACAACTGGTCACCATGATCCAATCGATGCCTCAACCTCATGTTATACGAACTAGTATAGGTTTTCCATCACCACGGTCAAACATTAGGAAACATCCATGTTCCAACTTCACAGGTTTGTCCAAACCCTAAATGACATCCACATCCTCACTCCATAGGTTGCCATCACCACAGTCAAACCCTGAAGGAGATGAAAAAAAGTAATACACCATCAATCTACTCTCAGGAGAGATGAAAACAATACACCATCATTCTCTTCTCAGGAGATATGAACATAGTATGCCATCAATATCCTCTCAAGAGAGATGAAAATAGTACACCATCAATCTCCTCTCATGAGAGAAGAAATTTTTACACCATTAATATCTTTTCAGGGAGAGATGAAATTTGTACACCATCAATATCCTCTCAAGGGGAGATGAAATTTGCACCCATAGTTATTAAAACCAGAACCGGTGACCGGACCGGTGGACCTAATGAACCGGGTTTCGAATCGAAACTGGTCTAACCGGTAGCGGTAAGATCTCAATGAACCGGTTTTAAAAAAAATACATTAAATAATTATTTTTTAATAAAAAAAAACTATTTTTAAGATTTTCAACCATGATTCCAAGCCAATAGAGACAAAATATGCAAAGTTTGCTCATTTATATACCATGCAAAGGTGAATATATCAAAATGCAGTTGTCATGCTATTACAGCCCAGCATTAAGCATAATAAGAGAGAAATAATAGATGCATCAGAATCCAATTTGGTGTTTAAATTAAATAGGGTCTAGCTATGAGAGAAAAGCCACATCAGTGTAAGGAGGAATCTTCTCAAATGGAAAGCGATCCACTTGGGTATGAGATGCAGGCACTGCAAAGGAAAAAGCACACCACATTAACAAAAATTACCCAAATCGAGGCACATGCAACTTGGTTAAGATACCACCCCTGGGAGTACCTTAAATTTTCCAACTAATGACTGAGTTTTAATGAAATCTTCAGTGAGAGTTTCTGGCATACAGTTTGTTAGCACACGACTGTAGGTGTAATTTTATTCTATTTGTTTCGAATATAAACATACAGAGACAGGAATATGTAAGCAGACTTCAATCCAACAACTCTTATACAGTATTTACTCAAAAATTAGCATAAACCATGAATATACATTGCATTAACAACATGCTGGAAAATACAGTCATATTATCATTTAATGGCATAGGCTAAAGATCTGAGAAAATAGGGGAACCTGAATTCCAAGGCAATGAATAGACTTCAATATGTTGCTTTAATTCTTGTACAATATCCCTGTATGATTTGCAGGAGTAGGCCCTTCAAATATCTTCCTCTAACCTTTGCTACATCCACATAACTCATCACAAGGGAACCTCTGCCTCGGCCGGTTAGGTGGCCGATTTATGTCCGGTTTATGTATGGTTAGGTCCGGTTAGGTCCGGTTAGGTCTGGTTAACCACCCAAAATTGGTGAAGCCCTCCTCTAAACCTGGTTGCATAGCCAGTTCTGACCGGAGGAGGAGCTGACCAGCCGGTTTGACCAGTTACCGGTTCAAACCAGCCGGTTTTGATAACTATGTTTGCACCTCATGACTGCAAGCCTCAAAACCAAATTCCCCGACCACATAGGTCTTACGGTAACCCGATGATGCTATCAAACCAATGCTCCCTCTCAAAGGGATCCTTAGCCATTCTAAGCTTCTTACATAATCTTGAACCTACTCAAAAGGAGAAAGGTATCCATGGTGGATTTCAATACTTGTTTTTATTAATAACATCTAACTATTCATCCAGATTTAACCAAATATTTGTACAAAAGCGAACACCAACAACCTATCAGTGTTATTTCTTTGCTCAACAATGGAGTCTTGCAACTATTTCTTCATCAAGCAAGTATCCATGGGCTCACAATCCATCATGCCACATTCACAACAAGAATTTTATCAGGCTCATGTAACACTTTCAATCAACTCCCTATTACACTAAATAGGTTCTCATCCTTTGTGAGAAATATATCATCAACACATAGAGAAGTTCACGAATTCGTCTTCAGTAGATCAATATCTTCCTTTAGGACTTCAAGCCATCTTCATATTGAACTTCACGAGCCAAATCATGCTTTAATGAAGCTGATCTTTTCTGCTTCCTTTGAATCCAAAGCTCATCCAGATTCCATTCACAAGTCATCTTGTCACTTCATTCTTCCATCCATTTTCAACAGTCGCCACACCTTGGAAATCTTTAATATGTACCTGCAATCCTCACTAGGAGGCCATGGAAGAACAAATTTTGAGAATAATGTTAGCTCCCTCTTGATCTTTGCCTTCTTGTAGGAAGCATTACAATCTCATCAAGTTAGAAATGTTCATCCTTGTCCTCATCATCATGTTGCTTTCCTTTCCTTTCAGGCATGAGTTATGGTTTCTAACTTTCTACTTTTAGTGGAAATGATCAATCCTAGGGTTTTTCCATAACCCCTAGGGATTTCTTATCTAAAGACTAAGCCTTGTAGCTTGCTAGGGTTTACAAAGTATTTCATTTCACATCTTCTTGTAAGTCCAATAGTATTTGCAATGAGTAGAATTCTCATTTTCATGTCCATTTCTCAAGCATACTACAACATTACTAATAATTCTTTCTTGAGCTTTTCAACCCAAGTATCCTACACACATCAAGTTCTGCAAATTATTCAAGTTTTTGAAAAAAAAATCAACTTTGAAAGAGAACTTGGCCACTTTTTCATTGTGATCTTATCATGTTAATGCTTTTCCTTCATCAAGATAATATATAATACAATGTACTGCTTCTGAATCACAAGGAAACACAGAACCCTGAAATATATAAGTCCCTTCATATTTTTATATATTCTTACAAGGTTTGATCCTTATGCTTGAGTAGTTATTAAGATTTCTTCATCGAACTACAGATCCGGACTTAACTTGTCAATGCAAGATATATCACTTTATTTTATGGAATTATAGAATTTGCATCTTCTTAATAATTTATTTTTACACTCACACACGTTGCCCATACCATAGACCGTGATGGTAATATGCTACACATTAACAACTATCCTTGACAGGTTCCTAAGGATTTATTTATAATTGCATAAAATTTGTAGATCATTAACACAGTCCTCTAATTTATTTTTCATTTTTCAAGTATTTGACACAGACCTTTGGTATATTATAATATTATGATGCAATTCTTTAGACTTCTGACAGATCTTCTCTTATGATGATATGAGATTATCTAAGAATGCTTCAAATAATATTGTAGTGATGATGCATAGCTCTCATTCCAATGATTCGAGAAGTCATTGATCTTTAAACTTAGTTCATAGAGAAAATTCCATTAAGCGGAAAGAACAAGAAGAAGCACATAGATTCATAAATCTCCAAGCCTGAGTATTAACTATTTTGTTAAAAAGGTGGCCTTGGGTTATAGTTTAAAGGTGACCGATATTATAAAATTTCCTTTAACCACTCCTTTCTCAAGGGTACGGTCATCTGACATAGGAAATTGACTCATATAAATTAATTAATAGTTTGGACCAAGGATCCACAATGATAAAATTACCTATTGATGGCTCTAGCTCCCTTCACACAGTCAATTCCTAGGATTTCCTAGTCTATAAATTCTTACATCTATCTCATTCTACCAGCCCTCTCCCATCAGATTACACAACCCAAGGAATGGGATGCCTATCTTTGTCATGTAGTCCCTCAGGTTATCACACTTCCCTCCAGGGCTCTAGCATTGACTGGCCAAGAAATATCTCTGCTGGGGACTCCAGGGGTTATCAACTGTAATTAATTTTATTCAATGAAAACCATTTCCCTTTCACATTTTCATGATTTCCACATAGTTTCATGACAACTATTTCCATAATTCTATTATAGCATTGATACAACAACCTAAGCTTTGAGAGAAAAATATCAAGGAAGATTGGATGTCAAAATCTCTTTTGCATGCTGAAAAATCATGGATTATTTATGCATGCATGAGAGATACCATGTGCTTTCATAAGAAGTACATGTTTCTCTCTTAACCACTAATTCCAAATTTCCAAGGTTAGAAAGACTTAGGATAACAATAAAGCAATGTTTAATAAGGCTAAGGTTAAAGAAACGATGGAAGTAATAAAATGATAAAATATTTTTCCCTTAGGCCCTAAACCCCCTTTCGTTCCCTTCTTCTGGGATCATAGCCCCCCCGCATTGTTTTGCCTTTCTCCCTCTGCAATCTGTGATGTATTTTTATTATGATTCAATGTACCACTTTACATATTCCATCGTTCTTCTTTTTAGCCATTTAACATGTAGACATATACATTACTATTGTATGGATCAAAACTGGGGGTATTACATAGACAGCATTATCACCCAAGTCCACTTCCATGTTTCCTTTTTCTCTTGAAACTTGCTGGATATCTCACAGTTGAATGCCATGCACTTTGATCTTCCACTGTGCACGTGATGATCAACACTAAAGTGGTATTTGCTGAGAAACAATAAATTGTGGAGAAGGATGTCTCTAGCTTGGATGCCAACTCATCCACTACAGCTTCCGCAGTCATCTCAAACTGCTTTTTCAGTTGCTTCCATTTTTTGGATATTGTCTTGCTTAATGTCCCTTCTTACAATATTTGAAACATGTCACATGGATCATAGCCTCCTCCTCATAATGAGATGAAAAAACCACTTTTTTCTTAGCCTTCTTGGGTCCTCCTTTAGTCATATTCCCAATGAGTGGATTATTTTGAGTCTCTTCCACTCTGACTGACAAATTCTCCTCTTGGACAAAGCCATCCCGCAATGTTTCAAAAGTGGGAAACTTCACAGTTTCACATTTTCCCTCCACGAAGGTAAGTCAAGATACTGAGAATCCATTTAGAGTTATCCAACCGAACTCATCTTCATAAACCTTGTTTCCTATTTTGTAAGTTGATATCTCAACTTGGTGTTCTTCATTGGATAGCTTGCCATAGTATTAGTATTGCTCATGTTGTTACTAATGATATTTTTCTTCAAAAGCGTCTTGTGGTATACGTTCACACTTTGATACAGAGTGATTGAGGCATCATACATATTCTTCCCTGTCTTCTTCTATGCGATGTGAGGGATCAAGTGGTCCTTGAATGAATCAAGGAAACTTTGCTTCTTTTTGGCCACCTTCTTATTGTGCTCAACCAACCGAACAGATGGGCATCTCATCATCGAACCTCACACATGTCCAAGTGCCTATCATGGGGGCAGATCAGCTTCAAGCACTGAAACAAGGGCATTGCACACACTGAAAGCTTTTTACAGCTGTCTCACATAAAATAGTCCCATCCATATGTGTATTTGCTGAGATATTTCATATTCACAGCACTGACACCATATCAATTTTCTACACCATATTTCAGATCTTTACTCAAAGAATGAATTTTACAGCTCCTAAAAATTTGAACTTTAGATTGCACCTATCAAAATTTTGTGTCTATACTAAAATACTGTAAGGAAATATTCAGCAATGCAAAGACTGTGTTTCATGAGCTAATTTACAACAATAGATAAATAAATTCTATTCGACATAAAATCTGTAATTTGAAAATTATGAGAGCAAGCTATAGCAGCTAAATAGGGCATGATATACATCATGCAACAATCTGAAATGTTCTGGACAACAAGGACAAGTTCTAATAAAAATCACATGGTTTTTCTATTACTCAGAAAATAAAGTATTATAGCACCTTGGCATCATGCTCAAGCTCTACACATGTCTGAAATATATAACACAGAAAACTCCGTTGTCCAAAATATTAGTGTGCCCTCTATCCTTTTATAAGTCAAGAGTGTAGGGGGTTACAAACTGGCCATTAATGGCCTCAAGGAGTGCACCATTCTTGGATAATTAAATCCCTCAGGGAGTGTAACTCCTAAAGTAAATGCAACCACCTGCTCAACAATAAATGCCCCTTGGTAAGTGCAGCCCTACTCAGCAATTGTAACTTCCAAGCATAAATGTGCCACGGAGGGATGTATGCCCCACAACCTTACAAGAGAATATGATCTATGGTATGTGCCCTACTGTCCTACCTCATGAATGCATAATAACCCCTGCAAATCCAGAATAGAAGGAAGGGCCCATAAGGCAAATCAAATTGATAAGGACCAATCTTACAAGTGTGCCATCTATTTCAAATTGTTGCTGCTATTTTCCAACATGGAAATGATTGTCTGCTAACTCATATCACAACATCAAAACATGCAATTAGAAAGTGGATATGGGAATAGTTTTTTCTATAAAATAATCTTGAATGACACATGAAGACAACTGCAACATTTGGCACATTTCTCTTACAAAATGCACTCCACATACCTCCAATAAATAAGTTACAAATGATAGGCAGGGTAAGCAAGGTAGTTGGAAAAATAAGAAATTATAAGTTCCTAGAAGATAATCACATGTGGATAAATACGTTTTACCACATGTGATTATTCACATGTGGATAGATACATGTGACTATGTGTACCTAATGGAAAAGTAAAAGTTATAAACACAATAGACACACATGTCTAAACATGTTTCCTGACTCCTAACAATAGCCATCCCTCATCAAATTCTCAGCATGTAGGGAGACTGCGACCTTTGTTTTCTTCAGCTCTCTCTCAAGGCTTCAAAGTCTCTGCCCTTGAATATGGTTAAGTGATTTATGTATTGAGATCAAGCTCGCCAGTGGACAAGCCTTGGTTGCAGTAGTAAGTTACCAAGTGGGAAATCCTTTTAATTCAAAGGATTGATTTGTTGCTTTCATGACTCAGCATGCCAAGGTGAGCATCAAGTACTAGAAAATTGTCCTCGTAGCTGTAAAAAAGTTTCTCCAACAAAAGAAATTTGGCTGAACTCCATCAGCTAAAAGCGTTTATCATGGAGTGGGAGGAAATGGTAGCTTAGTAGCGCACCATTGTTTAACAGCAAGCCGTCAGTCTCCTATAATTTGTTGTTTCTGCTATCAAAATCTTGGATTGCAGTCAACAAAAAGATGAAGACTTTAAAAGTAGAGTCCTCAGTAATTTGGAAACACTGTTTGATGATATGTACAGGTTTCACCCTGAAAAAGAGCTTCTATGACAACCTAAGGATCTATAAAAAATTGCAAACTTCATCAGCCACTGAAGCATCAAAATGCAAAGGTTTTGACATCTACTTGGATGAAATTATGTATGGCACTAAATCTGTATTTGGATATCCTGATCTCTTGTTAAGTAAAGTTTATGTTGTGTTGTTTTTGGATAGTGGAAAGTATTGGAAAATATTTTGTATGCTCTGTCGAAAGTATTACCATGCTCTGTCCAGGCTTGTGGAAAATTTTAGGCGAATTTTTAGCCCAAAGGTGAAATTTAAGGAGTTTCGGATTTTAGAGGGCAGGCACACTTATATAAAACCTCTTTTGTAAAGTTTTGTATAGGTATGATGTTTCGCTCAAGCAATTGTATGCTTTAGCAAAAAAAAAAGAAAAGCGCATAAAACATAAAATGGTGGATTCGCCTCCGCATTTACTGGTCTGGACAGTTTTGGTTGGTATTCGCCCCGATTTTCTAGGCTGGAGGGTTTTGGAACTGCTTTCACCCCCAATATCCAGTATGGCTGCAGGGTAAAGCTTGCATCTGGATTGGAGTCGAAAATGGATTCTTCTTCTGGGTCTGGATAAGAGGCGTCTGGTGAATAGGGTTGCTCGGGCTGTGTTTTTTTTTGAGGTGCTTGGTCATATGGGTGGAATTTTCCAAACCCAACATGGAATGCAGATGTTGCCACTCTTGCCCCTGGTTTGCCCCTGGTTGGCTCGGTTTGTCTTGGCCTATGGTTCATGGATCTTACTTTCCTCCTCCTCCTGCCGGATGGGGGCCTGGACCATGGGTTTCAAGACCCTGGGCCGCCACCGCTGCCACCACTGCTTCTAACAACTCTACTGCTACAGATTCTGGTTCTTCTAGTCTGATTCAGACATGGTGTGAAGACAATAGCGGTGTTGAAAGTTAGATATTGCCCTTTATATTTTTTACTACTTCTAATAACCTCGCTGGTGTGGATTCTGGTTCTCCTACTATGATTCAGACATGGTGTGAAGACGGTGACGGGTTTGAAGTTTATAAATTTTTCTTGTTACATCCTATTGAAACGGTGTATTTTAATTTTCATTTATATATTCTTCGCCTTTGTCAATTGAAGTTTCCTTTTTCCTTTTGTCTATCCAAATGCAACTGATCGTGTTTTCTAGTTGGAAGGTTTAATCGCTTTCTCTGTAACGGAATTTCAAAATGGAATATGGTAGTGCTCATTTTCAGAGCTCTAATACCATTCTTTTGCCCTTGACTTCATTTTTTCTCTTTCTTTTATGTTGCAACTCACAACTTACCTCACCTCATCGCAATTGCTTCAAAGGACATGTACCTATCATTTAATGTAAATTCCTATGATATATGTACTTGTAGATATAATCAATTTTTTTAACAGTAATGGCAGGAATCGATTTTGGATACCACTGGATCAAGCACAGAATGTAAGCATTGTAGAGCTAATTTCAGTATGGTCACTATACTTTTATTTTCATATTGGTAACAACATTCTGGGTATGTTTTGCCTTCGGAATTTACCACAGGTAGCCTAGTTGGTTCGATTCCCAGGACATTTCTGTGAGGGTTGTAGCCGTGACTCACTGAAGCAACACGTCTCGGCTTTAAAATTGGTTTTATTTTTATAGAAAAGACATAATAGAAGAACTGGGAATCATTGAAATACGTTAGAGTAGTGTGGAAGACTGGTGTCTGCTCGTATAGTTACTATAATTACACAGATCGTATAGTTACTCTAATTACACAGATCATAGTAATGGCTGTGGTGATATCAGTTGTTTTGCTTTTCCTTGGAATTGGAATTCTGGTTTCAATTCATCTGTGTATTGTGGGCAGAGCACTCAGGAGAGGTCTGAATGCCAGGAGGCCTGCAGAGATAGGGGTTGCTTTTTCTTCCTCTGTCAGTGGGAATGGTGGGGGTATGTCTCAGGAGGAGGTGCAGAAGCTGCCTTGCTTTGAATATAAACATCGGGGTATGTATATTGTGTTAGATGGAATACTTTGCAAAGATGATGATAGTGCTAGGAATATGAATTGCCTGGATAGGATTGAGAATGGATTATGGGTGGATGAATTTGATTGCTCAGAGTGTGCTGTTTGCTTGGATGGATTTCAGAGGGGTGAGAAATGCAGGATCTTGCCTGTTTGTAGGCATATTTTTCATGCAAAGTGTGTGGATTCATGGTTGTATAAGAATCCCTTGTGTCCCATTTGTAGGGCTAGGGCTGAGCAGCATGGCAAGGGAGGAGGGAAATTGGGGTTGGAGATTGTGATAGACTTGACCAGAGTTGGGGATTGTGAGATTGTTAGTGGACCTAGGGATATTGCTATTGGAGTTTCACTGCAAGGAGGGGTAAGAGGGGTAAGAGGAGGATGGGAGTCTACTTTTCATCATATGTTTGAGAAGTCTAATTTGGTGTCCAATCTACCACCATCACCAAGGTCTCCTCCAATTGATGAATTTGAGTTCAATTTGATGTCAACTCCATCATTGCCATTGTGGCTGCAGCAGACCTAATGACGATGGCAGCAACGGTTGTGTTGGTGTGAGGGGTATTGATGTTTTGAGCACTAGTCAGACCTAGAGCCAAGATCAGAATCAGTATTCGTGCAATTTGATATCAAATCCAATACCATCTTGCAGACCTGATGGTGATGATGATGTTGATGATACGAGGGGTATTGGTGTTGTAAGCCATAGCCAGAACCAGATCCAGAATCAGAATCAGAGGTCATGCGATTCTGTTTCAATTCCACTGCCATCGTGCAACCCTCCTCATGATGATGGTGTGAGGGCTACTGGCCTTTCAATCACTGGCGAAAGCCAGTATCAGAATCAGATTGTGTGCAACTTGACATTGACTACGATGTCACATTGCAGATCTCCTGATGATCAGGATGTGAGAATCACAGGTGTTCCATGCCCTAATGAGAGTCGAAGCCAGATCCAGACTCCGAATCAGGATGCTCCAGCATGACCATAAATTGAGTTCTGCTGCAATAGTGAAGTTGTTATGGTGGATGCCAAACAGGGGCAAGGTATTGATGCTCCTTTTCATTTGGGTTGAATTTAAATATCTAAATTTTGTGTATGTAGACATCTGTATCTGACTAGTGCAAGACCTGAGAGATTAGAATTCAGATTCGAGGCTCGAGCATCAATGACTATTGCAGGGCTACTATTGTAAAATTGTCTCTTATTTCAAAAAAAATGCCAGCTATTGTTGATTCTCTTTCTATTTGCAATTTTAAGGCAGCGTTTTCCACATAAAAGCAGAAAGCACTTCCTTTTTTAAAAGGGTTCTAATGGTTAAGGTACTAGTATTCTGAGCCTATAACTTATAATATATGGGTTTACTTCTTGCACTTTGATATTTGCAGTTTTCAACTGTATTTGAAGCTTAAGGTTACTAGTACATTTCCGAGTGATTGTTTATCAAGTTAAGTACTCCTCATTGAATGCCAAACCATATGAAAATGAAATGATGTGGGAATTCCAACAAGTTTGCAAACCTGCAAAAGCAATTTCATGATTTATGGAAGAATGGGAAGACTTATGAATCGGATTAAGTGGAGGTGTTAGCTACCATAATGCAAGGCGTCTTGGTTCAAAGATGATACTTAGAAGAAAGGGAACTCGACAAGTTGTCTATGTTAATTCACATTATGGTGATGATTCTTGGGGAATACCCCCATACTGGCTTCTTCTGGAGGAAACAACTTACAGAAGAAACAGAACTGGATGGTTCTCTCTCTTTGATTCTCTCTATTGCTGAAGTGTACAAAAAAACTTACTGTAGCCTTTTTAGAATACATAATGGGTAAATTTCTACAAGTAGATGATCACATGCTCAACTTAATGATTGAATATTATGAGCATGCCTTTTAAGAGTTCACACTGCATTAGGAGTTCAACAGTGCAAACTTGGTTCTCATCCAGATCTATCTGTCTCCCTTCTATTCCCTTTCTATATCAATGTAATTGGTTCAATCTAATGCCTTTTAAGAGTTCACAGTGGATTAAGAGTTCAACAGTGCAAACTTTGTTCTCATCCATGTCTATCTGTCTTCCTTCTATTCCCTTTCTATATCAATGTAATTGGTTCAATCTAAAATTTTTAGGTTAACTATATATATGTATTTGTTGAAGTATTGTGCACTCAAGAAGGACTACTTCCATTATCTATTTTTGTTATTTGTTAAAGTACTGTGCAGTCAAGAAGGACTACTTCCATTATCTCTTTTTTCTTTCTTCCATCTCCCAAAATAGGAAATCTTCAGACCTATAGCGTTTTTCCCCTCTGAACTGGTTTCCAAGCACAACCTTTTCAACCTCTTAATTTTCCCTTTTATCACTATCGATAAGTGCAATGGATGTTCCAAAGATGGATGTTGGACACTACATTATAGAGAAGCATCAAATGTCAATCATGGTAGATTAAGGAGTGAAATAGATATCGATATCTAACAGTGTGATGGATTGCATCTCTTTGATGGCAATTGTACATCCTAGTTACACAAAGAGTTGGAAACTATTCTCCATTAATATCCAACTCGGGAAGGATCTTGTGAATTTAGTGTTTTACATTGGAAACCAATGAGACATAATCTCAAAATCAGTGATAAAGAAGCATAATTTATGTCCAATCATGCATACTTAACCCTACCCCTTGGTTTTTCTTAGCATGAACAAGTACTTGTTGAATGTGCATGTAAAAGTGGATTAAGTTCCCCATCTCTATATATAATGTAGATGAAGTGGAGTTTAATTTTGTTTCATTTGATGTCTATGATATGATATTTAACTATTCATATCACTGGGATTGAGATAGTCTATCATCAATGCCTAAACAAATACTAGTCAAAAAAGGCCCAAAATACTCAATGACCACACAAAAAATATCCAACTCCCTTGGTGTTAATTCAACCACTAAAGGCTAGAGGCTAATAAAAATCTTCAATACAGTTTTCTTTAATAGCCTTGTGAGCATAGGATAGTGCCACTCTCCAGTGGTCAACCAACAACAATACCCCAAGGCCTTGTTGGATACATATCCAGCACACGTGAGAAGTTAGAAGAACAAAAGAAGTTGGACAATTTATTGTAGCTCTATTTCAAGTTGTTATGGGAACTACAGAGGATGCCTCCAAGCCATGCAGTCCAACACATCAATGAGTTGCAACAATTTTTTATGCTATTGAATGAGTCACAGTGCAAGGATTTGTTGTTGGAAAAGTAGGAGATCAAGAGGTAGATACAAGACTTAATAAATAATGGCCAAATATGAACCAACTCATTGCTTTGTGGATCTGTTATTTTTTGTTTACAAAGAAGGATGACACATGGAGAATTTATTATTATCTGTTGAATAGAAACACCATCAAGAAATGGTATTCATTGTCATGCACCAAGAACCTAATCGATTACATTCATGAAGGTAAGTATATTAGTAAGCTAAGTGCTACATCATGAGAAAAATAGGGAATATGCAATTTTCCTCATTTTAAGTCACTTTGAATGGAATCGAAACTTAAGTAGATAGGCAATAGCTATATAGTTTATGTTTCAGAAACGCTGCTTTGCTTAGCAGTTCCAGCTAACAAGGCAGAGACATATAAATTGTTGATGTGAATTGAACATCTTCCATGCAAAGTTCTCTATGTATATTCTTATCAGATAATATGAATCTGATGTTTATGCTATGTTGTTACCCGTGGCTCCTAAGCTTTAAATTGAATATTGAGTTGTATGTTATTATGATGGCTTGCTCAATTTTGAGCTGATGAATAGCATATTCTCCAATTTAACGTCTTTCATTTTCTGTCATTGTGCAAATTATTGCATATAAAACTAATATTCTCACTTTTCATGGGTGTCTCGAGTTAAAAATGTATCCTCATATATTAGCTTATTGACTTCTAGATTTTGTGTTGGATAATCTATGGCTAAAATGGACATGCAACATTTATTGGTTGCTGATGTTCTAAAATGTGTTGTGGTCCATGGATCAATCAACAAAACCCTAAATGTGAGAAGGTGCCAAGTCTGGTGGTCAAAGGAATTCTTCAAATTGCCTTCAAAATAAACACTTAAAAAGTCCCTTGAAAGAAATAATTTATCAAACTTTTATGATCAAATGCTTGATGGCTGATTTGAAATGTTGAATAGTAAATGAAAGCAATTTCTACAATTATAAAATTTATTATAACTTTACTGTCAAGGATGATAGGATGGTATTGGGTTATAACTTATTTGGCTCTGGAGGATGATATTAGATCTGTGCAAATGGTTTCCATTATGGTTGCGTAGATGTTGGAGTATGTGGTAATTACTCGAACTGTTCCAAACGAAATGAACTGGCATGGAGAGGTAAACCATTAATGATTGAAGCTTACTGCATCCACTTGGTCGATTCTTGTGAATGCTGGACAAAATGACAAATATCGAAGCTGTTGGTAGTTTTACTTTAAAGTTTAAATATGGATGCTTATGCTTTTTTTGGGTGATAGTTAATGGTGAATGGATGAAAAAATATAATTACAATGAGGAACTATTTTATGATACGAGTTTGTCTTAAAGTACGAAGTGTTTATTTGGAATAACATTTACGAGTGTATTTTAGTTTTATTTGAGAGTGGTGAGCATGCTTTATCTTGTACTCGGGAACATAAATAGATACGGTTGTCTTTTGTGAATTCATGTTAGTTATGAGCTACATAATTGCTCGGGATATTGAAATATGTATTAAATGTTGTGTTAGTTGAAGAGTCGGGACAGAGTGAAGTGTGAGTTATGAGCTACATAATTGCAATGAATATTCAAATATCTGTAAATGTTGTGTTAGTTGAGGAGTCAGGACAGAATTCATGTGAGTTATGAGTTACTTAATTGCAATGAATATTCAAACATCTGTAAATATAGTGTTTACAGGACTATTTATAGGATATATAGTTTGCAGGCATCCTATAGGTTAGTTACACTTAAAGAAAGGGCACTTGGGAAGCCAAGAATCATCTGTATTTAGCAACCCTTGTTTTCCAGATTTGTCCGTGCAGACATCACTCTCTCTTAAATATGTAAGTGGCGTTTATTTCGATTTTTTTTATTGCAACATCAGCTTTGTGCACATTGGGAAGTTTTTCTCTAATTTCTTGTATGTTATTTTGAGGATCTTGACAAGAAATGAAACTTTCGTCAAACATTCTGGAGACCAGTTACCATTTGTATCTAGTTGAGTGGCCGGTTAAAATTTAATTTTTTTAGAGGTTATGCACATCTTCTTGAAGTGGTTTTTCTGTTTTCTCATTCCGACCATAACTGTTGTCAATTTATTTTTCCGAATGCCTGTTTTCTCTCTCGGACATATCATCTTATACTGTCCAACTATATTTGACACTGGATTTACTGAAATTATGGGTTTGAAGCAACTATGCAGTAAAGGTTTTAGAGCCCTAAAGTATAAATTTATGCTGCAGAATTTAGGAGCCTAGAAAGTTTTAAACCAAAATTGACTTTAATTTGGTCCTTTGAATTAGAAATGAAAATTAGAGAATACAAGTTCGAAATTTGGTTTGGGTATTTTATGATTCAAAACATGTCACAGAAGTGCTGGTTGTAAACATAAAGTTTCTTTAAAATTTCAAAATGGAGGATGAATTGTTTTATACCGATGCAAATGTGCAATCTTGATTTTTGTCAACTACATCAAGGAACAAAACAGCCATCAAGAGCAATGGATGCACTTGGGATAACTTTACCAGGAAAAATGAGTTTTTTATGAGTTTGACAACTGTGTTTTTTCCATTGTTATCTTTACTAATTATCTAGATTCTTTTATTGAACATTGAATTAAGCAGACTATTTACAGGAAATCTGGCCTTATGCCAGTTATTTATAACACCTAATTCAATTTAACTACCTTGACATGTTGCAGTCATCTCACATTTTGGTGTCTGTATGAAACATATACATGACCTGCCTGCAACCATCAGTGAGTCCACAAGGAGTTATATTGTTTGGTCTGATGGGACGTCAGGATGTTCAATGCGGTTCTTGTCATGGTCCTCCCAAAGGGTGTGCTTCACTATCCAGTGTCGTTTTGGAAATTTTCTCAGTCAACATGTCATCCTTTCTCCATCTGGCCACCACATATGTTCAATCATAGCACATGTACTACACTTTTTGGCATTCCTTTCCAACAGGGTGTGTTTGGTTACTGCTGCTTGAGTTTTGTAACTTTTTAGTCAGCTAATAATCCTTCTGCTAATGTATGACCAGATATGCTCGATAGTACTAGTCAAGGGTAAGATATTTTCATTTGAACTCTACACCCATATACTTGTATGCAGCTTTTCCCAACAATCCATCCCCCATAATTGATGTCATCAAATGGAATTTACAATGGATCTCATCCATCAAATGGCATTTACAATGGATCTCATCCATCCCTTTCCATCCCTTTCTTTTTGGAAAAATGTGTTAAACTCTGAAAATCTAGTTGTTTAAAGTAGTTCCATTAGATTTTTTTAATATGTGATGGTGTATTTTATTCGAATCATGTCTTTTATGTTTGCTAATTTGTTTGTGACATGTTGGATTAGTCTTAGGCTAAGAAACTACAACCCAAGCACATTTAAAATTTTAAAATCACCTAGAAATTGTACTCAGCTTATGCCACACCAACTCCACACTAACTCTTAACATGATTTAAGTTTTTTGTACTTACAAAGTTTCAAATTGACAACATTTACACAAATACGCCACACACACCAACTCTTGACATGGCTAAGTATTTTGTACCCACAATTTCAAATTGACAACATTCACACAAAAACGCCACACAATCTGGTCCTATGTCAAGGTGCCCCAATTACTTTGGCTAAGTTTTTTTTGGTTTCAAATTGACAACATTCATACAAGTACACCACACAATCTGGTCCTATGTCAAGAGACCCCAATTACTTTTAAGACTATTCTCATGAGCATTAGACTTTGCCCAACTGTGAAAACTTCTTGCTTGCAGAGCTTGTACATATGCACAAGAAGTAAAGAAGAAGCTTCAAAAAGAGTTGTTCACCCTCTGTAGTTGTAGCTATCCCACATGATTCATGCGAGGTCATTTCCTCTATAATACTCTTTCCTATACAGCGTTTCCTTTGCAACATATGGTGCAACTGCTAGTTATGATTATTGTAACTAGAGGAGAGCCGGGAGTGATATGGGAGTGACCGGGAGTGATATTGTAATGAAAAATGAAGTATTAAATAATAAAAATGATGATGATGGGAAATAATAATAGTAAAAATAAAAATAATAATAAAAATAATAAGTGGATATGATGATTGATATTGGTAACTAACATAATTATATAAATTAAATAACTAGTAAATGTGAATAGGGATCAATTCATAATAAATATCAAAAAACATAGTTCATCATACATCTCAAATTGTTAAAATTTAAAATTTAACTAAATTAAAACTTTATTATTGTTATTATTGATAAAAAAATGAAAAGAATCTTTTGTGGTTTAATGGTAAGGGATGGCAGGAGGGGAAGGTTATTAATCAAATATGTGTGGGTTGGGGAAGGAAAAGCAACAATCAACCTGAAATGTATGGTCTCCTACAAGGTCTTCGTATTGCTGAAGACAAAGGCATCAAATATATTATTATTCTTGGTGACTCGTTGATTACAATCCAGTATGTCAAATATATTATTATTCTTGGTGACTAGTTGATTACAATCCAATATCTCATTAAAGAAGGCAACCCAAAAAAACAATTCCCTTGTTCTGGTGGTTTGGTTCAAAAAATCAAAGATTTGATCACATACTTCCATTCCATAGGTTACTTCCATACATAATCAACAACATGGATGTAGACTCGCAAGCAAATAAAGCTTGCTCATTTGCTCTATGGAATTGACAAAGCTAGAAATCAACCACTCACTTGCTCTATAGAAAAGACAAAGCTAGAAACCAACAACTCGAGTTGTTCCTACCCAATCCTCTAAGACTATATGTTCCTTAGCTTTTGGTCTTAAGAATACATGTTCCTTAGATTTTAGTTCTACCCTTGGACCCTCCCTCTAAATAATTGTCCCCTTGACTCTATCCTATGCCCCATTACTCTCCCTACTACCTTTCTATTCCCCATCCCCTTCTATGTGATGCCATATATTTCCTCGAGAGAGACTTTGAAGGTTTAATATTATGCTTATTTGATAAAACAAGCATTCCCCTTGACGTGGCAACACAAGAGATCCGTCTCCATACATATGTAGTTCCCTCCCCTCACATGCTTTCCATTATGATTTTCATATACCAAGATCATAGAATCGACATCCACTCAAAACCATGTTTGATTTCTTTGGAAGCTACAATGGAAAAATTAATGACAAAATGATGAGAATCGTGTGGATGGACAAGAGAATTGGCGATAAATGCATCTCTCGTCTGGCTCTTGCCCCATTCATGACTAAGTATGTTTTGTGGATTGATCCACCACCTTTGTGGCCCATTAATTTGGTTATAGCTCCATCTTAGAATATCACATTGGCGTCCAGCCGTTCATCTTCTAGGCAGCTCTACGAAGAGCTTTGTCTTTGGTTTCAGGCTCTAACCTTTTGGATAGTGCAATTGTAGTCTCGACACTCCAACTCATGTGAAATTTGGCGAAAGGGGCTCTCCTTTTCTCAAACCACCTTGGCAGCGCCTGAACTCTCCTCCATAGTTGGTCTCAGTATGACCTGGGCTCCTTTGTGCGAAGGTAATTTTTGGTTCCTAGTTTTTAATTTGGAAACTTGCAGTAACCAAGGCTTAGATGTAAACTCCATCATAGTAGGCTCCTATCTCGAAACTTTAGGTTCCAATCCAGGTTTCTTAGAATTGTTAGAGGCTCTATCGAACATCACTCCAGTAGTTTACAAGTCTTTCCTTTCAGAAGTTTTAAGGAAAGCTCTGGTTTAAAGGAAGCCTGACAATTTTGGGTCCTTAGGTTTTCAGTCGATTTTTATCTACGTTGGTGACTTGGAAGGATGCTTATTTTCTTAGGATGGTGCAACATATAATTGGGGTATCACCAATTGGATATTTTTCACTTCAATCCAGTCTCATTATCAATTTTATTTCATGGAAATGATAATATTTAGATAGATATAAAAATTTTAAGATTAGGGAGGAGTTGAAGTTGTTCACTATCTTATACTTTCACTTTATTATATTTTAAACAAAGATTAATGCTCCTCTCACGAACTAGGTACATATTCCGTAGAGGTCATTGAATATGCATTTTGTGGATAGTTTTTTTGAAGGTTTCAGAGGTAGGCATGAAGAGAACAAAGCAATTTTCAAGATAACTCACAAAAGTTGATAAACAAACCACCCATTCTTCCAAAACATTTTGTATTGCCTCAACTTTATCACCTACATCACCTTTATCTCGCATGGAAGATGTATCCCCACTCCTCGATGTTACTTTGCACCTCTCGGTGCAAATGCTAGTATTACTTGATTTTCCATGCTTATGTGGAACATGGTCAAGAGAAGGAACTATAAAAACAATGGATTTGCATGAAAGCTTTATAATATTTTCAAACATGAAAGTTGTGATGTGTTACTAAGTTTCTTCATTATTTTATAGATCAATACACGTTAAACCGACTTTACTCCTTGACTAGCATTGCATTCAACATTGTGCACAAGTATGTTTTAAATGTATCAATCAAAAGTATGATTTTATCTATATTTGATAATGCAAGTTGAATACATCATAAAATACATAGGAGCGCTATGGCTATGAAGTTCAATATGAAATAATCTATTGATTGCTACTATTACTATTATATAAGGGGTGCTCTTCCAATGGCCATTTATTAGCTATGTTAAGAAGGCTTTGTGGAATTTTTATTTACTATAAGATTATGTATAGTTGAGTTGCAGACAACTAAGTAGAATTTGGTAGGAAGTTTGGAGTATGTGTAATTCATAATGATCTTGTCTTCTCTTCATTGATGACTTTTCAATGTGTGAGTTTTGACCTAAGCCATTGCATTATCAATGTGTCAAGGCTCACAACTCGACCTATATGCCAACTACTTCTTATGATCATTCTTGGGAACATGAATCCTAATTTTTGTAGGTTTAAAATTTATAACAAGTTTTCTCTATTGTGGTCGAATTTGTGGTGGTTATCTCAAAATTTATTTAAGGTACCATGGATCTAAATTTCTTATGAACTTTCAACACTATAACAAACTTTGGTGCAAATTGTTGATCAATTGTCACTTGGTTAGGGTTATAAATGTTAATGAAAATTTTGTGTGCGTGCATGAGAGTTGGGTGCAAATGCACAATGTTGTGTAGCATTAGTGTGATAAATATGGGATAGTGCAAAGCATAGTTTTAAGATTAGTCTAAGTTTTCTCATACCTAATCAACTCAGTCAAGTTGATTGTTGGTTGAACGGTTAATTGTTGGTTAAATGGACATAAGATCTTGTAGGCACAAATACCAAAGGGAAAAATGGATCCCATCATGGGGTACTCTTTGTAATTCTCCACCATTGCTACCTTACATGCTTCCTCAAACTCCTCTCCAACCTCAATATCAATGCTAGTAGTAGCATGAGCAACAACACTACGCTTAGCAGAACTAGAAGAACGTGTTTTCCAAACTGCACGAGAACTACTTCCCTCACGAGTCACCATGTGCCATGCTTGGTCTCGGTGGTTCTCTTCCTTCAACTCCTAGTTCAACTACCATATCTTCATTGGAACCAACACCCCGAACTCCACTAGACAACGATTCACCATTTTGTAGTAGTGATTCACCATTAATGATTCACCATTTTGTAGTAGTGATTCACCATTTGTACTATTGATTTTCCATGTTTTTACAAGATAATATAATCTCGTGAGAGATTCGCCAAAAAATTATATATACATATTATATTATTAATAAAATCGCCTTCCATTTTTCCTATGTATCATGGGGATTCGCCCATTTATTATATATATAAATTTAGGGGGGGTTCTTAAAATTTTCCCTGGAGATACATTTACATATGTGAAGGCAAGTCAAGTTGAAATGCATTATTATCAACTTGTTTGATGATCTTGAATGGACCCATTAGGGGAATTTTGAGGTCTAAATGGGACTCTATGGAAAATGTCATGATCAAAATTCACTTTATGAGAACCAATCACATTTTAAGGGATGACATCATCCCTAATGGTTGAGGTAGTGTTAGTGTCCAGTCTAGTCATCTTGCCATTAGTGATCCAAATTGCTTTGCATTTGCATATTAAGTCCCATACCAATAAATTTCACCATCCCGGCTAGGTCATGGATTCATTGATGGTAGTGACTTTTTCATCGGTTTCCCTCATGTGAAACTTTAGCCGATTCTCGGGTCTGTGGTCTTTAGTCATGAGTCACTTTCCTCTCAAGGAAATCATGTTAGTAGGTCATAGGATGGGTCTCATTAGGTTCACAAATACAGGATCTCATCATGGTCAAATTAATGAGTCAAGTGTCAATAAATATCAACAAGGTCATGAGGAAGTCAATAAATTCAAAGTCACAGTACCTGGAAGATAAAAGAGATATTTTATTCATTTTTATGTAATTTTCACCTCAAAAACCATGTTTTGAGGCGAAAACGTGATAATTTTCCTTTATTATAATTTATTATGTAATTTTATGTTAGCATATGTAATAAGTCACACTTCAGACGCTGCCATCTCCACAAAGTCATCACCCTGCCCTTAAGAGAGGTTTTCCACAGCATTTTCAGCGTCAAATCATGTTCTAAGTATATTCAACAGAAAGAGTCCGGAAAGAGATTTCCAACGGTATATTACACTCTCAAAACTAACTTCTGAATTGAAATTTATGCCTAAGTGAAGAAAGTCCTCTATTTCCTAACCCTTCCCCTTTTTCCCACCTTTTCATTAAACTTTGTGTTATTAAAGTTTATTATTTTCTTTCATAAATCCCCTTTTCCCCTTATGATTACATAATTGCATTGTAAAAAGTCTCATATAAATCTGATGCGATTTAAACATAACCACTTCCCCACCATTATCCCTAAACTTTATAATAAAGTTTATATATATAAATTTCCCACCGTTCCAAACCACTTCCCCTCCACATGGGTCTCATTAGATTATAGGGTCTCACCATGGTCAAATTAATAAGTCAAGTGTAAATAAATATCAGCAAGGTCATGAGGAAGTCAATAAATTCAAAGTCACAATACCTGGAAGATCTAAGAAATATTTTATTCAGTTTGATGTAATTTTCACCTCAAAACAATGTTTTAAGGTGAAAACATGATACTTTTCCTTTATTATCATTCATTATGTAATTTTTTGTTAGCATATGTAATAAGTCACATTCTATAAGTTGTCGTCTCCACTAAGTCATCACCCTGCCTTTCAGAGAAGTTTTCCACAGCATGTTCAGCGTCAAATCATGTTCTAAGTATGATCAACAGAAAGAGCTCGGAAATATTTTTCCAATGATATACTACACTCTCAAAGCTGACTTCTGGATTGAAATTTATGCCTAAGTGAAGTAAAAAGTCCTCTATACCCTAAACCTTCCCTTAAATCCCCATGCATTCCAAACCACTTCCCCTCAGGTCTCATTAGGTTCTAGGATATCACCATGGTCAAATTAATAAGTCAAGTGTTAAAAAATATCAGCAAGGTCATGAGGAAGTCAATAAATTCAAAGTCACAACACCTGCAAGATCAAAGAGATGTTTTATTCAGTTTGATGTAATTTTCACCTCAAAACCATGTTTTGAAGTGAAAACATGATACTTTGCCTTTATGATCATTCATTATGTAATTTTATGTTAGCATATGTAATAAGTCACATTTCAGAAGCTGCCATCTCCACAAAAGTTATCACCCTGCCATTCAGAGAGGTTTTCCACAGCATGTTCAACGTCAAATCATGTTCCAAGTAGATTCAGCAGAAAGACTCCGGAAAGAGTTTTCCAACGGTATACTACACTCTCAAAACTGACTTCTGGATTGAAATTTATGCCTAAGTGAAGTAAAAGTCCTCTATACCCTAACCCTTCCCCTTTTTCCCTCCTCTCCCTTAAACTTTATATTATTAAAGTTTATTATTTTATCTTATAAACTCCTTTTTCCCCTTCCGATTACAAAATCACATTATAAAATCATTTAAATACATATGCGATTTATTTCATAACCGTTTCCCAACCATTTCCCTAAACTTTATAATAAAGTTTATGTATATAAATCCCTGCCATTCCCAAACCACTTCCCCTCCATGCTTTGAAACTTTATAATAAAGTTCGAAGTATTATATTATAAAACCCCGCTCTTTCCATCGCATCGCAAATATTAATATGTGCGCCCCGATTGGCCCATAGCAAAAAAACTCTGATGCGATTATGATAAGTCTCTTCCGATGGAACCCCGCCCGACGAAATCTTGATCGTCAATTCGATCAACGATCTGACGAACTGAATACAATCGGCGCATTCAAATTAGCCCCTCCGATTGACTCCTCCCGATGGCCAACTCCCGATTACTCCTGCGCCGTCGATCTCCCCTCCGATCCGACGTCCCACAGCTAATCGGACCATCCTAATCGACGTTTTTAATTAAACCTTCCCTCCGCCCTCCTCCGATCTCTGACGCCGATGGAGCTTGGGTCCCGCCATTTAACATTACCTTCTGCCATTCATATAAAGGCCTTTCCCTTTGTTAAAATTGAGTTTTATTTTATTTCATTTATACAAAGGACCCTCCCAATCGCATCGGCGATTTCATATGTATCACTCTGCCCCGCTGCCCTCCGATCCCCGATGCCGATTGACCCTTTGGCCCACCACATTATATTCCGCCCCGTTCATAATAAAAGGCCTCCCCCTTTGTAAAATCAAATTTTGTTTTATTTCATATGTAAAAAGGTTTTCCCCAATCGCATCGAAGGAAGTTCATTGTGTTATACTCCGCTCCCTCTCTCGACCTCCCGATTGCGATTGCGATTATTCATACTTCGGTCCCACCTTAAAGGCCCTCCGCCCTTTCAAATGAAAAATCCTTCTTCCCTTTGTAAAAGCGAAAAATCATTTTTATTTATTTTCAAAGGGATTTCCCTGCTCCCTTATTGCGTTACCCATCGGACTTATGCCAATCGCATCAGATATTTTGGGCTTTGTTTAAAAAACATTCAACCCTCCGATCCCGATTGCGATGCGGACCTCACTTCCTTCCCTTTTCCCATTCAAAATTAGTTTTCTCCCTTCGCTAAGGCGTAATTTCATTCTATTTTATTTCAAAGGCATTTTATTAAAAAGTCGGTTTTCTTCAAACGAATAATGAAAAGCAACAGTCAGCCGGCCGCAAGCTAAAATAAAACAGAGATTGCTACATAAACAACAAAGTAGGAAATCTGTTTTCCGGATTGCCTATTTTTCCTTCATCGAGTATAACAGGGAATTTTCAAAGGGTCAAAATGTATTGCTGTTTCTTGTTTTTAGGGGCAGATTGTTGAATGTCCTTTCTATGATTAAATTTCTGTTCTTGAGCTGTTAAAAAAACTCCCTGTTTTTGTGGATCTATGTTCCCACAATTCAGCCTATTTAATGTAATTGTAAATAATTTGTAAACCACTCTGTAACTCAGAAGTAGGGGAATAGTGTGGAAAGAACGCTCTGCGCTCCATTGGACAGTTTGACAGGGAATTAATAAGAGATGCAACTCTGATTTGTGGGATCCATGTGGTATGAGTTTTAGCATTTGCTTCCTCCTTTGTTTCATATGTAAATTTGTTATGTTTCACCTTTCATCCATAAACATTTCACGTTGAATGCTTTCAAGATAGAAAGGTAGGATCCATTTTTATGCCCTGCCTTGGGAAATCATTCATACTCTATGCTTTTCTTCTGTTTGAAAATGATCCATTTTTATGCCCTTTTCAGCCCCTCACCAGTGTTTCCATCCCATCCTTATTTAAACTTAATTGCTAAAATTTCCTGCCTACCTTGCCCCATGAAATACCCTGTGTCCTGATTTAATTCCCCAGTTTCAACTGTCCCATTTTCTCCCACACATCCCTGAAAAATTCATTCATTTATTAAACTTTTTCCCATTTATATACCTAGCCTAAAATCAGTTCATTGTTGCACTTTGTTGAATATCCTTTCACGGAGAGAGCCCTCTCCTGACCTTGTACGGCTAGCTACAAGGCTGAGCGTGGTTTAGATGTTACCCTGTTTTTCCCTTTTCAGCCTGGGGTCCAGATCAGGTGCTAACATCTTTGGCGACCATACTGGGGACTAAAGCCGATCTGACTGTCTGCAAGCTTATATTCTCGGCGCTCATTGACTGTGTTTATTCTGTTTGAAGCAAATCATAGTCCGACCATCTGTTAATGAAGAATATCGAAACCTTTGTTTAAGGTTAGATCTCGGTTATATTGAACGCGATAAACCTTTACAAAGCTCTGTTATTGAAAGTAAAAAGCTTGGTTTTATTACCGGCGGAAAAATAATATTAGTGGGACCCAGCCTGAATTAACGAGCACTAAACCATGGTGTTAAACCACAGTTAAGCGCGGTTCGTTTACCACCGGTGGGTTTCGGGAAACCATACCGCCTATATTGCGCCGCTTTTGCCCTGGAGAAAAACCACTTCAAAAAAACGCGATCTAGTGATATAAGGGCACGTCATCTCCCCAATACCGCCCATATCGCGCAACTTTTCTGGGTTAAACTTAGGCCTTTGAAAAAACGCGATATTCGTAAGGATCGTCCGATCTAGAGAGCCTTGGATCCGATGGTAATCGCGCAGTGAAGTGCACGAGCGATAATCGAGGTATGATCTGGCGGATTTTGCATTATTTAATGTTTATTTGATTTATAAAAAGGCGAATAGTGGATGCGTGGGCCCCCGTTGAATGAAATTTATGTCGCGTTGGTAGCATAAAAGGGTTTATGTTCGAAGGTTGGTGTTTTTTTTATATCATTTGATATTGCGATCGGAGTAAGGCTCGCTTCAACCTTTACAAATTTGTTTGAGAAGGCGAACATTATTAAAACGCTGTTGAAAAAGAATATAACTACAACCACTTATTCCGCTGTCAATATATTTCGGGTATCAGAGTTTAAAGTCAGATCACCCCAGTAATATTTTTCCTTTGTAAATTTGTGGATTTTGGAAGATGATGTTCAGAGTCCGTTAGGCTGAAAATAGAATTTTGTACAGTAGAAATTTCCACCACACTAGCTTCAAGAAGATACAAGAGGGCTAATATAGATCCAAATCTTCTCCCTGTGTTTGAAAATCCAAATCTTATCCCAAGAATTATCAGAAGACAAGAAGGATCACTAAGTCCCAGACCTATCTTCAGATCCCATACTTGGCCCAGTGAGTGGTTTTTTGTAGAAGATCTTTCTTTTGATGAGAGTTTTGAGCTTTCTTTGTTTAGAAATAAGTCTGAAACTGCACTTGATGACACAATTTTAGATCCATAATTCCTTATAGATATTGAAGTTCAAAGAGAAAATTCCTCAATTGATGATTATATTCTGAATTCTCCTCAGTCATATATCACTGTAACTAATATCCTTGAGCATTCAGAGTCATCAGGAACAACATTTCCTCCTCCTAATTCATCAGCATTCCCATCAGTCAATTCTCAGTTGTCATCTCCTCCATCAACACCTCCCTTAAATCCCAGTAACACAAATACTGTTGTAAATCCTCCTAGAGTCATGGCTGCCCAGTATGCGCCCCTGGTTTTACCTCAGGGTCTCAATGACATGCCTGCTGATTATCAAAGTAAAATCCCTATCTTTGATGCCACTCAAAGCACTACAGCGCAACAACATGTTGATAAAATGAATGAATTTTTTGATCTTCATGAGGTAGAGGCAGAGAATGTAACTACCAGGTTGTTTGTTCAAATCTTCGGAGGTGAAGTTAGAAAGTGGTTTAGAGCCTTATCAGCAGGCTCAATTCGCACTTTGCAGGAGTGGCACACACAGTTTTTAGACCGGTGGGAGGTAAAGAAAAACCCACTCCAAATTTTGTCTGAATATGAGAACATTAAAAGAAATGTGGGTGAAACTGTACATGACTATTGTTTAAGATTCAATGATGTATACAATGCTATTCCAGCTAACTTGAAACCTCTTGTGGGTTTAGCCTTGCTTAAATTTCCAGATGGTTTCAATGTCGATATGGCATATCAGCTGCGAGAAAGAGATCCCACTACGCTCGAAGACATGCAGAAGATAGCTATAAGTGTAGAAGCTAATCTGCTAGCTAAAAGAGCACGCCCCAGAGTGGAAAAGAGAGTCACGGTGAAAGAGGAAGCCTCTCCTTTAGATAGAAAAATGGACACTCTGATCTGAATAGTTGAAAATATGGTTGACCGATTAACCATTACAGATAGACCTGAACCTCAAATGAGAAACCCGAATTTCAGAGGGCAGCAACCGCAATTCAGAATCAAACAGAGAGAATAGAGAGCGTAGGACCAAGCGCCACCACAGCAACAAATCAAAACTCCATTGTAGCAGAATTACGTTCAGGGAACAGATAGAGATGAGGATGATGATCCTCTTATTGAAGCCAATCATTTTTTCACAGCTGATGGTGCACCCATCTTTTTCATAGAAGATGAGGAATACACAGTGGCGACTCCAGACCTTCAAAGGGACGAAAATTTCATTTTGGCTAATGATGCAGTGTTAGAAGATGAATCCGATGATTACCAGAGAGGATACATGAATGCCTTATCGGCCCAAAAAAATCAATATTATCTAAGGAACAGAGATGTTCCGATCAGTCCCATTCAGAAGAGAAAAGAGCTCCAAATGAAGAATGATGCTCAGAAAAAAGGAAAAGAGCCGGCCGACCCTTCCTCCAGCAAAGCACCTTCAACAATTAACACAACAATCGAAAAGAATCAGCAGAGCGCAGCAAAAGAGAAAACAGAGAAGAAAGATCCTCCAGTTAAAGAGGTAGAAAAAACTCCTCCTTTTAATTTGGAGAATGAAATTTCTAAGCTGAAAGTGTCAATGCCTTTCACTGAGTTGGTGAAAAATAGTACTTATAAACACTAGGTGTCTAGAGTCTTGCAAATAGACTCTGTTTCTGATATGGTTAATGTTGAAGATGATTACCCTGAACTCATCTTTGGTCTAGCTTCAGAAGATCAATCTAAAGAAAGTGAAGTCCCCCCCTTTTACCTGAGTCTTAGGTTGCATGAGTTCATCTTGCATAATGCTATGTTGGACTCCGGAGCCTCCCATAATTTGATGCCCAAGGCCGTCATGGAGAAGTTAGGACTTGATATTATCTGCAAATACCATGATTTTTATTCCTTTGACTCAAGTAGGGTCCATTGTATTGGTCTTATCAAAGACTTGGTAGTGTCTTTAGATCAAATCCAAGCCAAGAATGTCTTGATGGATGTAGTTGTTGCCGATGTTCCACCACGGTTTGGAATGCTTCTATCTAGGTCTTGGGGTGAAAAACTTAAAGGAACCATGCAGCTTGACTTCTCTTATGCCACCATCCCCGTGTTTGGCCAGTTGAGAAAACTATATAGGGAGAAGAAAATGAAATATATGATCACTAGAAAAGACAAGCCAGTTAATCATCCCATTAATGTTGTCCACACAGATTTAGAGTCCTTTGTATTACATTCAGATGGTGGTTTGAATGATGAGAATGTTCAGTTGGTACAAGTAGATGAAATACCTGAGATTTCAGGGAATTTCAGGGAAGTCCTCAAACAGGAAAAAGATAAAGCAACAAGTACTTCTGAGCCTCTTGCCTGCCAACAGCAAAAGGATAGTGAACAACATAAAGACGCATATATCAGCCAAGGTAAATAAGAGAAAGAAACAAAATTTCAACGTCTACAAGAAGAAGAAGAAGTCCTTTGGAGCATGGATTTTGATGGAGCTATTGGTAAGGATGGAGCTGGTATTGGAATATGGATTCGAATCCCTGTTTTCCAGCCTGAAAAGGTTCCTAGTAATGTTAGAGTATGTGCTTATAAGTTGGCTTTTGACTGCTCTAACAATGAAGCAGAGTATGAAGCTTTGATTTCAGGTCTGAAAATTCTGAAGAAGTTAAATGCAAAAAGGATTTCTGTCTATGGAGATTCATAGCTGATAATCACACAGGTCAAAGGAGAGTACCAAGCAAAGCATCTACGATTGAGGGCATACAGAAATGCAGTCTTGGATATCTTGAAGACCTTCCCTGAGTACACTTTGACAGGAGTACCCAGGATGCAGAACATCATTGTTGATTCTCTTGCCACTAATGCAAGCAATTTGAAGATTTCGATGAACTCCAGCAACAAGTTTGAGATCCATGTCAAACATAGGCCTGCTGTTCCTGACAATTTAAGGTATTGGAAAGTGTTTTGGGATGACAATGAGATTAATGCTTTTTTGTAGAGTGATGGAAAATTTAAAGACACTCCAATAGAAGGTGAGTATGAGGTTGATGATCAAGAAATGGAAGCAAATCAGATGGACATTTTGCAACTAAAAGATAATGTAATTCCTAGAGGTCTTATACCTTTAGAGGAGCTTTTTGATTAGGACGATGTTGCAAAGAAACCAAGCTTGGTGCCTACTGAGAAAGGGGTTGAAGATCTAAATCTTGGAACAACTGACAAGCCCAAGTTTGTGAAGTTGTCAAAGGCATTGTCCCCTGAGGTAAATGAAAAGTATGTTAAGTTGCTTTTTGAATTTTCTGATGTGTTCGCATGGGATTATTTAGATTTGAAGGTGTATGACAAGAACATAATACATCATACTATTCCCATCAAGCCGGATCAGAAGCCCTTTAGACAGAAGCTAAGAAGAATCAATCCGAAGCTGCTACCATCCATTGAAAAAGAGGTAAACATATTGTATAAAGCTGGTATCATTGTTCCTATTAGATTTTCTGACTGGATTTCAAATTTGGTCCCGGTACATAAGAAGACATGAGAGATAAGATTGTGCATAGATTTTCAGAATTTGAATAAGGCATCCTTAAAGGATAATTATCCAATTCCGAAGATGGATCATATTCTGCAGAGAGTAGTTGGAGCATCTAGGATGTCACTACTTGATGGCTACTCGGGCTATAATCAGATCTTGGTGCACGAGAAAGACCAAGACAAAAATGCCTTCACAACACCCTGGGGAACCTTCCAGTATGCCAAAATGCCATTTGGACTGAAGAACGCTAGAGCGACTTTCCAGCGAGAAATGGACATTGCTTTTGCCAATGAAAAAGATGTTTTTCTTGTGGTTTATTTGGATGATCTGACAGTGTTTTCTGGTTCTGATGATGAGCATTTGCACCATTTGAGAGTTGTTTTTCAGCGATGCAGAAAATTTGGGATTTCTCTCAATCCCAAGAAGAGTCCTTTTGTCATGGATGAAGGCAAGTTGCTGGGGCATATCATCTGTAAAGATGGTATTCGCATTGATCCATCTAGAGTGGAGGCAATTCAGCACATAGACCTTCCACGGAACAAAAAGGAGATTCAGGCATTTAATGGCAAGATGAACTTCTTCGCAGATTTATACCCAATTTGGCTGAACATCTAAGAGAAATGACTAATATGTTGAAGAAGGATAACACTGTCAAATGGAGTGAGGAAGCTATCAAATCATTTAATCTGGTAAAGTTTGCTTTGTCCAATGCCCCAGTCTTGATTAGTCCTGACTACACTCAAGACTTTATCATTTTTTCATTTGCTTCAGAGCATACTATGGATGTTGTTTTGATGCAAAATAGAGATCAGGTTGAGAAGCCAATTGCCTTTTTTAGTAGGACTATTAGAGATGCTGCCTTGAGGTATAATATTATTGAAAAACAAGCATTGGCTCTTATAAAGGCATTAAAGGATTTTAGGGTCTATATTCTGCATTCACATATTATAGCATATGTCCCTAATGCAGCAGTGAAGGATGTATTGATGCAAACTGATTCAGAAGGTCGAAGAGGTAAATGGATAGCAACCATGTTGGAGTACGATTTGGAGATCAAACCCACGAAGTTGATCAAAGGCCAAGGCTTGGAAAAATTAATGGCCCAATCAAATCTGCGTGCCCTAGATATAAACCTCATAACAGCAATGTCAGAGGATGAAGATGAAGGTTTGCTTGTTCCAGTTTCAGATATTTTTCTACAATCACCATGGTATTTAGATATTGTTTATGTCCTTCAGCACCTTTCACCCCCTCCAGGAATGTCTAAAAGCAAAGGTAGATTGTTGAAACTTAAGTCTGCTAAATATTGTATTTTAAAAAGTGCTCTTTATTGGAAAGATCCTGGAGGCATTTTTCTCAATTGTTTGGTTGAAGAAGAAGCTCAGAAAGTAATGCATGATTTTCATAAAGGTGATTGTGGTGGTCATTTGTTTTGGAAAACTACAACTAACAAGGTGTTGAGAGCAGGATATTATTGGCCCACTTTATTTTCAGATTTATATAAAACAGTGATGAGTTGTCATGAATGTCAAATTTTCCAAAGGAAGAAGAAATTGCTGCCTCTTCCTTTGAAACCAGTTACAGTAAACGCTCCCTTTCAGCAGTGGGGACTCGATTTCATAGGAGAAATCCATCTCGCGTCTTCAGCACAACATCGATGGATATTAACAAGTACGAATTACTTTAATAAATGGATCGAGGCCATTCCAGCGAGGCAAGCAACTGATACAGTAATTATTCAATTTCTTGAATTGAATATTTTATCTTGTTTTGGCTGCCCATACAAAATTATAACAGACAACGCAACAACGTTCAGAGCTAAGAAGATGGTCGATTTTTGCGATAAATACAATATCGTGTTGGGCCATTCGACAACGTATTATACACAAGGAAACGTCCTAGCAGAATCATCTAACAAATCGCTGATAAATATAATCAAGAAAACGCTGGAGGCAAACAAAAGAAACTGGCATCGCAAGCTCATCAACGCTCTGTGGGCAGACAGAGTTAGCAGTAAGAAATCCATAGGTATGTCACCTTTTGAATTGGTTTATGGTACCGATGCTGTCTTTCCTACATCACTTATAGTTCCAGTTATGAGATTATTGCAAGAAGGTGGCAACGAAGACGATGGAAATCAGCGAATGATAAATCAAATGAACCACCTTCAGAAAACAAGAAAGGAAGCATCACAGAATGTTATTCAATTGCAGGAGAAGATTAAAAAGATCTATGACCAAAAGACCAAAGCAGAAAAATTCCAGTTGGATGATGTAGTGTTGAGATGGGATGCAAGAAATGAGGACAAGGGAAAGCATGGTAAGTTCGACAACCTTTGGAAAGGACCATACAAGATTTTAGCATACAGGGGACATAATGCTTTCTTGCTTTTAGAAATGGATGGCCAAGATTTTCCTAGAGGAGCAGTGAATGGTAGGCTCTTGAATCACTATCATTATTGAAGGCAATGGAATAGAAACTATGTCACAAAATCATTGTATATACCATGTTATTTTTGATTAGAGTTCAAGTACACAATCATTGAAGTTCGGGGCTCGAGGTGAAGGCTATAAAACTTGAACGATGTGTGTATGGTTTGGATTTATTTCAGTTTTTAGTCTTAGTCTTGAGTCAGAGTCAGTCTGCATAGTGTCAGTTTTCAGTATTTTTGATTCCATGCCCAATGGATAAGGCTACTTGGTCTACGGTGTTCTTGGCACCTCCAAGGAGCTACCATCCCAATTGGAGCCAATGTTAGTGTCAGTCTAGTCATGCTGCCATCAATGATCAAAATTTCTCTTTTGCATTTGCATATTAGGAATCCCATACCAATAAATTTCACCATTCCGCTAGGTCATGGATTCATTGATGGTAGTGAATTTTCATCAGTTTCCCCTCATGTGAAACTTGCTGATTCTCTGCTCTATGGTCTTTAGTCATGAGTCAATTTCACTCTCAAAATCATGTTAGTAGGTCATAGGATGAGTCTCATTAGGTTCTAGGATCTCACCATGGTCAAATTAATAAGTCAAGTGTCAACAAATATCAGCAAGGTCATGAGGAAGTCAATAAACTCAAAGTCACAACACTTGCAAGATCAAAGAGATGTTTTATTCAGTTTGATGTAATTTTCACCTCAAAATCATGTTTTGAGGTGAAAACATGATACTTTGCTTTTATGATAATTCATTATGTAATTTTATGTTAGCATATGTAATAAGTCACATTTTAGAAGCTTCCATCTCCACAAAAGTTATCACCCTGCCATTCAGAGAGGTTTTCCACAACATGTTCAACATCAAATCATGTTCCAAGTAGATTCAGCAGAAAGAGCCCGTAAAGAGCTTTCCAACGGTATACTACACTCTAAAAACTGACTTCTGGATTAAAATTTATGCCTAAGTGAAGTAAAAGTCCTCTACACCCTAACCCTTCCCCTTTTTCCCTCCTCTCCCTTAAACTTTATATTATTAAAGTTTATTATTTTCTCTTATAAACCCCTTTTTCCCCTTCCGATTACAAAATCGAATTATAAAATCATTTAAATACATATGTGATTTATTTCATAACCACTTCCCCACCATTTCCCTAAACTTTATAATAAAGTTTATGTATATAAATCCCCGCCATTCCCAAACCACTTCCCCTCCATCCTTTGAAACTTTATAATAAAGTTTGAAGTGTTATATTATAAAACCCCGCCCTTTCCATCACATCACAAATATTAATATGTGTGCCCCAATTGGCCCATAGCAAAAAACTCCGATGCGATTATGATAAGTCTTTTCCGATGGAACCTCGCCCGACGAAATCTTGACCGTCGATCCGATCAATGATTTGACGGACTGAATACAATCGGCGCATTCAAATTAGCCCCTCCGATTGACTCCTCCCGATGGCCAACTCCCAATTACTCCCGCGCTGTCGATCTACCCCCTTCGATCCGACGACCCATAGCCAATCGGACCATCCCAATCGGTGTTGTTAATTAAACCTTCCCTTCGCCCTCCTCCGATCTCCGATGCCGATGGATCTTGGGTCTCGCCATTTAACATTACCTTTCGCCATTCATATAAAGGCTTTTCCCTTTGTTAAAATTGAGTTTTATTTTATTTCATTTATACAAAGGACCCTCCCAATCGCATTGGCGATTTCATATGTATCACTCTGTCTCACTCCCCTCTGATCCCCGATGCCGATTGACCCTTTGGCCCACCACATTATATTCCACCCCGTTCATAATAAAAGGCCTCCCCCTTTGTAAAATCAAATTTTGTTTTATTTCATATGTACAAAGGTTTTCCCCAATCGCATTGGAGGAAGTTCATTGTGTTATACTCCGCTCCCTCTCTCGACCTCCCAATTGCGATTGCGATTATTCATACCCCAGTCCCACCTTAAAGGCCCTCCGCCCTTTCAAATGAAAAATCCTTCCTCCCTTTGTAAAAGCGAAAAATCATTTTTATTTATTTTCAAAGGGATTTCCCCGCTCCCTTATTGCATTACCCATCGGACTTATGCCAATCGCATCAGAGATTTTGGGCTTTGTTTAAAAAACATTCAACCCTCCGATCCCGATTGCAATGCGGACCCCACTTCCTTTCCCTTCCCTTTTCCCATTCAAAATTAGTTTTCTCCCTTCGCTAAGGCGTAATTTCATTCTATTTTATTTCAAAGGCATTTTATTAAAAAGTCGGTTTTCTTCAAACGAATAATGAGAAGCAACAGTCAGCCGGCTGCAAGCTAAAATAAAACAGAGATTTCTACAGCAGCAGCAAAGTAGGAAATCTGTTTTCCGAATTGCCTATTTTTCCTTCATCGAGTATAACAGGGAATTTTCAAAGGGTCAAAATGTATTACTGTTCCTTGTTTTTAGGGGCAGATTGTTGAATGTCCTTTCTATGATTAAATTTCTGTTCTCGAGCTATTAAAAAATCTCCCTGTTTCTGTGGATCCATGTTCCCACAATTCAACCTATTTAATGTAATTGTAAATCATTTGTAAACCAGTTTGTAACTCAGAAGTAGGGGAATAGTGTGGAAAGAATGCTCTGCGCTCCATTGTATAGTTTGACAGGGAATTAATAAGAGATGCAGCTCTGATTTGTGGGATCCATGTGGTATGAGTTTTAGCATTTGCTTCCTCCTTTGTTTCATATGTAAATTTGTTATGTTTCACCTTTCATCCATAAACATTTCTTGTTGAATGATTTCCAGATAGAAAGGTAGGATCCATTTTTATGCCCTGCTTTGGGAAATCATTCATACTCTGTGTTTTTTTTCTGTTTGAAAATGATCAATTTTTATGCCCTTTTCAGCCCCTCACCAGTCTTTCCATCCCATCCTTATTTAAACTTAATTGATAAAATTTCCTTGCCTACCTTTCTCCATGAAATACCCTGCGTCCTGATTTAATTCCCCAGTTTCAACTGTCCCATTTTGTCCCACACATCCCTGAAAAATTCATTCATTTATTAAATTTTTTCCCATTTTTATACCTAGCCTGAAATCACTTCATTGTTGCACTTTGTTGAATATCCTTTCACGGAGAGAGCCCTCTCCTGACCTTGTAGGGTTAGTTACAAGGCTGAGCGTGGTTTAGATGTTACCTTGTTTTGCCCTTTTCAGCCTGGGGTCCAGATCAGGTGCTAATAGGTGGCATTGCTTGAGTTAAAGGTACTTACTTGTCACATTATCAGTGGTGGATAAAAACTCATGGTTAACCATGTTAGTGCTCTAAGTACTTTTAAAGTCATAAAGTAAAGTATTCATAATAAATGTTATTTCACACTTTTTGAATAAAATATTATTATTGTCATTTCATATTTTTTAAAAGAAACAATGCATATCCCTACACAATCTTAATGTATTTACACACTTTTCAATAAATATTATATTTGTATATTTTCAAATATGTATTTTTAAATTATTTATTCATCTCATTTTATTTAATATTACAATTTCAAATTAATTATAAGTTAATAGTTATACATATGAAATCAAAATAAATAAAAATGTAACCTTGTAATTTTAGAATAAATCAAATCTATAAATAATATCATTATTATATTAATAGCAATATGAACATATTAAAATTAAAGAAACAAAACATTTTAGTTTTGTAGGAGGAAAAAAGGTATAATAGTTTTGTATGTTGAAAAAATATATATTAGATTCAACATAATTTACGAAAAAAATATTAAATTTCAATATATATAAGTCTTATATTATACTTATAAATATAAATTAAATTTATTTCAATACTTTTTTTTTCTTTAATTTAAAAAAAAAACTCATTTCATTTCATTATGAATATATTAATATTATATAATATTATGAAAAATAATCTAAATGTTTTAAAATATATATTATGTTCATTTTTATATTATATACTATTTATTCTTTTGTTATAAATCAAATCAATTCAATATATGATATAAAATTCATACATAAAATAATATATTATATTATTTTTATATAGTATATTAATTACATGTTATTAAATAATTTAAATAATATAAAATTTAATTAATAGTATATTCTATAATTAAAAATTTATGAATTTATATTTATATTTTATTTTAAGTTATTTAAGTACAAATAAAAAATGCATTAGTTGTGTAATGATAATGAATTTTTCTTGAAAATATCATTCTTATTTATAGTCACATCAATACAAATTTATTTATTTATTTATTTTTTTGTAAATAAGATTAATTCTATTAAGAAATCATATAGTACAATGAGTGATTACAATCATGAGTAGCAAAAATCAGGGAATCGAAAATGATAAACTATCAACCTCGGTCTCGAAGAGAAGCCATGGACTAAGCTAAAGGATCATAAAAAAGACCACACAGAATAACAGAAATCAGTGGGCTAGACCAGAGAGTCTACCGAGAATGGGACGAAGCTTCTACACGACATTTTTTCCCTTTTTTCTTACTGATTTTGACCCAACCGCTGTTGGATGGATGGGCTGGAACCAATTGCAGACCATTCTGCGTAGAAGGCGGAGTCTCCTTGTCTGAATCAGATGAGGAAGACTCATGAGTGTGTTTCTGTGAAATTGAAGGTTCAGAGGGCTCCTCAGGACTAGCTAAAGGCGAGTCCTTTGTGTGCTCAAGATCCTTCCCATCCGCTTCAATTTCCTCTTCATCCAAGTTGAAGGAGTCTATGTCATCCATAGGGGGTGGATCACATGGTTTCCAACTTTTGGATTTTGACTTGTGAGTGGTGTTCTTCTTTTTGGCGATGAACGCAACACATGTATTCTGAAGGTGCCCTGTCTGATAACAATGGCGACATTGGAATGCAGTGTTCTCAAAGTCCAGAGTCTATGTCCAATGAAAATCCCCAACTTTGAGGTTGATTTGATCTAGAAGACCTTTGCTTATGTCTATTTCAGCACGCAAATTCTGCTGAAGATGTATATGCCTTTCTCCCCTCTAGAGGTATCTGTTGCCAGGAAAATTATTTATTAATTTTATTTTGGTACAACTTTTGAATTGAATTTAACCATCATTACATGGATTTTGGTGCAAAAAGTGAATTGTAAATTCATAAATATTATTTGATTGATTTAACTATTATTTTATTATTTCCTTAGGAGGCCCATTTTAGACCTCAAAATTCCCCTAATGCATAGCGAATGGGCTTGAGCTTTTTACCTTCTCCTTGCATCCTTTCTTTGCTTATGTGCAACTATACTTCATCTCCTTCTTGAAACTTGTGGTCAACTCTATGTTTGTCATGCCTCTCCTTGCATTTGCTTTGAAACTTCTCAAGCTGTTCTTGAACTTCTTGATGAATAATCTGAATTTGCTCAATGAAATTTCGAGCCTTGTTAATATCACTATGCCCATTAATTGCAACATCCTTCTCAAATATGAAGTCTAATGGCGTTTTCGGCAAATACCCAAAGCAGGCTTCAAAAGTTGAAGTATTTGTAGAAGAGTGCTTTGCCCGGTTGTAAGCGTGCTGAATGTAATGCAGTTGTTCATCCCATAACTTGGGATGTTTGCTGCAATATCCTCTCAATAGATGCACAACAGTTCTGTTCACCACTTCGGTTTGGCCATCATTTTGTGGATGAAAAACAATACTCTTTTTCAACTTTGTGTCCATCATATTCCAAAGATTGGACCAAAAATTCCCAACGAACCTGGAATCCCTGTCACTAACAATAGAAGTCGGAAATCCATAATTAACCCATACATGTTGAAAATAAAGTTCAACAATTTGTTCATGAGTAATGGTTTTCTAACATGGCATAAGTATACACATTTTACTGAATCTATCCACAACTACATAAAGATAATCATGCTGTTTTATTGACATAGGTACAAAGTCCATGGAGACACTCTCCCATGGCCTTGATGGTACCGGTAGTGGCGTGTACAAACCAAAATTCCTATTGCTAGGCTTGCTTATTGCACACATAGAACAACCTCTTATAAAACTTGACACACTATCTATTATGCGAGGCCAATAGCAATACCTATGTAGATGCGCCACTGTTTTGCTTACCCCAAAGTGTCCAACAATAAGAGACGAATGAACCTCTCTCATGACACTCAGTCTCTTTCCTTGTGGTATACACAGTTTGCCCAAATGAAACAACAAATTGTTATGCATGTAATAATTATTTTTCCCAACTTGATTCCCTTCACTCAAACTAACATACACATCTTGAAAATCAACATCAGATGCATACTGTTCTATGTAACTCTCATGTACAATAGAATCATTTTAAAGTAAAATAGAAGCACTTATAATTGGTCTTGAAAGCATATCGGCAACTTTATTGAAAATACCTTTCTTATACCTTATAACCAAGTGAAACTGTTGAAGAAATCCCATCCACTTTAAATGTCGTGATTGCTGCAATTTTGTTTGCGACTGCAAGTACTGTAATGGTTGGTGATCGGTATGTATAATCGTCTCTTTACCCATAAAGTAGTGTTTCCACTTCTTGACACTTTGTACCAACACATACAACTCTTTGTCATACGTAGGATAATTAGTTACAGCACCATTGAATGTTTCAGAATGAAAAGCGATAGGCTTACCATGCTGCAAAAGTACTGCGCCCATGGCATAATCACTAGCATCGATTTGTATCTCGAATGGCTGTCTCAAATTCGGTAATGCAAGGACTAGAGCTGAACTGATATTTTATTTTAAAGCTTCAAAAGCTTGTTGTTGTTTGCCTCTCCATTGGAAGCCTTTCTTCACACTTGTCACTGCATGCATAGGAGCTGCTATGGTAGAAAAGTTAGCAATAAACTTTCTCCAATACTGAGCTGCGCCTAAGAAAATTCTTACCTCAGATACTGTTTTGGGAGTGGGCCAATTCACAATGGCTTCCACTTTAGAAGGATCAATTCCCAACTCGCCTCCTCCTACAATGTGTCCCAAATAAACCAGAGAAGTCTTTCGAAATTCACACTTTGACATATTAGAAAATAATTTCTCTTTCTTCAAAACATCAAGCACCCTTTTTACATGCAAGACATGTTCTTCTCTTGTTTTGCTGAAAATAAGTTATCATCTAAATAAAAAATCACAAAGTCATCAAAAAATGGATGCAAAAAATTATTCATAACACGCATGAAAGTTGCCGGTGCATTACAAAAACCAAATGACATAACCAACCACTCAAAGAGTCATTGTTTGGTTTTGAATGCAGTCTTCCATATATCACTTTCTACAATTCTTACTTGATGATATCCACTTCGTAAATCTAACTTAGTGAAAATTTTTGCTTCTTTTAGCTGATCTAGCAAATCATCTATCCTTGGGAGTGGGTATCGATTTTTTACCGTTATCTTGTTCAAAGCTCTGAAAGTATACACACATGCGCCAAGTACCATCTTTCTTCGGAATTAAGACTATGGGTGAACCACATGGCGAAGTGCTTGGCCTTATGAGCCCTTGTCCAACATGTCCTTGATTTGCCTCTTTATTTCAACATTCTCCATTATCGACATGCGATACATGCCGGTGTTTGGAAGAGGACAATCTTGGTGCAACTGAATCTCATGTTGAATCTATCTTTTTGGAGGCAATCCTGTTGGCTCCTGAACATCTCATGATGTGGATCAACTACATCATATAAGTTTGGCTTCAACTTAGGATCACAATCCTCAAATGGTTCATGATTAACATCAGCTTTAGGCTTAATCATTAGAAGAAAAAAATTCTTACTTGAATTCACTAGACTCTTTGTCCAACATTTACCATTGCAATATTTGTCTTCTTGCGATGTGCTCTAACAATGTGCTCCTTGCCATATTTGAATAAATGGTATTTGTTCTCATGGCGATGGAAGATCTCTTTCCCTGTCATACAAGTAAGGACTTCCCAACACAATACCTGTAATATCAAGAACCACATCTAATTCAACCGTGTCAACAAAATGTGCAATTATTGCAAAGCGCAATATGTACTCCTTTGAAACCTGTAAATTTGCATCCTTACAAATCCACCCAAGTGGATATGGTTTTGGATGTGGAATGGTCTCAAGATTAAGTTTCTTAACTGAGTCTTCAGAGATTAAGTTTGTTTGTGACCCACTATCAAACAATGTGTCAATATTGGTATGTTTGGATATGACCCTCACATGAAACAGTTCAATTCTCTCTTCTTCATTTGGAGCTTGTATGTGACAGTTTGATGTACTAGTACTGGGTTTTGTTTCAATTTCTTTCCCCTTCATTTTCTTCAATCCCATGGCTGTAATTTTTGATTCATCACCTGAATCCTCTCCTAAGTCATGTTGATTTGTAGCTGCATTTTTTTGGTTGCCTTTGTTATTATTATACTTGGGTCTCTTTTCAAGATGTAATTTCCAACAATTTTTCTCTTTATGGCCTTCTTTTGAACAATGTTTACAAACCACTTTTTCTCCCTCTTTCTTGACAGAAGCATTCTTTTTCCCCTTACCTTTTGAGGTCTTCTCTTTGTTTTTCCCTTTAAAAGGTTTCTTCCTACTCTCATCAATAATGTTTTTCCCTCTTGCTTCTAAATGTGTGGTCTGAACACAAACTTCATCTAAGCTTGTAGGGTTAAATACGAGAATAATATGTTTTAGGTAGCTATGTAAGCTTCCTATGTACTTGAGTAAAGTATCTTGGCTCTGAAAATCTACCTCTAATAAGAGAGCTCTAAAATTTTTCCAGTTCATCATGGCTTTTTGCATATGAACTAATGGATAAAACTATTTTTTTTATTGCAGTAATGAAATCATTCCATGACAAGATAATATTACCATGCTTATTGATCTCCTCCTTTGTCTTGGCTTCCCACCAAACAAGAGCTGCACCTTCCATCCTCAATAAAGCTAGTTGGATTTTGGTATCATTATCATGAAGGTTCTGAATTCTCAAATAGACCTCCAATTGCCTAATCCAATTATCAAGCTTTTATGCATTGACTTCACCATTAAACATTGGCAATTCAAACTTAACATCAAGTTTTAGAAAATGAATTTTACCAGTGTTCTTTGACTTGTATGGATGATGTACTGAAGATTAAGTAGAGGATGATGAGGATGAAGATGAGGGTGATGATGGTGACTTTCCATTGTCTCCATTTCCTCCATTGCCATTCTTTGATTTATCTTCATATTTTTGAACTCTTGATGATCCCTAACCTTCCTTTTGAAGTTTGGATCCTTCTCCTTCTAGTCTCTCATTCTTTTCTTGGTAAAGGACTCTCACCATTTCAGTCATGTCAAGGAATGCTTTCGTGAACACTCTTTTTTCTTCTTTGGGATCCACCTCTTCATGGATTTCTTCTTCTCTTGGAGGCATGCTTAATGCTACTTCTACTTCTTTTGGAGGTGAAATAGGTGGTGGAGAATGTGGCAATATTTCCCCCCTTTGCTGTGGCTCACTTTGAGAACCTCTTTCTTCCACCAATTTGCCTTCTCCTCTTTTAAGCTTGAGCCTAGTAAGCATGTGAACACTTGCAAACAGTTAAAAAAATCTTTGCACAAAAAATCACCAGAGATTAAACTCTAGCTCTGATACCAACCTGATTTGAAAGGAGTGTATTAGTTTGCTGTGCTAAGTGTCCTTTCAGTATTAAAAAACATGTACAATTTGTCTCCTTTTGTTTGCTTAAGGAATGAGTATTTTAACCATGAAACATAGATGAATTTGTGAGTTTTAAGTATGAAAATAAGCCTAAATAACATTGTACAACAATGTGTAACAAAGAAATAACATCACACATAAGTTTTACACATTAGGCATGATGAATCAGTTCACCCCTCCTAGGCTACATCTGTTGGTCCAACTCCTAATGGCGTGTCCCTCTTTGTCATTATGATCAAAATTTCAAATACATGTGTTTACAAGCCTTTAATGGTTGTTTTATCTGCACCAGTGGCTCCAGAATGCTCCAATTAGTCTAGGTAGACTCTTGTTTCACCCAAATTGGTCGAAAATTGACCTCCCAAAGCTTTTTCCCAATAACTCCTACAAAACCTCCACTAAAAGTGGAGACTGCACTTAACTGCTGCTAAAAATAGCAAAAACTACGAAAATTGGTTGGCGCGCTAATTTTCTGCCAGCTCTAACCACGAGTTTTAAATGTTATGGTTAAGAGGGAGGGGGAGGGGGTGCCCACATGCCAACCCCACAACCCCCGCGGTTAGTCTAACCGCTCAGCGGAACTACCACGATACTGTGGTTCACTCCTTTGGAATTGGAGTTAGAACCAGAGTTAAACAAGCCGTAACTGCCAGATAATATTTATTGCATGGTTGCATGTGATATGGTTTGTATCGCTGCCGGAGTTACGATTGAAAACTTATAACAAATATCATGGGTAATGTAATCTATGACATGTGAACAAACGTTTGGGCCACCGGTGGGTTGGCACTGCTGGCGGCCCACGAATGTTTATAAAACATGAATAGTGCTGACGCACTATAGGTGTAAGCAATACGTTGTAGCCCGGATGGTAGATACCCTTGTGTGCGTGTTGGAGGTCGCGAGGTCGAACCCCCCGGACGCCAAACCATAATTTTGATCAACTATCTAGGGGACACATGGCAGCCTTCGGGCTGGCCACGCGTCACCCGTCCAACGAGCCATAAAAAAAAACGTACACATCCATCCAACGACCCAAATAAAACATGTAAATCTCCATCCAACGATCCAGAAACAACCATGTCACGATCTGATTGGATTTGAGAAAAGGGAATATTCCTAGTATATGCCACCTGCTGACTATACCTGCATGCTGACTGGGCATCTCAGTGACCCAGTCACAAAAATTTTAGCTGTTTAGGAAAACAAACAGAACGCGATATCTTCCTCACACGACATCGATTTTTTGAATTGTTCACGGCGCCAGAATCACTACGACGAGACCTTTTCGGTCACTCACGTTCGGTAGAGTTTCAAGCACTTTCAATTTTGAGCTTAACACATGATCTCCTAATCAACCAGAATTGTAATGTAGGCTTGCAGCCACAACAGATGTGTCACACACCCTCACAAATGGATATATATTGGACAGACTTAGAGTTCATTTCATCATCCACTCATCACACACTTTCTCTTGTGTCTGATTGGTTCGATCATGATTTGGAGGCTTCTCTTCTCACACGTGTGGAACAACAGCTAGGGTTTCTGTATGGATCTGTCTAGGGTTTCAGCGTAGGTTTGACCAGCGTTGAATTTGGTCAACACTTGGTCCATTTGATCTCAAAATCCACCAAAATTTTGAGTTTTGAAGTCCAAATTATTTGACACAAAAATCGAGGCTAAACGTTGATCTTTGACTTGATGCATTGACTTTTAGATACTACTATTTTGCATTGACCGTTGACTAGACAACGTTGACTTTCGTTGACTTTGATTTGACTTTTGTGGAGCTATTTTTAGGGTTGTGTGACACTTCTGGTTGGCTAACTGTGAGGATACTTTGATGGTTGAAGCATCCTGTTGACCTCTGTAACGCACCACAATACATATATTTTGCTGATCAAGTTAAGTGTTATTTTGGCTTGTCTTCTGTCGATCTATTGGTATGTTCTATCAACATTTTACTTTCATGTTTATATGATTGCTATTTGGAATCAGGTTTGAAGTAAAGTTGCATCAAACATAGAACATCTTTGAAAATTTACATGGTATCAGAGCTAAGGTGAAGACAAAGCCCAAGTTTGTGTTAAGAGCAATCACTGAAGAAGTAGCATTTGTCAGGACCCATGGGTACCTAAAATTATAATGGCTTCAAAGCTGATGATAAGTTGACTAGCACGTATGACTATCATGCTTGGAAGATCAAGAGGTCATGGACTATGTGTAGGGTAAAATTCAAGAGCCTCCATCATCTGCACCTGCTGCCGCAAAATCGAAGTATAGAAAAGGGGAAATCAATGCTAAGCTGATTATCCCGGATTCCATCCACAAAAGTCTGGTTGCTTACATCTCTAAGCTGGGCACATCTAAGGAGATGTATGATGAGTTGGTCAATATTTTCAGGGCTAACAATGAAAATCAAGTTCTTTTTCTAAGAACCAATTGAAGAATCTCAATAAAGACAAGGATGAATCTTTTCAAACCTATTTTCTGAAGTTGACGATGTTATGAATATAATTCATAACAAATAGAATAAATACAAATAAATATAATTATTAATAGTTAAATAAGGATTATGTTAAGTAGTCATTAAGTTAGTGAAAATGCATGTCTAAAAGACATGCCTAGTCATGAAAGGCCATCTGCGTAGGTATATATGCAGGGCCTTATTGTAACATTCATATCATCACTTATACATTATATATATAATAAATTATTATTACGAATACCTTTTTTGTATTTTCCAATTAAGTCAACAAGCTTATGTTTTTTGTTGTTCCATTTGGTATCAGAGTGGTTCGGTTGTGAATGCCTTCCGCTGCTGTTGGCTGCCTTTAGCTGTTACACGCGGTGCTTTTGCCACCACCGTGGTACTGCTGCCACATTCAATGTTCCTTGAAATTGCTGCCGCTCAATGTATTCATCAATATCGATGCCCGATTTCAGCAAAAGGTTGATCAATGATCAATAACTCTGATGAATTCACTAAAAGATTAATCGATCTTGAGGATAAGGTTATAGGACATTATGACGACATCAAAAAACTTCAAGACACGAGAAGTCGGATAGAAAGACAAATTTGGAAAAACCATAGCGAGTCCACAAACAATCATAACAAAGCAATGCAGAAGTTAAACGCCATTTGCGACAAGATAAATCTAACGCAAGAACAAATATTCCTGAATATTGGACATGATCAACAGAACAATTCAGCCGATTCAGTGAATTTAGAAGAAAATCATGAAGAATCACTACATTCTGCAGAAGATCAATTTATGAAAATTTCAGATTCAAATGAAGATGACGTGAAGGAAGAATATTTTAAGAGACAAGAAGATGAACAATATCATAACAATGAGGAAGAAATTAATGATAATGAAGATGACATTTTGGAAGAAGAAAAATGAGATTATGGAAATGAGTAGGAAGATAGAGAAAACCATAATGATGATGATGCTCGCATTGCCACTCAAAGTTCTTATAATGAGATAGTAAAAGAAGCTTGCCAGACTGTGGCAGGGAGGCTCTGCAATGTAAGAGAGAAGGTATGGACATTTCCAAAGCATTCATTGGATGATATTTTATATTCTTTGACCATCATATCTTCACTTTCTATAGATGTTGAGATTATTCCACCAATAGTAGTGCCAGAATCTTGGGCCACAAGAAATCTTAGTAGTTGGAAGTTTGTCCAATCAGAGTTAAAATATGGAAAAACTCCCTCAACCATACAATCCATATGGCAAGAAGAGAAGCATATGTTAGGGACTAATTCTGGAATAAATATACATAAAATTAAATTTAGGATGTTTTTACATGGCAATAGGAAAATTATAGTTAAATTTGAATATCAATCCCAATTGGTAGTAACTTTTCCTGGTATTCCAAAATATGAATGGTTTTCTAAGGAAAGGTCATGGGTAATTCATGTTTCTTCTTTAGGAGTTGCAGAAACAACTCTTGCCCAATTCAACATTGTGAAAATTTCAAGCAAAGGTTATTGTTTTGTAAAATTTATTAATGTCAATTGCCTTGCACCAAGGGCCAAGCACCATCTTTGTAAATACGAACTTACTCCCAAAACTCTAAGGAAATACGCTCTACCAGCCAAGATTTCTGTTGGAGCAGAAGAACGTAAAGGAGAAACTAAAATTTTTGTTACCCTAGATTATGTACTCAGGCCTATAGTATTTCCCAAAACTACAGGCCTCAGGCCTCCAGTGAAATGTAGTGTACCTGAGATTTCAGTGTCAGAAGCATCTAGTGGCACGCAAAGGCCGCCTAGATCTCATCTAGTAATAGATTATGCAAAGTTTTATGAATCGTTTTCAAAAAACTCAAAATTGGTAATACACGGGGACATCCAGAACAGATACAAGCTCGCGGATTTTTTGAGATATCACCCGACAAAGGGTGTAATTTCACAGCTGAGTCTCTTGGATCTGCCATAACCTTCAAAAACTAACTCCCTGAAAGTCATAGTGGACCATTTTATATCAAATTCAGAGGAATCATCAGCCCTAGTGCAGCGGAGGAATGAAGGCATGGGATCATTACATGAAATTCTGCAGTCCCTCCCTGATGTTCTGTTTTCCCGACAGTCGACAGGCCCACGACTCTTGCTGTCCTGTCCGATGTTTAAACATGCCGACAATGTCACCTGCCACGAACACCTTGCTATAATCTCGTGCTCTTTACTGCGAGCGAGACCCACAACATCGCTCGTAGAGAAAGACTTGCTTGAATTGAACTGTTGTAAGACGATTAATAGAAAATACATGTGTCAGTCGAAAATCCAAGGCACACTGGTTGAAAAGCTAAGGCAAAGAGGTGTGACTTGACGTTGATCCTACGACTCGGTTTAGGTGTTCGAAACACTTCATTAGGTTATACACCGTGACAACGTTTATTAACCAGATCTAAATTTTAATTCACACACACACACACATATATATATATATATATATATATAACTTAATTAATTTATATAAATTTATTAACTTAATTAATTAATTTATATAATTTGATTAATTAAAAAAATTATTATTATTATTCTTAAAAAAAATAAGAAAAAAAAGCATGGGTTAAAATGCAAGTTTTACATATGCCGAGAGGTACTAGTGAGAGATGACGAGATGGCAAATGAAAAATGAAGAAAATTGTCGCAAATATAGCTTTGAGGACAAAGATTTTGAAGGGGCAATGTTATGAATATAATTCATAACAAATAGAATAAATACAAATAAATATAATTATTAATAGTCAAATAAGGATTATGTTAAGTAGTCATTAAGTTAGTGAAAATGCATGTCTAAAAGGCATGCCTAGTCATGAAAGGCCACCTGCGTAGGTATATATGCAGGGCCTCATTGTAACATTCATATCATCACTTATACATTTTATATATAATAAATTATTATTACGAATACTTCTTGTGTATTTTCCAATTAAGTCAACAAGCCTACGGTTTTGTTGTTCCAGACAAAAATTAGGAATAACCTTCTCGCCATTGGGGAAACAATTGATGATCAAGGAATGGTTCTCATTGCACTTGGATTTCTCCCCTCTTAATGGAATGTATTCATTACTACCATTATCAATAATAATGTGATTCCTGATTTTGATGACGTATTATCAAGATGCACTCAAGAGGAGACAAGAATGATGGAATATGAAAATTAAGGTAATGTTGCCTTCACCGCTCGTGCTAAGAATAAGAACAATGGTGGTTTGAGGAACCATGGAAGAGAAGGGACCAAAAGAAATAAAGGGAGATGTTACACATGTAACAAGTTTGGCCACTATGCTAGAGAATGCCCTAATAGAAGGGATTCTTCAGGGGATGATGACAACAACAACAGGGGGAGTGAAAATCAAAGGAACAACAGGTTCAAAGGAAAGAGGAAGGCTCCCTCTGGTCATAATGGAAATGGGAAACCCTTCAAAAGGTGAAGAAATTATAGGTATGAAGAATTTAATGCTGTTGATAATAAAAGAAATGAATTCCTTCTTGTATCTGCCCTTTCTGCTGCATCTCCACCCAACACCTTGGATGTCTAGTTGATTGATAGTGGTGCTTCAAGGCATCTCATTGGGTTTAAGGAATCTCTCCCTGATTTGATTGAGAAGGATACTAATCTGAAAATTATCCTGGGAGATAATGCTACCTATCCTGTGAAAGGGACAGGGACTATGACCCTCCATTTATCTAAAGGTCAAGTTCTACGTTTGAAATATGTATTGTATGTACCTGATTTGAAGAATAGCCTTGTGTCTATTTCAGCCATGGAAGACAAAGGTTTCAAGGTGTTATTCATTGATGGAAAGGTGCGCATTTGGAAGAAGAGTTTCAAGGAAGCTCTCACTATTGGCTTTAGAGTTGATACACTCTACCAGGTTGGAGGAAGTCCACTGGGGGCTATGTCATGTGATACTATTCATTAAACCAAATTATGGCACAAGAGGTTTGGACACCTTCACTACAAAGCCCTTCCCGAAGCAAGGAAGGTGGTGGTAGGGATGCTCAAATTAAAAAATGATCATGAAGGTGTATGTCAGGGTTGTGTCGAAGGAAAGCATACAAGGGGACATTTCCTCACAATTGTCACAAAGACATTTGATGTATTGCAGTTGATACATTCTGATCTATCTGGTATGCTTCTCGTTACATCCTTGGGAGGATGTTCTTATTACATGACGTTTATAAATGAATTCTCTCGCAAGACCTGGATATATTTCTTAGAGAATAAGGATGAACTATTCATGTGTTTTCTTACCTTCAAAGCCTTGGTGGAAAATCAATCAGGAAAGAAGATGGGGACCGATAATGGCACTGAATAGGAGACGAACGAGTTCAATAAATTTTGTAGAGAAGCTGGCATTAAGAGGGAGACCAAAACCGTGTATACTCATAAGCAAAATGGCGTTGCTGAAAGAAAAAACAGGACCATTGTGGATGCTGCCTGTGCCATGCTATGTGACCAAGGTTTTCCGAAGTTTCTATGGGGAGAAGCTGCGAACACTGCTGTGTACATAAAGAATTGATGCCCGCATTCTGCTCTGGACTCCAAAACTCCCGAAGAAGTCTTCTCTGGTAAGAAACCCGATGTTTATCATATTAGAGTTTTTGGTTGTCTTGTTTACTTTCATGTGCCGAAAGAGAAGGGAAGCAAGCTAGATGCTTCTGGGAAGAAGGGAATGTTTGTGGGTTGCAGTGAAAATTAAAAGGCTTATAGAGTCTATGTGCTTAGTCAGAGAGAAGTGGAGATATGCCACGATGTCACCTTTGATGAAGATGCTTCCCTCAAGAAAGTGATAAATCTTCCGAGCTCCGAGGAAGACCATGATGTAAGATCAGAGAAGTAGGAAGAGTCGAAGGATGCGATGATGCCCGGTGTTGAAGGACCGATGGACCCCATTGATCCACCTCCTTAAATGAAGAGAAGGCCCTCATGGCTCCAAGATACTCTCGAATATGCCGAGAGACATATGGCCCCAAGGGATACATTTCCTGAAAGCAAAAAGCCAAATAGATACCAAGGGTATCTAGCAGCCATGAGTACAATTGTACAATCTGAGCCTAGATCATTTGAAGAAGTCATAAAGCATCAAGTTTGGAAGGATGCTATGCACGAAGAGTATCATCCATTATGAATAATGATGTCTGGGATGTGGTTCTGAGACTAGAGGACAAATCTTTTGTAACCTCGAAATGGCTCTATAAGATCAAGCATGGATCTGAAGGTAGTGTTGAAAATTTCAAGGCAAGGTTCGTTTCTCGAGGCTTCTCTCAAAAGGAGGACATAGACTATGATGATATATTTGCAGATGTGGCCTGCTATACCACCATCCGATCCATTATTTCCCTTGCTGCCACGCAAGGATGGAGTCTCCATCAGATGGATGTGAAGACCGCTTTTCTGCATGGTTCGATAAAGGAAGAGGTGTATGTGGAGCAAACTCTAGGGTTCGAAGTCTTGGATAGAGACTCTCATGTATGTAGGTTGAAGAAAGCTCTCTATGGGTTGAAGCAAGCCCCCAGGGCTTGGTATGAGAGGATATATGGCTACTTGATGACGTTAGGCTTCACTCGAAGTAATGCTGATACGAACCTTTACTTCAAGGTTGATAGATAAAAGGCTCTCATTCTGGTTCTCTATGTGGACGATCTATTCTTGATAGGTGCTGACCCTCTCATTCATCAGTGTAAGAGGGAGCTCGCTTCTGATTTTGAGATGAAAGACCTAGGAATGATGCATTACATCCTAGGCTTGGAGGTTTGGTAGAGACTTGGAGAGATTTACCTCTCTCAAGGAAAATACATTGTGAAGCTGCTAGAAATATTTGGAATGGTGCGCTGTAAGTCCGTGTCGAAACCGATGGAGCTCAACTTCAAGAAGTTGAATGGAAATGCTGCTGGGCCTGTGCTAGAAAATCCTACCGATTATTGACAACTCGTAGGGGTCCTGATGTTCTTAGTGAACACCTTTCCAGACGTATGTTTTGCAGTGAACACTTTGAGTCAACTCATGGTTGATCCTCATCACATTCATTGGGTTGGTGCCAATAATCTCTTGAGATATCTTCGGGGCACGATAAACCATGGGATGAGATACACTGCTGGGAGTTTGAGACTCCATGGATACATTGATGCCGATTGGGCTGGCAATGTGGTGGATCGAAAGAGCACATCTGGATGCTGCTTCACACTTGGTTCTGCTTCGATATCTTGGATGAGCAGGAAGCAAAAGTCGGTGGGTTTGAACGCCGTTGAGGCCGAATACATTGCAACGAGTATGGCCTGTTGTGAAGCTATTTGGTTGCAAAATCTCTTCAATGATCTATTCTCTCCTGTGCTAGATACCACCGTTATCATTTGTGATAACCAGAGTGGGATTTTTTTGTTAGAGAATCCCGTGTTCCACGATTGATCCAAGCATATTGATATTAGGTACCATTTTATCCGGGATATGGTACAGCGAGGCGCCGTAAGGCTCGATCATATAGGAACTGATGAGTAGGTTGTGGATATTCTCACAAAGCCCTTGGGGAAGTTCAAGTTCCTAACCTTCCAAGAGAATCTTGGAATCGTGGAACGACCCTATGCTAAGGGTCTTGTTGGACGATGAGCTCTGGGAGCTCTAGGGGGCTTTCGGGATAAATTCTTGGAGCTATAAGAAACTGCAGGGCTAGGCTTTTCGAACCTTGTTAGTGTGATTCCGACCCATTGATAAGATATTTAGTTGGATCACCTCTATTTGATTATGCCCCGTATGCATCTTACCCATGGAGTCCCAGACTCATGGGAAGTACCTCTCATCTTGGCCAATGAGGTGGGAAATGTGGATAGAGACCAATAGCAAGACAGATGGACGCATAAGATATTTCCGTACTCTCTATGTCTAGGATGGCATGTGTCCAAGCACTTGATTTGGGATCAAGTCTAGTGAGGTTTCAGAGCTCCAACTGACTTAGCGTTAGTTGAACTAACTTCGGGTTAGTATGAGACTCCTTTTTTTGAGTCCTATAGAGGTTTCAGACCTCTGAGCTGACTTTGGGTCGGCCAGGAGTGATGTCTTTGTGACTCACCGTTTGAAATAAAGAAGCTAGCAAAGCAGGTTATGCCAGGATGACGCACGATGTTTGGATGGCACAGGTGGATGGAGTTCTCCCTAGTTGAGAAGGAGTGTTAATTTTGGGAAACTAGGTCCAAACTCCATGTTGTACTGCTTAGATGATGATGTCAATTTTTTTGTTGGATTCCTCTTTCGGAGAGGTGCAAGATTGATCTAAAGATCATCTTGATTGGATGAGCAGAACATTTATTTTGAATTTATTCCACTTATGTGGAAGGTCAGCCATAATTGTAATGTAGGCTTGGAGCCCCAATAGATGTGTCACACACCCTCACTGATGGATATATATTGGACAGACTTGGAGTTCATTTCATCATCCACGCATTACACACTTCTCTCTTGTTTTCGATTGGTTTGATCATCATTTGGAGGTTTCTCTTCTCACACGTGTGGAACAAAAACTAGGGTTTCTGTACGGATCTATCTAGGATTTTAGCACAGGTTTGACCAGCATTGACTTTGGTCAATGCTTGGTCCATTTGACCTCAAAATCCACCAAAATTATGATTTTTGAAGTCCTCATTATTTGGCACAAAAAACCGAGGATATACATTGACCTTTGACCTGTTGCGTTGAATTTTTGATGCTACTATTCTGCATTGACCATTGAACAGACATCATTGAATTTTTTTGACTTTTTTGGAGTTCTCATGAGGGTTGTGTTACACTTCTGGTTGGATGACCGTGAGGAGACTTTGCTGGTTGAAGCATCCTGTTAACTGCCATAACACACCACAACACATATTTTGCTAATCAAGTTAAGTGTTATTTTGGCTTGTATTCCGTCGATCTATTGGTATGTTATATCAACATTTTACTTTCATGTTTATATGATTGATATTTGGTATCAGGTTTTAAGTGAAGTTAAATCAAGCATAGAGCATCTTCAAAAATTTACATAATCCCCCTCTAGGTATGGAAACCTATTCCAACACTCCCCCATGCTACTTCGGGTGAGACTTTGATCTGCGCAAGTGGATCACTACTGAAAGGGCCAGTAGTTGGAGGGTTTTTTTGGTTGCGCAGTACACTCTGAACCTGGGTCAGAACCCCTTGAGCCAAAATATGGTTTCATTTCCAGGATTGGGATCTGTTTGAGAGAAATTTGATGTGGCATCTGACTAATGGCAAATTTCAGGATTGGTTGGATCAAAGGGTGCACAAGTTCACGATCCAAGAGAAACGAAACCCATGATTATTTATTGAATATTGGGAACAATGATATATTTATACAGAGTAGCATGATTTTTTCTTTGTTTCCTTGGTAACATAATTACACGAATGGTTATTCCGGATTGTTGAGAAGCAGACCTGTGGGAAGGACAATGCAATTACCAGGTGGAATTGTGTGTTGTTTCGGCAATTGAAAAAATGCAACAATAATATTACCCGTGTACTAGACTATTGGACCGACAACGTTCTGAGCAGATTTATCACTGAATTTGTTGTTGACACCTTTGTGTCCTAAAATGAAGCTGAAATAAGGTTTTTCAAAGGTCCTCGAGGTAATTTTATGTGATATTTAAATTTGTGGATTAAAATTATCTTATGTGAAAATGGTACTTTGTGCAATCACTGTGTTGGTGTGATTAGTGCATGAGTGTACTAAAACACCGGTTCTTGGTAGGAGTGATTGCAACATACAAGCAATGGTCACAGGCAGAAAGAGTTGTTAGATGGTTAGTGGAAACATACTAACATGTAAAACAAGCAAGTTTATGGTACATAGTATCCTATAAACAAGAAGAAGAAACAAAACAACAATAAAACATAAACACAAGCTCAATCGAGTCAAACAAGCTAATAATCCAAATGGAGAACTAATCCCTCTTATTAGCCACTATTAGTAAAGAAGCGGTAGAACGTTACACACTTGCAGTGGATCCTTGCAGCTATGGAGCTCTAACAACCAATGCAAAGAGGGATTTCCCCTTGAGCTGGTTCTGCAAGCCTCTCTCTTCTCCTTAGGTTTTTGAGGTGTTGGGTGGCCAACAACTGAATCCCCTCACTGTATTGTTGCTCCAGACAACACACTGCTTGTTTTATCATGGGAAATTTTGCCAGCATAACAATGCGTTCTCATTTTGTTCTTCTCATGGTGGAATTTTACAGGAAAATTCAAATCTTTCTTCCCTGTCTTGGTAAAATTGCGGATAGTGACCCAATAGTGGGGGTTGATTCCATTGTGTGCTCACTTGAGGTCTCAAGGTGGCTCTAGACGGTTGTCCTTGGGTGGACTCAAGTGGATAATATTCTCCTGAAGTGTGTAAAGTGGTCCCGAATGGTGACCTTCCACCATGCTCAAGACCATGCGGATTACTGAGGGAAAGCCATGCATACCAGCGGGAATATCGAAGAAAAATACATGCAGGGCGCACTTTGCATGTGTCTTATGTGCGCAATTTTATATTTTGCCTCTTGACCTTAGAGATTTATAAATTTTCTAGATTCTTTAATGTTTCTCAACCCTGTAAATCCTTCTGCTTGACATTTCATGATGTATTTTGCTTGTTTGATTTTCCAGTGATAAAAGTTTCCTCCTAATGTGTGAGGCCTAGGAAGAACTGTATAGTCCAAATGAATTATAGTTTATGTTCTGTGTAACCCATGTCGAGAGAGAGAGAGAGAGACCTGCGTACAACCCAAGGTTGGAGACCCCTTACAGTGGGTAAAATAGGGACCATGTTTTGTCAGATACCTGCAAGAGATAGTATGATATAATAAATACAATATTTCTATGAGGCGGGCATGTCCCATGCTCATGCTGCTTTGGCTAGTTAAAAAGCATATCTGGTAGATAAAAGTTATGTCTGTGTCACTGATATGGTAGTGATATGCTAATTTGGTTGACGGCGACAATTGTTGATGCCCTCAGGGGTGTTTTTATTTGACAATAGGTTGAATGTGGTTCCCACATGCAGAATCTTGGTATGGAATATAAATTTTCATTGTATGCATGGGTGTATGACCGGGACCTTATTGTGTAAGCATTGTTGAAAGAGTTGCTTATAATGGCACGGGTCTCGACGAATTTGGACAAAGTGCAATGGTTGTGAAGTATGATACCATCTTGACATGAAATCTTGTGTTGTAGTCGAATGTGAGGAGGATAAATGACATCTATGGGCAATGATGGTTCCCATAGTGCCATCCGAGGATGCCCCTATTGAGATGAGGAGCCATCCAAGATACTGCTTCCATTTTGGAGAATGGTTGTTGAAGTCGACAAAAAGGAAGCCTCAACTGAATGAGGGAGCTACTGATGCAAGGGACCAGGGTCTCTGATATGATAGTTTTAACATAGGCATGATGACAATAACTGGTTGAACACTGATGATGGGAGTTTAGTGGCTCGAGGTCGAAGCATGAAAAAGTAGTTTGGTGAAAATCATAACTATTTATGATGAGGAAAGCCCTAGAGTCGGTAGGATGTCGAGGGTGGGTATATGTTGGTTATGAATGTCGTGGTGGCTTTGCGTGAAAGGTGTGATGCTCCGACCAAGGGTGATTAGGGACTAATATCATGGGAGAAAAATGGGTGGATGGGTGGGGGATGTTCTCCTAAAAAATATTTGTACACATGTCAAAATAATAAAAAAAGGGTTTTGATTGTATAAAACATGGAGATGGGTGCCCCAAAAACATGAAAAATATTTCTCACTAATGAAGGGAGGAAGGTGTTTTCGCTGAGGGTGGGGGCACCATTGGTTAGTCTCGGTGTGGGGATGATGAAGCAGAAGGAAAATATCACAGAGGGGCTATGGTGATGGAGGGATGGTAGGCGAAATGCAAGATGCAGTGGTGCGTGTTCGATATACTTGTGAAAATGGTAGTTCGGGAAAGGGGTTTTATTTTTATATGGTAAAACTTGACTTGATGCATGGTGGATGAATGATCATGAAGTCCTTCCCGGACTGAGGTGATATGGCCATGGTGTCATATTTTTTGATGCATGGTCTACTTTGAGTGATGAATGCCATGGAGGGGAGGCTATACCAAACAATGCAGATTTTTATCATGTGCAAGGTGGGGATACGATAAACACATTCAGGTGTTTGGAACCTATGGTTGATTCTTGTGGAGAAATGATGTCAGGATATGAAAAGTTTCTCTGGGAATCTATCATGCTGAGGGTAGAATGATACCTGCTCTGGAACCTTCAGTGCATGAGGCAATAGGTGGTTTGTCGTACTGTATAATACCCGCAACAAAATATCCCTAGTGAAAGCAATTTTTTCATTCAAATATATTGACAAAATGTGCTGAATGAAAAGACGTTAAGAGAGAGAGCATACCTGTCGGAATTCGAAAAATTAAATTTTCAGAGACGTGAATATGTGGAGCATCCTTTGGGCGTTATGAGGTGCTGATCACTATGTTGCTTTCGGTTCTGCAATTGGGTTCTCTGAGCTCTCATTATGGTCCTTCAAACAATTTGAAAAGGGTGACATATAGGTCAATATGGCCAATTTCAACTCATTTGTGTCATTTGAGTGTTTGAGAGTTTGAGAGGTCAGAGCTTGCTGCTGAGCCTTTCTTGCCATTGCGGTTAGCCTGTGCACCTGGGATTCGTGCCGCTAGTGTTAGGTAGGCCCCAAAACGTCCTGTATTTTAATTTTTTTAGTGTTACTAGGTAGGTGCCCATACAAATTGGGTTTGTACGGAACCCTAACCATTTTTGGCCTTGACCGTACGGGTGATCAAGGCACAAGCGCAGAATCTCTGTGCGAAACTCAGGATTTACGTGAAGATTTTGTGCCTGTGGGTGATTTTTGTGCGGCTTCTGTGTCTATCTGAGATATATATGCATGGTCAGCACGTCTGTTTGAGAAATAGGCACGTCAAAAATCTAAGGTGGATTTATGATTTTTTTTTTGGGGAAATTTTTAAATTTTTTGGTGTTTTGATGTCACTGATGTGTGTCTGTTTGGTGGAAAGATGTTGTGGAGAGAGAGAGATTGGCTTGACCTCTGTATCGCTGTGGCACAAGGTTCCAATGCTCGCCAACATTTAGCTCTGTGGGGTCTTCTCAAGTTTCTTAAGAGTGACCTCCTGCGGTAATAGGATCGATTACTGCGCTACCTGGTCTGTTGCTAGAATATGCGACGCAAGCTGTTGGTGATACGAGGGTATGACCTTGGTATCTGTCCAGAGATAGATATTTATTTTGTGACCGGTCTTCTGCCTCAGGGTGAGGCACTCCCCCATCCACTCTCGCCTGGGAGGGTAGTGCTTCAGCGCTGGGCATATATTCATTGTGGTAGGGCACCTCTTACGGAGGGGTGCATTATTATAGCATCGGTGCTTGACTAAGCCGAGTGGTGTGCTCTAGCTATGATTGTGAGACTGACGAGGTCATCGTCGCCGCACAGGGTGTCAGGGCCACAGATTGGTGTTCTGTGCTCGCTTCGGGCCGGTCATTTCTTTGACTTTTCCCATCATTTATATGATGGTATGGTGTCCCAGATAGCGAAGGTTCGAGACGGATCTAAGCTATTTACACATGCTAGCATCCTTTGTAGCATTATGTTTGAGAGAGTGGTGCAACTATGACCCGTGGTGGCTGTGCCTACGGGAGGTTGTCGGGACCTTCGTATGAGGCGATGGGCCCTAGTGATGCCTCAAGGTAGAGGAGGTGCGGTGGGGCGTTATTGGAACGCAACCACCGAGGCTTGGTTCGAGGCCAACCCTCATATGTTCCTCCCGTTTCCATACTCTGGGATGGACTATCGGGGAGACCCGGATATGGGTATTTCTGCTGGGTATGCTTGGGGAATGACAGGTATGATGTTTTGTACTTTTTCTGCATTTGTTGAGTATTTATGATTTATATGTGTATTGTGATGACACTGACATTGTTTTTTGTTACTCTTGTAGATGTTGGAGAGATAGGGCGGCCCAATTCTCGGTTGGTAGGACACCAACCGAAACAGAGGGTTTGAGGAGCTCAGCCCCAGGCTGGGGGGAGATCCGGGGCAGCCCTAGTATGGAGGACCTAATGACGGAGCTGGCCCTTTCGGAGAGGGTAGAAGCTCTGCTACTACTGAGTGTGCTGTGAAGATTGCTCGTGCTGAGGCGGCGAAGGCCCGTATGGCGGAGATGGCAGAGTAGCTCACTGCATATGAGGCTCGAGCCACTGACTTGGCGAATGTTGGGACTGAGTGGACAGGCTGACCCAGGGTATGCTAACCCATGGTTTTTTTGATAGTCTAGATGATGTCTGGTTGGAGACATTGATGGCTCGAGAGAGGGGGCTATCGAATAACTTTGCACTGTGTGGCTACTTCAGTTTTGAAGACTGCCCCAGTACTGGCACCGGGTGCAGCCGTGGGTCCAGGTGCCCAACCTGGCAGGGCACAACACTAGAGATATTTTGTACATAGGGAAAGAACCCATTATGAGGATGCTTCCCTTATTTTTTATGACTTGTGTATATGTATTTTTTGGCTGACCTGCGGGTCAGATACATGACTTGTTATTTGTACTCACACAAACTTTTTGGTATATATGCGAGATTTTTTTATTTTTTTGTGGCTCTAGATGGTGTGTCTATTGTTTATATGTTTTCATGGATGTTGCGTATCACTGATGTATATCTATATTTTTATGTTTTTTGGTTTTATGTATGATGGTTTATACGAGGTGCATTCCAGTCTAGGATGTGGTTAGCTATGCGATATGCTGTCTGGTTTTGATTTCTTGGTACATGTGTGAATGTAATATGATCAAATTGACGGCTTAATATTTTTGCACGAAAATATTTTCTAAACAGATGCGAATCCTGTACCTCAAATTCTTGGTTTAACTGCGAAACCATTAACTGGGAATCAAGGTAGATATGCAAGTGACAAATGTCTTGATTGAAGGCTTCGCTCATGAGCCCTATGACAACATCATATTCTACCTGATTGTTTGTAGCTAATCCAATTCATACTCTGTTGGTGAAGACTGAAGACTGGTTAGGGTAGTCGATGACCCAAGCGATTGCTGCTAAATTTTGAGACCATCACGATGCTCCACCAGTGAATCCAAAATAATGGTTGGGTTGAAAATCCATTTGTGACACCAAAGGGTTTTTTTGGAGAAAGTGTGTGATTAAAAAAAAAGTTTTCTGTGTGCATGTTATCTCTAGGGTTGAACCCTCGCGACCCCTATGGGTAAAATTTCTTGAGGTAGAGACCATTGACGGGGTTGCTTAGGCATGTTCCGTTGGGCTTTGTCAAGATGTATGCCCCCTTTAGGAGAAAATGTTTTATGATATAGGGAAATTTCCATAAGGCTTCGAATTTTCCTGGCCCTAAGTCCTCTTTCACGACATCGTAGCGAAGGACTAACTCCCCCTCGGTAAATTATCGAGGGTTTATGTTGCGATCGAACGATGATTTCACCCACTTTTTATAGGCCTCGTTGTGTTGGAGCGACTATCGTCAACTTTTGTCGACAAGCTCTAGTTGTACTAAGTGTTTCTTTAGAGGCTGGGTGTCATCGAGGAGTTCGATGTCGACGTGTAAGTCTGGGATCTCGTGTTCTATGGGAATCACGACTTCGACCCCGTATACTAAGTGGAAGGGTATGAACACCATCGATGTTTTCACTGCCGTGTGGTATGTCCACAGGGCAGAGAAATGCATGTGGTGCCAGTTTGTTTTGTGGTTATTCACCCTGCGCTGTAACATTATTTTGAGTACCATGTTTACAACGTCTACCTGTTCGTTGGATTGGGGGTAGTATGGTGAAGCGAATTCATGTGTGAATCTGAGGTGATGGGATAGCTTTTGGAAAACATTCTTTTCGAAGTGTTTTCCGTGGTCAGAGAATAACTCTTTGGGTACACCAAATTGGACGATGACATGGTTGAACAGAAACCGTGCAACAATTTCTGCCGTGTTGTCGTATGTGGGCATGGATTCTGCCCATTTGGTGAAGTAGTCAACGGCCATAATGATGTATTTTTGGTTGCCTGACGATGTAGGGTTGCAATTCATGAAGTCAATCCCCCATTTGCAGAAGGGACCAATGAATATGACGGGGTGCAGGGGAGCGGGAGGGGCTCTTGCCTTGTGAGCGAAGTGTTGACATCGCTCGCACCTTTTGACTGCCGAAATGCAGTCGTGAAATAACGTGGGCCAAAAATATCCTACTCGCATGACTTTTTGGGCAGTGGCCATTAAAGAGAGGTGGCCTTCACAAGCTACATTGTGACAGTCATTAAGGGCTTTCTCAGCTTGGTCGTGGGTGAGGCTTTGACGTAAGATGGTGTCGATGCCCCATCGGTATAGGACATCTCCCATGAGGAGGTATCAGGGGGCTTGGTGGCAGATGCGTCGATGATCGTCATAGGTGAGGTTGGGTCTGAACTTTTGGGTTAGTAAAAATAGGAGAATATCTCCATACCAAGGGCTATTGGTTGTCACTAGGAAGAGATGTTTGTTTGGTAGTGAATCATTGATTGGCGATCCTTTGGTCTGACTTAAGAGGTCTACAATGAACTCGGCTAAAATTAAAGCCTTCTTGCTCTTGAGGGAGAAAAACTATAAGTCGAATTATTCTAGTATAACTCTCCAGCGAGCGTACTTATGGTTCATTAAATGATGTGTGAGCATGTATTTCATGGGGTTAATATCCACAATGACTATTGTAGTCCTTAAGATAATGTAGTGGCAAATTTTTTGGACTGCATGTATCAATGCTAGGGTAGTCTTCTCTTCTGGCTCATATCTTAATGTGGGGCTTGATAAGGTTTTACTAACATAATAGATTACATGTTCTTTGCCATCGGGGCCTTCCTGGAATAACACCCCGGCCAAAGCGGTCTTTGATGCTGATAGATACAGGGTGTAATTCTTATCGTAGTTTGGGCGAATAATTAATGGTGCTGAAGAATATGTGTCTTTCAACGCCTCAAATGATTTTTGAGCTTGATCCTCTCATTTGAATGGGATATCCTAACAGAGAAGGCGTAGGAATCCATGAGCGCAAGTGGTGTAGTCTGGGACTAAACGTCTAAGAAAATTGGCCTTTCCCTAGAAGCGTTATAGTTGCTTGAGGGTTCAAGGTGGTGGTAGATCTTTGATAGCTTGGACCTTGAGGGGGTCCACTCTAATACCTTTTTGGGACACAATAAAACCTATAAGTCATCTTGCTGTGACGTTGAAGGCACACTTGAGGGGATTCAAGCATAAGTTATACTGCCGACATCATTGGAATACCAGTCGCAGATCCTCGAGATGATTAGATCACTTCTGGGACCGGACGGTGAGGTCATCCAGGTAGGTGAGGATGAGGTGTGCCAATTCATGAAAGATATAATTCATGGCCCATTGGAAAGTGGCTCCAACATTTTAAAGACCGAATGGCATCACCTAGTATGCGAATGTGCCTCATAGGGTGGTGAACACAGTCTTGTACCATTCGGTGTGATGTATCTGGATTTTATTATACCCAGAGAAACCGTCCATGAAGGAGAGGGTCTCATGTCCCATGCAAGCATCGATAACCTGGTCGATAAATGGGGTAGGGTAGTTGTCCTTTGGACAAGCTTTGTTCAAATCATGAAAATCGGTACAAATGCGTATGGTGCCCTGTTTTTTCATTACGGGAACATGGTTAGAAACCCATGATGTGTAAGTGATGGGGTAGATGAACCCGAATTTTTGAGATATTTTGTACTCTTGTTTAATTTATTCTGCCTTGGATGGGTGTAGTTGACGCTGTTTCTGGTGCACTGGTGGTACGTCAGGCCAAGTGTCAATATGGTGCTCTATAATAGTGGGACTAAGTTCTGGCATTTTCGAGTAGTCCCATGCGAAGATATCTCAATACTCTTGCAATAAATGGGTGTAAGAGGTTATATCATCTGGGGAACATGTTTACCCCAGTGAAATATCTTTGATTTTCTCAGGATTTCGAGAGATATTCACCTTGATGGTAGGAGAAATGTTTGACATGTTCCCTTCTTTGAATGCATTGGGCGCATGGATGGGATTTTTGAACCAATCGGATTTCCATGATGGAAGGAAATATTTTGATTCGATTGCATAAATCTCTTGGTTTCTTGTGTTGTTAGGGATGAACGTTTTTTCAAGAAGAAAAAACGAGCGGTGATGCATCACATCCCACCGATAATCAGGTTCCATCATGGCCTCAAGAATATCCTCATCTGAGTGGAATAAGGATCCTAAGGGGGATTGGGTCTGTGCAAGGCCGTGTGGAAGTGATTCAGTCCTAACGGAGCTGGTCGACATACACGAATAACATTCCATCGTCGATGTGGTGGAACCGAATGCGGTCGACAGGGTGCAGATAGATTGGGTTTGCACCGTCATTGGTACAACTACTCTCGTAGTTGCAGATGAATCAACACCTATGACTGATGAGCAGAAAACCCGAGTCATGGTTTCGACACACGATGATATGAATCATATATGATGTATCGTGTCGTCGGAATTTGGTCAGGGAGGAATTTCCATCGTGGCGGCTTGCGTGAGAGCAAGTCTAGGTTCCTCATAAGGCGTACTAAGAGAATGAGCACTTTCTAGGATTTGGAAGTTGTGCTTGGTGCAGAGGTGCCTGAATGTTTCCATTAATGGGAATGCCTCTGTTTCGTGGTTATGGCTGGTGAAAATGGTGCATAGTAATACTGTGCCTATGGAGTAGACGGTGTGACAACCAAAACTACTCTTAGTCCCTGAAGTGGATGCTCGGAAAGGATCAAGCATAGGGGAGAGATACTGCTGTTTCCATTTATGAGTTTTTGGGAGGTGTAGCTCTCTTGGGGAGTGTAGAATTAATACTGATCTTGCCGCTCGAGGCTTTGGGAAGTGCTCACATTTCATTGTATGGTGAAAATGTGAGTAGATCCTGCAATAGCAGTGCATGATATTCTCTTGGTTAGAGAGATGTTTCTGAGGGAGAAGGGAGACCATGCGAAAACTGTTCGTGATGTGCTTCATTTCATGACACTGATTGACTTGGTGATTGATTTTGTCGCACAGGCCGCATGCTACCCTAGACTAGACATGAGTCCTGTTAGGTAGATGCATATTTTTTACTTGCTAAATGTTTTGGTATTGGAATGGGGTAGGCTTCTTGGGAGCAATCTACCTTACATTAAGTTCTCTAAGCTCTGGACTAATGATATCCCGACGCTGCGTTTCTAATGAACGAATGATGTCAATCAGTGGGCGCACTTGAGGGGTATAAGTACAATGCTGAGCATTATGTTTGCCTTGAAACGCCAGACAAGAATGCCTTTCTTGGGTATTCCCTTCTTGCTCAGTTGATAATGTTGAAAAGTCAACAAGAAATATGTGTCTAATTTAATTTTCCCTTAATTAAATTGGACAATAAATTGTAATCTTATCTCATAATCACTTGTAATAGTTTACTGAGTGTGATAAAATCAGTTAGCTCATGGAATTTGAGTTGAGGGTGGTTTGTGAGGCATGCAGAGTGATTTTATTTGTTTTTGAGTCCAAGTTGCAGTTAGTGCATTATTTTAATGCATGTGAAATCAATTAACTCAATTAATTAAGTTAAAATTAGTTTCACTAGTTGTAACTGATTGTTGCACTAGTGAGAGGTCAAGTGAATTAAATCAAATTTAATTCACATACAATGATCTGTCAAGTAAGTGATGATTTACTATTAATAGCTGCATGCATGTAAGTTTTGATGAAGACCCAGTTGAGACAGAGGTTAAAGGGATGTTAAATTTCAGTTGTATTATTAGCTGACTTCCCGCATGCAATAATACACCCATAGGATTTCCCATGAGCATTGGGCAGTTTTGGAAGGCTAAAATTCCTAAAGAATAGGGATTTCATTCCACATGAATTGCGCAAGCAAGGCAGGCTGAAAAGAGGTAGGAAATCGGCTAAGTTGTTATCACCAATTTTTTTTTTTTTTTTCAAAACATGGTATGTCAACTCTGTTTTGATCATGGTCTAAATAGTTTTGAAAGTCATTTTAGCATGGTTAAGGGTATTTGATAGTTTTATAGGTTTAATGTTCACCATCAGAATTCAAATAAGGTCTTTATAGGTCCATTCCATAGTCAAAAAGTTCACATTTTTCATTCAAGGGTCATCTAAGTAAGTTTTGGGAAAATTTTCTGTAATTAGCTACAAATCCACAGTTTCGTAGCACCATTAGTTCAAAAAGTGAGTTTTGCGCTATGAAAGCGCTGCTACTTTCGTAGCGCAAAGTGCGAAAATTACACTGTGAGTGCTATGAAAGCGCGGTTTCTTAGCTTTCGTGTCAAATAAGTCGGGATCTGTCAGTTTCAGTTGGGGAATGACATGATAGGTGTATGGTGAGTCAGTTAGTTACCAAATTCAATGTACTTACCTGTCCTATAGACATCATAGTCATGATAGGATATCAATCAAACATCATTTGGTCAGGAGGTGACATCTTCAATTCGATTTTTTTGCCTAATTGAGTCATCTCTGTTTCATTTACCTTCACATATGTTGTCCAAGCTCTGAACCAGTAAGGATAAGTTTGTAGCTGTTCTATTCAAAGACAACTCTCACCAGTATCAAGCGAGGCTATTCATCAAATCAAGAGAGGCTGTTTTACATGTTTTAGAGAAGCTAACAAGTTTTCTTTACAAGAAACATGGCAGAGGAGAAGAAGGTCCACAGAGGGGGACATTGTCTAAGATACGAGCCTGAGAATGCAAATGCTGTTATGGAGAATCAAATGGTAATGGAGGCTTTTAGCAAAGCTAGTTGTCTCAAATTTTGTGAAAAGTTGCAGGGTTTCCACACTCAGGTGTCCAAAGTTGGAATGATAAATATGCCAGTTACACCTGAGATCATAGATACTGTGACAGAGATACCAAGTGGATAGCAATCTTGGTTTAAAGGTTTTAGGTTTGACATGGAGCCATGCAAGGAGTTTATGAAACCTGAATATGTAGACATGGACCTGAACAATGCAATACCCGGAAGCTGTATCAAGGACAACTATGAAAAGCTGCTATTCAACATCCAAAGATATTTCACATGTGAAGGCAGGTACCATAAAGTCTACACTTATCATTTAAAACTGATGTTGTGTTTCACAGGTATGATATCATTAGATTTACCATTTTACTTGCATAGAAGTCCTGCCAAAATGGCTGACAAAGTCCAAGCTAAATCTAATGGCTGTGAAACATCTTTGTTTCATCACGGTTTGATAAAGTTACTGGTTTTAAATGAGCTTCAGAAAATAAATATGGATTGGTATTCCTTTTTATTTATGAGTGGATTTGAAATGGAAGCCCTAACCCCAACTAGAAACCATAAGATTAAGGGGAATCGTTCACCACTAGTAGCAGAATCGAGTCTTCCAGTGGTTACTAAAGAAAAGAAGTTTGTGAAGTTGAAACCAAGGAAATAGGTTGAAGATAGAACTGAGAAATCATCAGTGCTTGGTGTAGAAACCCAATCACCTACAAAACAAAAAGTAGAAAGGGTCAAAGAAATAAAACAAAAACAGGTGGCCAGTAAGCAGGAGATCTAAAGAAAGACAGGAAGTCAAGTAGCAACATCAAAGGGAAAAGCAACTGTTTCAGTGACAGAGGAAAACCCTATGAAGAAAGGCAATTTGGATGATATACTTCATGCAATTTATATAGAAGAATCACCTATTGTGCAGGTAGATTTCATTGAAGTGGATGAACCCAAACAAAGAAAAATGAAATCAACAAAGAAATTGGAATTTGAAGGTGAGAACGCAACTTTTGTTTTTCAAGCTAGGAAACCTTTAACCAGGCATGAAAAGAAACTCCAAGAAGACAGTAAATATATCAAAGTAACTGTTGAAGCAGCCAAATTCGCTGAAGAGGTGGTTGATCTCTCATCACCTATAGTGGAGCATGCAGCTAGCAAGATAGTGAAGGGAAAGGAACACATGTCAGAGTGTCAAACGCTGGAAGAAAGGTTGAAGCTAGCAAATCAAGAGATGGAAATGATGAGAAAGAGGGCAAGAAAACATAGCATTTGAAAGAAAAAATTCAAGATGATGAAGGCTGTTTGGGAAGGTCAAACAGTTGCTAGGTCAGATCCCAAGCAGTGCACAACAGTTCTTTACATGGACAGTTCCAGCCATTAAAGAAGCAAATTTTTTTAGAGTGATCAACACCCATTTGAGAGCCAGTAATAGAAAACTAAGAGGCCAAGTGGAGGATTTGGAGCTGCAATTAAAATAGTCTCAAGATGAACTAAAGAGCAGAGGTACAAAATGACAAATTGAAAGAAAATTCAAAATGGAAAATGAGGATTAAATTTTGTGAAGGTTATGTTTTTTAGTCCAAATAGCTGATGGTTTTGATGAAGCCAATGATTTTCTGAAGTTGTGGCACCTTTTTGTTTTAAATTTTGTGAAAATATGGTTAAAACTGCTTACACAACAGTTTCGTAGCGCCTGTAGTGCAAAAATGGTGAAATGCGCTACGAAACTGCTGTAGCAGCTTTTTCACCCTTTTCTTAACAAATTTTGGAGGGAAGACCATGTATTTTGACTCGAAATTTATAAGGAAGCTATGTCAAGTGAATATCAAAGTAACTGTTAGGGCCTAAATCTATCTCAGGCTGAGAAAGGCATAATTTAGGGTAACATCAAACCATGCTTAACCTGGTAGCTAGCCCTATCAGGTCGGGAGAGGGCTCTCTCCTTGTCAATCTCAGAAAAGATGGCCAATGAAATCTTGAGATGACTTGATGTGAAGACTGATTTTAGGCTAGGTATGTGTGAAAAATAGTTTGATTGAATTTAATGATTTTTTGTTGGCTCAAATGGAAAGGCATATTTGGGTCTGTGGAATGAGGCTCAGTTTTGCAGAGATATCTATGGGGAAAGGTAGGAAAATGGTTTGGTACTTAAAATTGAGTGATATGGAGAGCTATTAGACTGATGCGGAGTTGGATAGGGCATGAAATTCCCAGGGATCCTCTTCAAACAGTTGAAAACATAAA